>OX578277.1:40383244-40983244 GCA_951217055.1 Gerris lacustris | reverse complement strand
CCTCTTTGTCTATCTAACTGTACTCTTGTTCTGTAGTGGCGAGTGTCTGTGATGCTAATGCAATTATTGGTCTGTCGGTACCGTCTTCACTTCAAGTCTATGTAATGTAATAATACTGCTTCCATCCCTACAGGTGAGGCATCTGTCGCTAGAGCTAATGCTACTTTAACTCCATACATTAGTCTGTTCACACTTAATACAGACCCTGATGTATACTCAATGTTTGGATCAAAGAGCTTTCATTGTACATAAGAAGGTGTAAATAGGCAATACTAATGGCTACTAAGGTGCAGAAGTATTTACCTTTATTAATTTTGGTGAATATCTCTTCAAAGATTGGAATCAGATTTTGTTTTATCCTTCATTAGCTTGTTCACTGTAGTCTTAAAATTAGCACATATTTGCACACTTCCATTTGGTTTTACAACCAGCATAATAGGAGTTCTCCAGTCTGACTTCAACTCTTGTAATTATTTTTAATCTCTTTAGGTGCTCTAATTCGGCTTCTATTTTATTCTTATGAGCATAAAGGATAGGTCTTGGTTTTAGAAATATAGGGTTCACATCCTCCTTCAATTATAAGTCTCTTCATATTGGGTATCATTCCTATTTGGTCCTTATTAAATATCTTTTGGTAGTCATCCATAGAGATGTCTGCTAAAATAGTCTGTATCTCTCCCCAGATTAGCCTTATTTCTTAAATCCATTCTCTTTCAAATATTGCATCAACTTCCTTATTTATGATGGATAATTTACCTATGAAATTTTGTCCTTTGTAATTAAAATTGACATACTCCACTCCTTTTGGTTAAATCACTTCTCCAGTGTTGGTTCTTAACTCTATTGATGTCTTATAAAGTTTTTTCTTTATATTCTGTTTTTTAAAATCATTTACTACGTTCACACATCGTTTTGAAAGCGTTTCGGATCCAATTCGTTTTCAAAACGATTCCCGTTCACACAACAAAAAATACAGGTGATCGAAATTATTTGTTTTCGAAATCTCGTAACGGTGACGTCACGAATAAAAACGAATTACCTAATATGTCCGCGAATTTTTACATTTTATTTACAAGTTATTAAAAGTTTTTACAGGTTCTTTATAGTATTAACTTTTGTTAAAAACGTTTTTGCAGTTTAAAAAAAAGAAACTGAAGCTCACGAAAACTTAAAAGCTTCAAGAACTTAAAAAGTGGAAAAGAGTAAAATAACCTGATATCTCGATCCCCTCCACGACCTGTTCATACGAGCGTTTTGAATTTCGATCCCCCGATCCGATCACGTATTTTTGGTGGAGCGGATCTAACCCGATACGATCCGTCGATCTCCGTTCGTACAGCGTTTTGAACTAGCGGATCGTTTTCAAAACCGTTTCCAAAACGATGTGTGAACGTAGTAATTGTTCAAAATAGTGCTTAATGCAGCTCCTGTCTCTGGTTCCATTATTATTTTATTTTTTCTATTCCAACATTAAATTTATCCTGGTTATTTTTTTACGAAATAGGTTTATTTCTAAAGGTTCTTCCTCATCAGATTCATATTCCTCCACTTGTTTAGTGTTGTAATACGTCTGCCACTCGTTTTGGGGTAGCGGGCCGTAACAGACGTATACTTAGATAAAACACTTCCCTGATTCGGGACACAAAATACTTAATATGAAGGGAGAGGAGGGGGACTGCTTCTAAAATAAAATAATAAAAAGAGGCCAATTAAGTAGGAGGGACGTGGTCGTCCAAAACATAAAGAACATTTAATTTTTTTTATAGATTACAATGTATTCTAGCCTACTGCCTGCACCCGGGCTCGCCTAACCTTACATCCACTAACTTCAATAACAACAAAGAAAAACCTAAATAACCCTACCGAGCCCTTACAAGACTAGGGAGAGGCAGCGACTTAACTCTCTTAATTTTTATACAATTTGGGCTTTATACCGGGGTTTCCCCCTGGGTAGTATCCGATGGGTCGCCAACCAGGCAGCAAAGAAAAAGATAAAGTTGTACTCACTCTTCCGATGGTATCCACTGTTCTGACTAAGTCCCGTTATTGGTATCCTCTTTACAACACCCGCGTTAAAGTGCACTACCGACTCTACTTGATGTTCCTCGGCGCACTATGCCTTTGAAAACAATTTTCTGACAATAAAATTAAAACAAAGAAAATAAAAAAACGGAAAGTACTCTTCCAACCATTGGTACTTTGCTGGAACTTGAACTTAACTAAAATTTTCTTGGCTCACGGTCCACGACCACTTTTCGGCACGCAGCCACAAACTTCGGCACACAGCCTAAACAACTTCGGCACACAGCCTAAACAACTTCGGCACACAGCCTAAACAACTTCGGCACACAGCCACTCTTTAACCGACTACTCCGACCGTAACTATCTCGGGATCAGCGAATCAACGAATGAGCGCCGGTCTAGGTTACTCCGCCCTTTTATAACTTTGATGTCAGGATCGGCCCTGGTCCGATCAGCTCCGGTCCGCTCCGAATCGGCACCGGCCCTAGTTCGGCACACCACCGGTCCAGGTTCGGCACTCCCACCGGCCCAGGACCGTCACACTACCGGTCCTGGTCCGTTATGCTACCGGTCCTCACCGGGTACGCTTCTTCCGAGGCCGGCCCGGGGTCGGTCTACCGTCGGCCCGGGTCCGGCCCACGCTGGTGGAGTGACCACGTGTTGCGTTAAAAAATTCGTGGAACCAAGGGGGGCCCCGGGGCTATTCGGCCCCCTGGTTACACTCCTCTCCTCCCCGGAAGCCGACGTCCTCGTCGGTGCGGGAACGGCTTAGCGGTTGCTGACCTGGAGTGTCTGGAGTCTCTAGTAAGCGTTCTTTTGGCTGGTGGGGTCCTCTACTATGGCTGTGGTCAACTGGTTCTAACTTCAAGCTTATACGTATAATTGTGCTGGATACGGACTAACTGTGCTCGCGTTACCTAGGGGAGACCTTGGCTTTTTAAAAAAAATAATTACAAAGAAAAATAAAAACGGAAAATAAAGAATAAGGATGAAGGGGATGGTAAACTTTAGGTTAGGGTTTCTGTGTTTTGGGGTAGTGGTTACTGGGACTATCCGGAGGTCGGTCCTGGGGTGTCGGTTCTTCCAGGTCTTCGTCGGTGTCAGGGCTGGAAAGGGCGCATTCGATCTCTGGTTTCCGGGCCGGGGTCTGTTGGGTTCGGAGTTGGCTGGGGGGCAGGAAGGCGTCGTCCTGTATGTTCTGTTCGTGAGACGACTTTATACGGCTCAGGTGTTTTAATTTGCGGTCTAAGGCTTTGTGAGGGTCTTCTTCCGAAACGTCCCATTCCTCGGTGGGTGGATTGACTTCATCCTCAGCCAGCTCGGCCTCCATGGATTCCTCGGTGTCGATGATTTGTGAAGGGTTCATCAGGGCGACATCAGTTCGCCTTACAGTGTGAACAGGTAGAATCTCTTCAGTGCCTGAGCGAAGTATAGCGAGGGTAACGGCAGGTGTTCTGTAGCTCTCCAGGAAGTCCTGGTCCGGTCTCTGCTGAGTCTCGTTGACTGATGTTGGTTCCGGCATCTCGTCTACCCTTACTGGCTGTGCGCGGCATGCTTCCGGTTGTCCGCTACCGCTTCCTTCCGGGATGGGTCGCCAATTTACTACGGGGTTTGATGATTCTTGAAGAGGCCTCCGGCACTCTTGTGGCGTGATTTCATTTCGCTGGGAAGGCCAGTGTCGTAGAGGCCAAGGACAATTATCTCTTTGATGTGTGCTAGCTCCGCAGTAGGTGCAAACAGGAAAAACGGTCATCCGAGGGCAGTTCCTTGCGAGGTGTCCTGGCTTTCTGCAGGCGTAGCAGCGTCTCATTGCCGTTCTTTGTTTGCGGCTGCGGCAACGGTTATCTTTATCTTTAACCCAAGCTTCCGACTTCGGTGCTTTCAGAAGACAATCGATTAGCCTCTCAATCCTTCTCAGAGTGGCATCAAGGGACTGAGTCGGACTCACGCCTCGGTTCTTGAACGCAGTCAGCTCAAGAAGCCTCCTGGCTACGTTCAGGGCGTCGCTGAGGGTTTTGGGTTCCTTAACCGCTACCAGACATCTCAGATCTCCTTGAAGTCCTCTAACAAAGGCACGGACAGCTTTCTCGTCTACCCATTGCTGTTGCCGCCTCGGGGTCCAAGTAGGATTTTCAGCGCGAGCGACTCTCCGAGCTAACTGCTCCACTCGCTCTGCATAGGCGCGTAAGGGCTCGTTCTCGTTCTGCTGCACCGACCAGAGTTTCATCAACGCTTCTATCGGATCGTCTTGACCATACCATTTCATCATGACCCGACACAGGCTATCGAAAGGTGACGGGTCCGCTGGGTTAACTGGTCTCCCCGTCACAAAAGTATAGGCAGCTCCCCTCGTTTTCAACCTCAAAACACGCAGCTTCATTTCTTGAGATAGTCCCACGGTGGTTTCATCGATAATTTGAAGAAATTGTGATAAGGGATATTTCTCGTCCTGGTCCGGGTCCCAGGGGGCGATCGAGTCAAGTAGAGATTTTGTTAAGGGCCCGGGGCTCGCGTCTGATTTAGAGGGTTCCGGAATGCGGGATAGCAACCGCTCCATTTGCCGCATGACGGTTGCGAAGGGTCCTGTATCTTCCTCGTCGGTCATCTCGTACAAGGAAAAAAAAATATCACAAAAGGAAAACAAAAATTAAGAGGGAGAAGGAGAAAGCAAAAGGAGTAATAAATAAAAAAAATAGGAAGGGGAAGAAACACGCTGAAAAATTAAACAAATAAAAAAAAACAAGCCAAGGTATCCCCTCGATATTACAATAAAAAAAAATACTTCCGCTCCTAATAACAGAAATAGCAGATACAACAATAACAAGAAATGAAATAAATAAATGAAAGGAATAAATTGGTTCGCACTCTCACACTGTACACTCAAAAAAAAAATTTTTAATTAAATTTAATTTTTAGAAAGTCTTAAATTCCTACAAAATCTAGTTAAAGAATTAAATTTCTAGAAAGAAAAAAAAAATAAAAAAAAATAAAAGTCGGTATCTAAAGGTTTAACTTTAATCAATTAATATTAATAAGTAATTTTGCAAAATAAAGAAAAAAAATAAAAAGTTCAGCTAAGTATTACGTGAGTTTATATTCGCTAAGTACCAAATAGAGAAAACACAAAAAAAAAAAAATTATATTTATAGACTCACACACACCAATTAAATTCAATAATATATATATATATAAAAAAAATAATTAAATTTTTAAATTCTTAATAAATAAACAAGAGATTTAGATACTTACATCTCCAAAACCTTACAGAACACAAGAATACACAAGAACAGAATAATAATTTTTTTAATTTTTTTTTTTTTTTTTTTTTTTTTTTTTTTTTTTTCAAATCGAGAAAAAAAAATTAAAGTTCTCTCGCAAAAATCACAGTATCGGAGAGAGCGATAACTGAGACTGAATAAATATATATACTAAATATATAGTAATAATAAGTCTAAATGTAAATATAAGTCTATAACGATAGTGATCTTTATATGACAACAAAAAAGAAATTAAAAAAAAATTATGACAACAATGTCTAATGAACAATGGCTAACAGTAATAGATTATGTTATTATTATTTAATATTAAATTCTTAGATTAACATTAACGATGTTGTAAACATGAGTGAGAACCAAGGAAAACAAAAATATTATATGATATTTTATTTATTAGTAATTGACGACCACGATAACAATAACAAAATAATTTTAACAAGTTCAGGAATAAATTAATATGCATAAATATATTAACATTTATTTGAACAGCTGACAAAAATAATGGTAGTTAAGCAAGAAAAAAAAAGAAGTTAAGTTTAAAGCTCTTTCAGAAAAAGTATATCACCTAAAGAAGAAGGGGAAAAAAAATTCAAAAGCGATAAGTTCAAAAAAAATTATTTTAAAGTAAAAAGAAATAAATATTTTATTTAAGTTAATTTCTAGGTAAATTGATAACGTAATATAAAATTGTTTATAAAAAAAAAAAAAAAGCATGAAAAGCACAGAGTTTCAAATAAGGTAGGCTGTGTGTAAAACATTCAGAATAGATAATTTAAGTATAAGAATTAACGTTAAGTCAAGAATAAAGTTAGGAAACAACAAAAAAAACAAAAAAAAAAAAAGTTAATTATTATTCTTGATTAAGTGTCCAACTGGCTAAGGTATACATATAATTTTCCTCAGACCAAAGAGACCTTTACTAAGTTTATTGTTACAAAAAAAAATTAATAAATTAAGTCCAATATCAATTAAATGTAACATATAAATTTAAAAGTAATTTAAAACTATTTTAAGTAATAAGTAAAACATCAAACTTTTAAGTTACGTTAAGTTAGAAAAATAAATAAGCTGAGTTAATTTTGTTAAGTTCTTCATTAAGTTACTTTGAAAAGTTAAGTTAATGGTTAAGTTAATGCAATAAACAAAATTTAAATTAAATAAATTAGGAACAACACACACACACACAAATTTTTAAGTTTTGTTTCAAAGGAAGGAAAACAAAATAAAAAGTTATATTTGGTAGGCATACAAAAATAAATTTTATAGATCAAGTTAATAAGCATCCGCCGGTCAATTTAAAAGTGTAGAAAGGAAAAATACTAATGAAGTTTAATAATTTAAGGTACAAATTAAATCTAATTTAAAGGAAAAACAAATGCATAAAATTTAAATAACATTAAACTTACGGGATAAAAAGTTTAGTTAGTGCAATAATATTTTTACTAACTAAAAATTTCCCAATGAATAAATTGCAATAAAAACTGTTAAAGTACACGTTAACAGTGGAAACAAAATACGTAAGTTGGAAGACTTTATCAAGCACCACAAAAAAAAATCGAGTTAATTAGTCTTTACTAATTACTAAAATAAGGAACATTAATAATCAAGTTATTTTAATTATAAGTTATAAGTATCTAATTTAAATTAAATCAATAAATAAATTTAAACTAACTAACAAAAATTGACAACACTAAAGCTTCAGATTTAATTGTTATTAAGTACGCGAAAACAAGACGTAAATTAACAAGTTCATTAATAAACAAAGGGACAATTAAGTTGGGCCAGTAGTTAAAAAAAATTATATAAAAAAAAATTATGTTTCAAGTCATGGGTTAAGTTTAACATTAAATTTTATTTTTAGATATTTTTTTAAGCTCAAAAACGAATGCCGCGCAATATTTAAAAAAAATATATTTTTTTTATTATTTAATTTAATATACTCTTTCTTAACATTTAACATATATATCAGGACTTTACCAAACAAAATAAACTTAAAGTACCATTCTAGGCTCAGGGTTAAATTAAAGTTAAATTTTAATTTAGATCCCACCGCTTGGCACCAATTTTGTAATACGTCTGCCACTCGTTTTGGGGTAGCGGGCCGTAACAGACGTATACTTAGATAAAACACTTCCCTGATTCGGGACACAAAATACTTAATATGAAGGGAGAGGAGGGGGACTGCTTCTAAAATAAAATAATAAAAAGAGGCCAATTAAGTAGGAGGGACGTGGTCGTCCAAAACATAAAGAACATTTAATTTTTTTTATAGATTACAATGTATTCTAGCCTACTGCCTGCACCCGGGCTCGCCTAACCTTACATCCACTAACTTCAATAACAACAAAGAAAAACCTAAATAACCCTACCGAGCCCTTACAAGACTAGGGAGAGGCAGCGACTTAACTCTCTTAATTTTTATACAATTTGGGCTTTATACCGGGGTTTCCCCCTGGGTAGTATCCGATGGGTCGCCAACCAGGCAGCAAAGAAAAAGATAAAGTTGTACTCACTCTTCCGATGGTATCCACTGTTCTGACTAAGTCCCGTTATTGGTATCCTCTTTACAACACCCGCGTTAAAGTGCACTACCGACTCTACTTGATGTTCCTCGGCGCACTATGCCTTTGAAAACAATTTTCTGACAATAAAATTAAAACAAAGAAAATAAAAAAACGGAAAGTACTCTTCCAACCATTGGTACTTTGCTGGAACTTGAACTTAACTAAAATTTTCTTGGCTCACGGTCCACGACCACTTTTCGGCACGCAGCCACAAACTTCGGCACACAGCCTAAACAACTTCGGCACACAGCCTAAACAACTTCGGCACACAGCCTAAACAACTTCGGCACACAGCCACTCTTTAACCGACTACTCCGACCGTAACTATCTCGGGATCAGCGAATCAACGAATGAGCGCCGGTCTAGGTTACTCCGCCCTTTTATAACTTTGATGTCAGGATCGGCCCTGGTCCGATCAGCTCCGGTCCGCTCCGAATCGGCACCGGCCCTAGTTCGGCACACCACCGGTCCAGGTTCGGCACTCCCACCGGCCCAGGACCGTCACACTACCGGTCCTGGTCCGTTATGCTACCGGTCCTCACCGGGTACGCTTCTTCCGAGGCCGGCCCGGGGTCGGTCTACCGTCGGCCCGGGTCCGGCCCACGCTGGTGGAGTGACCACGTGTTGCGTTAAAAAATTCGTGGAACCAAGGGGGGCCCCGGGGCTATTCGGCCCCCTGGTTACAGTGTCTTTGCTAGATTTGAATTTAGTTAACCATACTTTTGCCAGGTGTCCCTTTCGTGAACAAATTTTACAAATCTCTTATATGTATTTACAAGAATCTCTATGATGGGAGTCACCGCATCGGTAGCAGCACCCCTTTAGTGTTGAGAAATAATTATTATAATAAACACTCAATCTCTAGATCTACATGCCCTCTTGATCTCTAGATCTACTTTTAGATCTTTACAACTGCCCAAATACTTGGCTGAGGATCAAAGAATTATTTTAAAATCTTTAAGGACCTACACACGACCACCCGACTGTCAGGGCTAACGGGGTTGGCCCCGACAGTTGGGGCGTGTGTAGGCTTGTCGCCGGACCCGATGGTCGGGTGGGACCGACCGTTGAGAGCTCCCCACCCTCGATTTCTGTCAAGTCGGTTTGTGTGTAGCGATGTCGGCCGACTCCTCAGTCCGACACGACCAAACTCCCCCCAAAGAGAGGAGTTTGGTTGTGTCGGGTGGTTGTGGTTGTGTGTAGAGATGGCCCCGACAATGATGTCGGGGAGTTTGGTCGTGTGTTGGGTAGGCTGTCGAATTTAATTTTTTTTTTAATCAATTCTGTACTACGATATGCTAAAAAGTTGTTGACTGTTGATGTGAAAACACCAGGCAAAAAATGGGCACATTTAAACAACCCTTAGGGTAATGACACACGGAGCGGTTTTGACCGAAGCGTTTATCGAGAGAAAAGTCGAGTCGCAGTGTCGTCAATAGGGTTTGTATTGTGGTGACAGACGTAGCGGCGCGCACAGCCAGTCGGTTTTGGAACCGCGGCATTGGGTGGGAGTGACGACTCTACGAGTCGGTTTTAAAAACAACAGTCGTATAGTAGTCACGTATTATTGCATGAGCCCTGCCACACGTGCTCGTTTTTTCAGGCGGTATTTCAAGCGTTTTATTAATTTTAGTTAAATAATACCGATAAATTATTTGTTAATGTCATACTGTTATTCTAGTCACTGTTAGTCTATTATTCTAGTTATTCTCGTTATCTATTGTTATTCTTTTATGTTATCTATTGTTATTCTTTTATGTTATCTATTGTTATTGTTTTATGTTATCTATAGTCTATAGTTATTCTAGTCAAGCCCACAGATGTATAGTTGTTATTTATTATGTACTTCTAAACTCTACAATTTATTTATTTAATTATAAAATTTAAACGTAGTTAATTATGAATTTGCCGATGATGTATTGAGATAGAGGAACGTTTAAGCCTTGCAAGGCTACCACAGCGAGAGCTGACTTGAATTTTTTTCAATAAATGGTATTATGTATTATTATTATTATTATTTTAAGCGTTCGCTCTTTAAAGTTTTTAGTGTTTACACCAAGTAATTCGTCAAAAGTGACTGTGGACATTCGCGTAAAATTAAAAAATTCCTCTTCATGTTGCCTCAGTTCAGAGAACAAATTATTAAAGTGCCCTTTTTCCATTCTTCCTTCCGCTATCGGGTGAACCCACATCCTCCGGATTTTTTCCAGATCTTCTTTTCCAGCGGTAATATAACAGTGACAACAGTAGTATTTATTCCTCTCTCTTCGTTTCATTATCACTCATAGTAAATTTCCTTTTTTAAATCAATAAAAGTAAAAAATTGAAGTAATAAAAGTAAATAAATTCCACTCTATAAAGTAAAACCACTCTATCAATCACTGCAAAGTATTGTTCTAAAAACTGAGAACTTTACCGTATGAAAGGCAAAATCAGAATGAACTATCTTTTGACTATCTGAAATTAAAAACACTGAAACCTTCGAGATATAGGAATTGTGAACCGACTCAATAAACGCTTATGAAAACGCTGTGTCTGTCATCTGCGATAAAATCCGCCGCGATAAACGCTTCGGTCAAAACCGCTCCGTGTGTCATTCCAGAGACGGGACGTTTGACGTGTATGACTTTTATTTTTCCATTTCATGACCTTTATTCTATGACTTTTATTATCCTGTTTTATGACGTTTATTTTAGAAAATCGGTTGTTTTATGATATGACCTTTTAGTCAAAAATATGACGTTTATTTTCTGTGAAAATTTAGCCTTTATGTGAAGCATTTCGTTATTTGGAGGGAAACAGTTCAAAAAAGTTTTCAATATATCATAAATACAAAATTATATTTACAATATATGTAATAAATGATAATAATTAGCAGATTGCTTCAACATTGTAAAAAGTAATCATGTGTTGTGTTCTATATTCTCCAGCGTTAAATTGGTTCTTTTGTCCGTCAGTAGAATTTTAAACTTGGAAAAAGACCTTTCGACGTCGGCAGATGAGGTGGGAGCAAATTTCATGCATGACACGTCATTTGCTTTTGCTTTTGCACGCCCTTCAACCGGGCAGCTATGGCCTGGGCGTGTTCCCACCCAGATACAAAGTAGGTGTAGAACTTACCTGTTTATCACTTGGCTTACAGAAGAATGTTTCACCTTCCAAAGAAAAGTCCATCTCCTCTGACACCCACTTACGCTTAAGCGCTAAGTTGTTTGCAGGGGTTTTCGGCATTCTGACACGAGTAGAATCAATTAAGAAACTAGTTACACGAGTAAAATTAACCAAGAAACAAGTAACACGAGTTTCTTACTCGTGTTACTGGTCATCAAATTACCAATTAAACATGCTACTCCCTTACCATGGATTTATACAAAGTCTTAATTATGGAACAGTCAATCTGGAGACTGCCTAATCCAATAGGTTTACTATTGGTTGATTGGAGAATCTATCTTGAACTGCCTGGATTCTAACTTGAGGAGTTGTTCCAAAAAGGAGCCGATCAGGAGCCCTAGTTTGGAATCAGGGATGACCGTCGGTGCCTCTCTGGTTGTAGGTATACATAAGCGCATTAGTTAAGTCCGAAAGTGGTCAGGGAATTAACAGCCCAGGCCATTCACTAAGCTGGTGTAAGGGATTTTTGTTCGAACTGCACTTTTACCTGGAACCGGACCAGGAATGTTCAATTTAAAAATTTGCTTTAACAAAAAAAATTACATTTTTGCTACACATTTGGCAAAAAAGGCCATTTTATGACGTTTATTCCAAGAAACCCCATTTTATGATGTTTATGAGTAAAATGGCTATTTTATGACAAAATCACATGACTATGACGTTTATGACTTTTTCCCGTCGCTGGTCATTACCCTTAGGTTGGGCAATCCTAAGGTTTGTGGTAATCCTAAAAATTGTGATTTTCATTTTAACAGGGTTTGCACATACCTCACAATAAAATAATCACTAAAATAAATTGTGGGGGATTTCCATTTTTTTATAATTTACATCAAATTTTTAGTTGTTTGACATGACATTTATTAAATGAATATTTTAATATAAATATTATATTTGCAGCTCTCAGCTTATATTTTGTTTTTAGTTACCTAAAATCCAAATATAATACCAAAACTCGAGGAGGTGGCTGCTTTAGAGTTCCATATAAGATACAGCCAGACATATTTCTAATAAATACTTTTGATCCCTGCTTAAATCACTGCTATATACATTCGGCGTAATTGTAGTAGGGACGGCTTCAAATCCTACAATTGGTAAACTTTCACATGTTTCTACAGTCTTTCCTATTGCTCCTTCAAAAAATCTAGATTGCTGATGTAACATTTTCCGCCGTGCCTGATGAAAGGCTAACAAATCGTATGTATTTTTACGAAGGCTCTTGTACAAGAACAATTAGTCCACAGGCCACCATAAGAAGTGAGTCGCTGATTGATAAAGTTTTCTTACCTTATGGAATCGCTTATTTATGCCTTGTCCATCGATGAATTGGGTATATGGCAACTGGGCGCTGGGCCATTTCTTTTTTGTAGACATGCCAAACTTGCCCTTCTGCGGGAACATAGAAAAGAGATAGATAAAGTTTTGATTTTCACAGGATCGTTTAATTAAATTATTTAAAAAACAGTGGTAAAGGTGGCCACCGATAAGAGTGGGCCGTTTGGGGTGTCCACCGCCCCAAACATATCGCTCTGCGGGGACGTTGAAAAGAAAACGGCCCACTCATATCGGTGGCCCCCTTTACCACTGTTTTTTAAATAATTTAATTAAACGATCCTGTGAAAATCAAAACTTTATCTATCTCTTTTCAATGTTCCCGCAGAAGGGCAAGTTTGGCATGTCAACAAAAAAGAAATGGCCCAGCGCCCAGTTGCCATATACCCAATTCATCGGTGGACAAGGCATAAATAAGCGATTCCATAAGGTAAGAAAACTTTATCAATCAGCGACTCACTTCTTATGGTGGCCTGTGGACTAAATATGCTCTTCCTTAACTAGAGTTTTATGATGTTTGGCTCCCTTCTGTATGAGTTTAATAGTGTCATCCTTCCTGCTATCAAAATAAAGCCCTAATATTATGGTTTCTTCTTCCATTTTTCCTTTCATTCTTTGAAGACTCAAATTATTTGCTCTGCGAATCTTAGATTTATCTATTACGTTGGTTTGACTAGTACTTGGTATTAATCCTGCATCAAAAAGTGTGGCCGAAGCAATCATAGCTTTTGCTCTACAGTAGGGATCGGTAACCTCATCTGAGATGAAACATGTTTCAGTGATTTATCTTCAAACTCACTGCACGATTCTTCAGTTGTGGGAGAGGATAAAGATGACGACTTGTCAGACAATGGAGTTGAAACCTGTAATCTGTTTGCATTTGATATTGAAGGTACGTTAACAGAGTGAAGTCCTTTTCAAGTATTTTTTATGCTTGGCAAACCTTTCGGCTTTTTTGATCAATGCACTAGATTCTTTTTTGTCAATTGAGCCTATCACCATTCTCCTAACTGGTCATTGATCTATCAAAAACTCCTGTTTGTTAAAGGGCACTTTCTTATATTTTGCACAACTCACAACTACACTCTTTAAAATTAATGCATTTACAAGCTGCAATGCAAAACAACTTCTCATAATTTGCAATAAACTTTGCTAACTCTTGTTGAGCAGCAGTCGATATATATATATTTTTTTTTATTCACCGTTTTTTAATCTTATTAAACTTATTTAAAAATTTAAAATGTGAGTTTTAATGGTGGACTCAGATACAGTTGGAATAGATTCGTTCGACCAAATATTAATAATTTTCTTGGCCACAGTCCTTGCAATATCACTTAACTTGCACTCTATATTGTTATTCTCTTGCCGCATGTGTTTTTTAAAAAACAAATACAGTCCAGGAAAATAAGGAATAATAGGGCAAATAATTTATAATGTTTTGAAACTTTGTGGAAACACTCTTAAGGGGTGTAGTAGTAAGAAACAGTAAAGTTCCCCCCTCTTGGGGGGGGGGGGGGGGCGTCCTCTCCTCCCTCTCCTTAAAGTCTAAAATGTATTGGAATTGGTTCCCATTCTGTCTGTCTGTCGATCAATTTTTGTCTGTAAATTATAAATTAAAGTATCAATGTAGTAAAATGTAAAGAACGCAGACGGTTAAAATTAATTTGGGGCTATCTGCGGACTACTTTCGACAAACTATCCAAATTTCATAATAATCAGTTGAGTACTTTTGAAGATATAGGTCTAAATAAAAATATGTTTGTGCGCATGTGGAGGATAAAATAATGGGCACAGAAGGTTGAAGTTGATACCATTAGGTTACCATCCAAATTTAATTAAAATCGGAAGAGTTGTTTTTAAGATATGTTGGCTCGCAAAGATACGTTAATGGATTTTTTATATTTCTCTAACTACAATATCTCGAAAACGGTATGTCTCACTTCAAACATTCATAGGACCTTTTTTGTGCAGAATTATGTGAGAAATATTTTTGGTAATAGCTGCTTTCTTGTTACCATTACGAATTCCCCCCCCCCTCCCAATCTAAACTGACTTAGAATGTGCCCCCTCCAGACCTAGCCACTGGATACGCCACTGTTCACATAACTAACTAAATTTCATACTCTGCAGTAAATTGATATAGAATTAGAAAACTCCCCCCCCCCTTAATTTTTTGCGGCTGCATCAAATAGCTGAGAGCTGCAAATATTTTTATATTTAATCTTATATTCTGTCATCAAAGACAAATACATAATAGCTAAAAATTTAGATGTAAATATAAGCAAATTGAAAACACCCCCTCCCTCCACAATTTATTTTAGAGCTGCAAATATAATATTTAATAATAAAATATTCATTTAATAAATTTTAAGTCATCAAAGAACTAAAAATAGCTTAAAAAGTTGATGTAAAAAAAATGGAAATCCCCCCCCCCACAATTTAGTTTAGTGATATTTTTTATTGTGAGATTTTTGATCAACCTGTTAAAACGAATTTTAAGTCAACAGTGTAGCATTAAATTACTTTAAAAACATGAAAATAACAAGAATCACTATTTTTAGGATTACCCCAAAAATCAAATTTTAGGGCTGGTGTGCTCCACCTTACAACCCTTAGGTTGTTTAAATGAGCCCATTTTTTTGCCTGGTGTTTTCATACCAACGGTCAACTTTTTAGTCCATCGTAGTTCAGAATGTTTAAAAAAAATTTAATTCGACCCACCCTATTGTAGGGCCTTTTAACAAGGTCTTCATACGATTTTTCTACTGCTTCTTCGGGTGAACATAAATCCACCGTTAACGTATGAAGTAGTAAAGCTACTTTAGTATTTTTATCAAGATCTCCTGTTAAACTTAAGTATATTTCAAACTTTTTCAGAAAGTTTGTAAAACTTTATCAATCTGGTAAGGGGCGAAATTTATATGTCAGTGATGACGTGCGCCCGCTTCTTTAGTTTTTATTTTATTATTGTTAATGCTTGTTTCTTTTTGCCCTGTATTTAATGACTCGCCGTACTTTAAAATCAAATAATCATTCATTTTAAATAAAAAATAATCATCCTCAAATAAAAACCTATAGTTTCGTTCTTCTTCTGTAGATGTTAAGGCGGCTTTCACACCAAAGATGCACTCTGCGTCCTGGTCGCAAGTGGCATGTGCGTCTTGCATCCTTATGACACGAGCGTGCACACCTAAATGGCACGTGCTACTTGCATCTTCTTATCTCTTTTGTTGGAACTCCTCAGTTAGTTCAGTGCATTTGGGTTTGAATGATGAATTATCAATCATCCGACTCTTCAGACGATGAAACGATCATTTTGGCTTGTGAAGTCAAAAAAAGATGAAGACAACGTAAGATTCGTTTATGGCAACATCCATACTGGAATAATGCTGAAGAACATAGCCCTGCTGTAGTGGCTCAAGAAATACTGAACCATCCAGTTAAGCTCCAATCGTATTATAAAATGGAGATTTCCACTTTCAACAAGTTGTTGGAACTCATGGAACCGTCGCTGAGTCGTCAGTATACAAATTATCGGCTGTGTTTGTCTGTTTAAGAAAGATTGCTGATATTTCTGAGGTAATTAAATATGGGGGGGGGGGGGGGGTGTAGCCAATACGGGGGATCAGGTATATAAAAAAATACGTGTCATTCCAACTACATCGCATGCATTTCTATTTGGACCTCTACCGGCCAAATGTAGGAGGGTTGTTTTTCTTCAGAAAATGAGCCAGCACCGCGAAGCGGTGTGGAGCGGCGTGGAATGACAAAATAATGACACATGATTGACACGTAATTTTTTTGTCATTCCACGCCACCGCTCAATAAAAAATAATCATTAAAAAATGAGTACATAATATATTATTGGGATTATAAACAAAACATATACTTCAAAATAGTATCAATAAACACAATGGATTTTTTTTGAAGTCGTGGAATGCCCTGCCCACGTCAAAAAATTAATCAAATCTTCTAATCCATTTCTAAATTAAATAAATAGTTTAATAAAACATTATAGTTGAATAAAACACTAGGGCAAGCCGGGTTCTGTGAAGCAAAATTCTGTGAATCAAATTCGTATTTTCGATGGTGGAGCGCGTATGTTGACCCGCACAACAAGGACGCACGCGCACGCTGATAAAACACCAGCCGGCTGGTTCTCGAGTCGCACGTCGCACTTGCATCCTCGGTGTGTAAGCTCTCGTTCAGTTATACAGTCCGGTATTTAAGTTGCATGCATCTTGCCACCAGGACGCATGCATCCTGCGACTTGCTACTTCGGTGTGAAAGCCGCCTAAGAGTTCTACTGCCTCTGCCTCTTGCAGTTTTCCAAATTTGTCCATGTAGCTATATAAGCTCCCTATCCTTATTTCCAGTTACTATTAGTATTATCACTGTAGCCAATCTACTAAGTTGTGATTTTACGGTTCCCCTTAATTTCTGTTAGTTACTGTAATTCCAGAAGTATCTCATATGGTTGTCTCAAAGCTCACCCTTTGGAGTTGGTTTTTTGAGCCCTAGTCAAAGGGTCTCAGGGGTTCCAAGGGATCTTTCTGTTCATTTGTTAATATAATTAACTATACCTCGAATAAACCAGATATGTGTATGCAAGCAAGCATGTATGAGTTTCAGGTGGATATACTTCTAGATTTAGTGAAGGATAATATTGTTATAATTTATAACAATAAATACCTTTGATTATATAGGCCTGAAGATGTCCCGAAATATAGCTATACTCATGAAATAGACTACTACACTTATTGGGCCCCTTATCGATCTTAAATTTTAAGTATCTATACTAACATGGTAGCACAACCTAATAAAAGTATATGACCAAAATTATAATAGCCTCTGAGCAAAAGCTCTGATTAATAAATATTCAAATTTTATATGTTCAACTAAACCTCAAAAATATTAGATCGTTAAGTCCGCTGAACTACCCTCAACATCTGATGACAGATTGTTGAACAAATCAATTATAATAAAAAGTTTTATTTTTTTATTCTAGCAATTTTTAATTTTGTAAATATCATAAAATCTCAATAAACATGACTTAAAAATACGTTAAATAAGCTAAAAAGGTATTTATGATACCTTTACCTTTTAGCTGTAAAAAAGAAGGAGAAGTCAGAGGACCGCCTAAAAAGAACAGCTGTGTTCTTGATATTTTTTCGCAACTACAGTCTGCTGCAGGGTAAAAAGAAGTGTATGTAGAGACAGCAATCATTGCATAAGGTCTAGTTACTTGCAGTTTTTCAATGATCATAGAAACAAAAAATCTGCTGCGGTAGGCCCTTTTTCTTTTTATATGACTTACAAGTATGGAGTATTTTTTTTTTTTTTTTTTTTTTTTTTGTGGACTATGTAAGATCCTAACCATCTTTTATATGTCAAATATTGTGCCCAGATGATTTAGCACATTACTTTGTTTTTTGAAGTCCACTCTCTCTCTTTTATGAAACGTTTCACTATCATACTTTTCACCTAGGTGTAAAGTATAATTTTGTTAATGTTGAGTTTAATGAATTTTAATTTTAACTCACACAACACCAAAAATTACATTCTTGGAGGGAAAGAATCCCTCTGGAACCTCAGAATAGAGAAAAGAATAATTTATTCCCTCGTTTCAGTCAACACTGTATTTTTTTCAGATCGAAGCCCCCTTTTCCTTAAATTTCCACAACCCGTCTAACTAACAAAACCATTATTCATCTTAATAATACATGATTTTATTTGTTTATTTTTCTTGCAAATTTTTATTAATTTAGTTTATATATTTTACTAATTTACAATAATTTAGTCTTTATAGTTACTTAATTTTGTTTTATTATACTAATTACTTTTTGTGTGCTATTTTTTTAGGAGACGTACTGAACATCCTTAGATTTGATGGAATGATACACAAAAAAAATGTATAGACCTGTAGACTTAACCAAGGCCCGCTCAACTTTAAAACAATAATATCCAGTTTGGCTTCACTCTTAGAAACACAAAAAAGCTAGTCATTTTATTTCTTTTCACAAATTAATTATGTATAAAATTTTTATTTATTATCTCAAAAATCAAAAGACTGATGGAGTACTTTTGAAGTATTTATTAATTAATTAATTAAAAAAAATGTTTCTAAGCTATAATTATACTGATATTAGTAAAAGTGAAGAGAACGTGAGGAATGGTATGAGTGCTAGTGTTCCAGCAATAGTAAGCGGTAATTTGGGTCTTAAAAGTGAACTCCAGGACGACTGTAGATGCGTCTTTATCAACGAAGAGAATTGGATGAAGCAGCAGAAGGAGTTTGTTGAAAAGTGTCAAAATCACGGGGATGTTGATTACAGACGAATTTGGCGCAGATATTCCAGACCTCAAACTCCCCCAAAAAAACTTTCCCAAGATTATCAACATCGAAAGTCCATGGAGAAACGATACCCAGATTATAGGAATCGAAGTCGAAGTAAAGAAACTCAATATAAAAGTAGAAACTATTCCAATGATAGAAATAGAAGTAATTATAATAAAGACATCGGAGGACGTGATCGTTGTAAACGTTCGTCGTCGTATCATAAAGACAATGAAAAAGATAAAGCAAGAAGGAGTCGTGAACATGAGAAGTGTACTGTGAAAAATACGTTACGTCCGATAGAAGAAGAGAAGAATGTGGATATTTCAGACGAAGAGCTTTTTGTTGATCATGAAGACGCGATGGAAAGAGAGAAACTAGTCTGGGTAAGATCTGCCCCAGCCGAACTATACTATCAACCCTTGGAGGAAGACTCAAAAGTCTTAACGAGCACTGAGACATTAGAGAAACTCTGCGACAGATTCGAAGAGGAGTTGGTCCAAAGGGGTGAGAAAGTGAGAAATAGCAAGCCGGTTTATGTGCCGCCCCCGAGGAGAAGACGTTTCACAAGGCATAAGTGTTGCCCTTGTTCGGATTCCGACAGCGACTCAAGTTCCAGTGAAGATGAAATCGACGAAGTCATGGAAGAGTTAGAAAGGAAGAGGAATCATCCAGACCGGTTACATCCTGAGTTGTGGCATAATGAGCTCGGTGAGACCAACGATGGACCGCTCTGTCGATGTAGTGCCAAGGCTAAAAGATCAGGCATAAGACACAACATATATGCGGGTGAGTTAAGTTTGAATAAATGCCAAGTTAACACCAATAATGCCGAGAATTTATTCCATTACAGAATAACCATATCTCCTCCCACCAACTTCCTAGTCAAAACACCTACTATAATCGAATTTGATGAGCACGAATTTATATTCGAGGGTTTCTCCATGTTCTCGCATAAACCTCTGAAAAATTTACCTGTTTGTAAAGTAATCCGGTTCAATATCGAATATACCATTGTCTATATCGAGGAGAAAATACCGGAAAATTTCACGATCAGAGAATTGGACCTCTTCTATGAATTTTTATTCAAAGAATTGCTCGAATTAGTTGATTTGGATTTAAGGGCTGTCGGTGATGCCAATGGTTGTGCACAGTTTCATTTCATGCCGAGATTCGTTCGTGATTTGCCCAATAATGGCAAGGAGATACTAGCGATGAATGAAGTCCTGCTTCATTTGTTACAGAGTTCAAAACCGTTAATTGCTAAAGAGGATTTGCAAGCCATTATTGATATGCCGAAAGTTGATTGGCAGAATATGGTAGATGAAGTTAAGGGTATGGTTGTGACGTATCCCGGTAAGAAGCCGTGTTCTGTCAGAGTTGACCAGCTCGATCGGGACCAAAGCGAGGCTAAAGAAGGTGAGATTCTATTTCCAGAGATCATACATTTCGGTATAAGACCACCACAATTAAGTTATGCTGGTAATCCCGACTATCAAAAAGCGTGGCGTGAATACGTCAAATTTCGTCATTTATTGGCCAACATGCCTAAAGCGTCTTATGATGATAAGCGCAAACTTGAATCGAAAGAGAGCACTTTGCACGAAATGAGGTCTCAGAGTAAAATGAAAAGAGATGTAACTGTGGCTATATCTAGCGAAGGCTTTTACAGAACCGGTGTCATGTGCGATATGGTACAGCATGCAATGTTAATACCGGTCCTCGTGTCTCATCTAAGGTTCCATCGTTCCTTGGACGTCCTCGAAGATAATATCAAGTACGAGTTTAGAAATCGTAGTTTGTTACAGTTAGCACTTACTCATCCATCGTACCGTGAGAATTTTGGTACTAATCCAGATCACGCAAGGAATTCACTGACTAACTGTGGCATAAGACAACCAGAATATGGCGACAGACGTATTCACTACATGAACACAAGGAAACGAGGTATAAATACATTGATCAACATAATGTCTCGCTTTGGTAAGCTGAAAGAAACCGAGTCCAATATAACTCATAATGAAAGATTGGAATTTTTAGGTGATGCAGTCGTCGAATTCGTCACATCCATCCATTTGTTTCACATGTTCCCGAGGCTAGAGGAAGGAGGACTTGCCACTTATAGGGCGGCAATTGTTCAAAATCAACATTTAGCAGTATTAGCAAAAGTTCTAAAATTAGAAGCGTTCATGCTGTATGCCCACGGTTCAGACCTCTGTCACGATTTGGAACTGAGGCATGCGATGGCAAATTGTTTTGAAGCTCTGATGGGTGCTTTATTTTTAGACGGTGGTATTGAAATTGCTGATAGAATTTTCGGGTCGACTCTATTTGAATCGGATCCTATATTGACGAATGTCTGGTTTGATTATCCTCCTCATCCGCTTCAAGATCAGGAACCAGAAGGGGATAGAGTATGGATTGAAAAATTTAAAATTTTAAAAGATCTAACTAGGTTTGAGAATGCCATAGGAGTTAAATTTACACATATTAGATTGTTGGCTCGTGCTTTTACTGATAGAAGTGTCGGATATACAAATTTAACCATGGGCTCGAATCAAAGATTAGAATTTTTAGGCGATACAGTACTCCAATTAATCGCATCCGAATATCTGTACAAATTTTTCCCAGAGCATCATGAAGGACATTTATCACTGCTAAGAAGTTCACTCGTAAATAATAGAACCCAAGCAGTTGTCTGTGATGATCTGGGGATGTCTTCATATGCTATTTATGCAAATCCAAAAGCGGATTTAAAAACTAAAGATAGGGCGGATCTGCTAGAAGCATTCCTGGGTTCACTTTACGTCGACAAAGGTATGGAGTATTGCAAGACATTCTGTCATGTCTGTTTCTTCCCCCGTTTGCAAGATTTTATCATGCATCAAGATTGGAACGACCCTAAATCAAAGTTGCAACAGTGCTGCTTAACTTTGCGTACTATGGAGGGAGGTGAGCCTGAAATACCCATTTACAAAGTTATCCAATGTATGGGTCCTACTAACACCAGATTGTATACAGTTG
This sequence comes from Gerris lacustris, assembly GCA_951217055.1. Taxonomy (NCBI): domain Eukaryota; kingdom Metazoa; phylum Arthropoda; class Insecta; order Hemiptera; family Gerridae; genus Gerris; species Gerris lacustris. Next base: position 40,961,522 of record OX578277.1, on the reverse strand, counting down.
CCGTTTATTTTAAAGAGAGCAGATTAGCACAAGCAACTGGTCACAGCATTCAGCAAGCTGAGATGAATGCTGCTAAAAAAGCTTTGCTACATTCGCACAATTTGTTTCCTCAGCTCGATCATCAAAAGAGAGTCATCGCTAAAAGTATGAAGATACAAACACCAGGTTCAGGGTCAACAAAAGGTTCACCAACTCCTGAGAAATACGACTACAACAACCGATTTGCCAGATCATCGTCAACTTCCACTACAACGTCTTCTGTTTCATACAGAAATAGAAAAGATAGAGACCGTAGTCACAACCGGGATCGTAGTCACGCTCATGATCGTAGTCGGGACAGTGTCCGTAGTCGAGATCATCTCAGAAATCGAGACCGTAGTCGTGATCGTGACCATAGCAGTAGTCGAGATCGTTTCAGAAGTCATGATCGGAGTCGTGAACGAGGCCAAGTCAGAAGTTACCATCGTGACTGTAGTCGAGACCGTAACCGTAGTCGTGGACAAGATCGTAATCGTAAATCTAGTCGTCTCCGTGGCAGGGACGAATCCCGAGATTTTCATCCTAGCAAGAAAATTAAATCTGAAATATTTTGTAATTATTAGGAAGGTTGTTTAATAGTAAATAAGACTTGTGAAAACTCATCACGTAGAATTTTTATAAGTAAGTAAGTTTTAATTATTTGGTTTATTTAAAATAACCCAAATAATTAGAAACAACTCCTGATCAAAATTTCACTATTTATATTCCCCCACGGCTAGAATTATTTTTTATTTTAGATTTAACTGTTACTGTTGTACTCTACATTTATGATTTGTGTCAGCTGCCTAATGATCCTAAGCAAGTGGTTCACATAATTTTCATTTTAGATTTTTTCTCAGTGCCCTTAGTATATCAAAATGTTTCCACTTTGCTTAGTAGTGTTTTAGAATTTATAAAGTGCTCTTAGTGATATAAATGTATCTAAGGCACTCGAATTCTACCCGAATATATATACTGTAATTGAGTGTATCATATGCGCTCCTAATGATAAAAAAGGGCACCCACTTTTGAAACCACTGCACTAAAAAATATAGTGGAAATTTTGTAATTGGCTTTTATTGAAGTGAAACCTTGAACTTTACTCTGTTTATATAATTTTATCTCTAAAATCTTTGATATTGAGTATATATAGGCTATACATAGATATATATAATTATATATTTGATATATTTACAAGGTGGCACAAAAGTATGGAAACCCCTCAATAACTCGTCAGAAATGCAATTTTTTCGAAAAAAGTTTCAGGATTTTCGCCTAGCTATTCAATGGCGACCTTGGATTTGACCTTGATTTTGTCCTTCAAGGTTATTTGAAGGTCAACTTTGATTTTTAAATGGGAACCCCCATTTTTTACAGTGGATTTGAAAAGAGCAGGAAATTTTACATAAAATATGACCTTGACCATGTCTGACCGTGACCATCAAGGTCATCCCAAGGTCAAAATTGTTTTTCCAATTAGAACTTCTACTTTTTATTGCGGATTGTGAAATAGCTACATTTTTTCCTTCAACCACGTCCCATGGCCTACACCTCATCCTTGTCCATGACCTTTAAGGTCATTTAAACCCTTTTTTGTCCTTGAACGTTGACCACGTCCTTGACCATAACCTTTAAGGACAAAAAAAATAAAATAAAATAAAAAAGGGGTGTAGGCCAAGGACGAGGTGTAGGCCATGGTCGACAGTGGGTGTAGAGCGTGGTTGAAGGTAAAATTCAGCTATTTCGCAATCCGCACTAAAAAGTAGAAGTTCTAATTAGAAAAACAATTTTGACCTTGAAGGTTATGGTCAAAGACATAGTCAAGGTCTTATTAATAAAATTTTCTGCTCCTTTCAAATCCGCTATAAAAAATGGGGGTTCCCATTTAAAAAATCAAAGTTGACCTTCAAATGACCTTGAAGGACAAAGTCAAGGTTTTCATTGAATAGCTAGGCGCAATGCATTTCTGACCAGTTATCCTGGGGTTTCCATGCTTTTGTGCCACCCTGTATAATATAGATAATGAGGGTTTAAAATGTATGTGTAAATCTATCTATGAAATTAAAAAACATATAAAGCGTTTAAAATATAAAAATAAATGGTATGTACTACTAATGTATGAATTAATAAAATTTATAATAACCAAATCGTTTAAATTTGTTGTTAATAATGTATATTTAAACAATTTATAAATTGTTTTAATACACTGAACCTTTTTATTGTAAGTATATTGATGAACATTTACTAGAACTAACCAAGTTTCGAATTGATTTAATAAGAGAATGTAAATAAAACTTAAAAAGTAAGTAATGATCAGTTTATTGTGAATACTAAAAGAAGAAATGTTTTAAACGCAGTCTTCCAGTTGATTGTCTTAATTTTCAACTCATCTAAAATAGAGTTACTTGCTGTAAAGCCTAGTTCACTGGGATTATTTGCTTGGATTCATTGTCGCAGAATCATTGAGTCAGAGAATCCTATTTCGTATGAGACGTAAGCCAGACTCAAACCTGCGACTTTGAATCTGACCCAAAGAATGTCAGTGTGTACTAAATTCATTTTCGCAGACTTAGCCGGAACTAAGCCAAAGAATCCCAATATGTGCTAGGCTTAAGAGTTGTATTATTATTACTTAATGTTTTATAAAATGTTAATTAAATTAATTAAGTTTCTGTTTGAGGATGAGTGCGTCTGAAGAGCCGAAGAGCACTCCTTAATAATTCCCTTAATCCATTAAAAAAACTGCATCTTATCTGAATGACACTAATGATCTCTTTGAGTAAGTGTACAGTTTTGTCTCGTTAACATCGGGTCGCAGGAAAACTAATGATTGTGTTAGATGAGTTTATATTCACACAAACTACTTAGCCTTTTCCCCAAAGATGATATATAATGTTTAAACTACTTATTTATGAATTTAATTGGTTCAAAACAATGAAAAATTATATTTAATTACAGTAATAAGTCCGACTTTTGGGCTACGGTTACAACCTTGTTTTGCTGCCTATTTATATGGGCATCAACTAGATTTAATTTATTGTAAAATTAATATGTTCACTGGCCAATGGAAATTGATATATTAGGTGAAAAAATCGAATTAACTCTCTCTCCCTCTCTCTCTCTCTCTCTCTCTCTCTCTATATATATATATATATATATATATATATATATATATATATATATATATATATATATATATATATATTTATATATATATATATATATATATATATATATATATATATATATATATATATATATATATATATATATATATATATTAAATAATACAAGTTGGGTGGGTACACAGTACACAGCTAGCGGATCTGTACGTACGTATTCATCTATGGCCTTCTTACAGCGGGTTCGTAAATAGTTGGTATCAAACCAACTTTTTTGCGGAGCCGCTTTAAAACCTGTATGAAACCTTCACTTAAGTCCTCTTCTAATTTTTTATGTTTTTATTTTAAACCCATTCTTTTAAATTAAAACGTAATTATTGTATTTTAATAATACATTGTATACTATTAAATATTGTTTTACAAATATAATTCTACAACTATGATAAAACTGTTTTGTTCATTTTCTACTTTACTCCAAGGGAGAGAATTGTTGCGATATTTTTGGGCAAAACTATTTTTTATTCTAGTTTTGTGTTTTTTTAACTTGGTTTCAATGGCATATTATTCTACCCCTCGCATTTTAAGAAAAGCGGAAGTGCATTAAAGATGTCTTCCAAGATTTGCTTGCATTGAACTGATGTTTGATGCATAGAATTTAATAAAGGAATAACAATGAAGAACAGCGTAAATTGAACTATTTAAAAAGTTTATTGTTAAATCGCAAGAATACGTTTAACAGCGGAAATTATCCCTTTAGAATAGTAGATAAGTAAACGAATCGGCTTAGTTTTGTTAATGACTTGACTGAACGGCGCGGCGTGAAGGAAACCAGCGAATACGTCTCCACGGCTCCATGAACATATTGTTAGATACGCGATACGCGCCAAGATCCGCTAGTTCGAACCCCCCTTTAAGTATTCAATGCTAAGAAATTAAAGTTTATTAATTTAAAATTAGAATTGATAATGGATATAAATATATAATTTATACTTACTTCATAATATACCTAGGAAAATTATTGCATGTCCCTATTTTTGTTCCATGTGTAATATATATATAAACTTATTTAAATGTTCATATATATATAAACGTATACCCTTGCTCCTGCATACAAAAATATGCTTTTGTGAAATCTAAAAAATATATAAAATCCAAATTCCACTGACCTATCACGATATTTCTAGATCCATCTGACCTACTCCTACTCGTATGACCACTAAATTTTGTAAGTAGGTCCTTCTTATCCTCTAAGTGCTCGCTAGGAAGTCTTTTTAAGATCAGCTATCTTGATTTAAGATGGTGGCCATTTATATGCCAAATTCGACAAGTCGATATATCTAAGGACCCAATTTTTCTTTTTTTATCTAGTTTATCTATCAGCCATTTTGATTCAAAATGGCATCCATATACGTAACCAATTCCCCCCATATGTGAAACCCCCCCCCCCCCCACTAACATAATTATTACCACTTGATATGCTTAAATATAATAATTACATTTCGCATGATAATTTCCAAAATAATATGCTTGCCAAGAAGGAATTTTCTTATACATATTTGATCCCTAAGGGGTGAAAGTAGGTGCAAAATTTAAAAAGAAGGAGATTGAGCCCAGAGATTTTAAGGATACAAGCATATAATAAATAATACCAGCCCAAAATACAAAGTTTTTATTAAAATTATTTTTGTTTATGCCTATTGGTTGTATGTATAATAAGCAAGTTAATTTATTAATTAACTAGCCTTCACCCCGCGCTCCGCGCGTGGCCCATGCTAGGTATTAGTGGCTATGGTACCTATTGTCATGTAGGCCTAGCAATTAAATGCAATTCCTCAATAGTTTTGTTTCCAAGCCTTCTAGGAATAAAATCAGAAGACTATATTATACATCATTCATTCCATTACAAAGAATATAATATTCTCCAAATCGTAGTTTGGACTCTATCTATATATTTAAAATATAGCCAATAGAAACTAATTAGTATGTATAGTAATTAATAAAAATACTAAAAAAAGGTATAATAAATAAAAAATTAACGTCGTAATAACCAATTAGACTAAGAAGTCATTGAACAATCATCAACCATGATGGTGTATTAATTTAATTACCAGTCTTTTCTCTCAACACGGCAGTTGCTCCAGTAAATATTTAATAACTCTAGTTCTAGAAAAAAATAATAAATACTCGATTTATAGAGCAATAGTGTGAGGTTTAAGCACCCCAATCAGAAATTAAATTGGTCAACAATAATTGCGGACGCCATAAGAGCTCAAAGTCAATTTTTTTTTTTTACAAAAAAATCAAATTTAGCTCTATTTAAGGTAGAACCGATGAATGTACGACAAAAAGTCATAGGACCAAAGTTGTAGATCTTTTAAAATCAGTAACAGCTGGCCAATCAGCTTGTCGATATGACTTACCGTTTAGCCACAATAAGCCTCCAAAAAAACTTTTAAGTGCGTCCGCCATCTTTAATTTTTTAAGGGGGGTAAAAATATATTTTTTTAACTTTTCGGATTTTTCCAGTCGGTTTGGGCCAATTGGCAACCAAACACAAAAAACCGCAAGTCTCTAGGTAGTCTAGAAGTACCCAAACATTTTGATTAGAGAGTCAGTGGGGTTTAGCTACGGTGGGCCATCCTATTTTTTTTTAGGTTGTTCTTTATACTTTTTTTTATAAAATTGTTAATAACTTTGGTTCTACTCAATATTTTTAGACGAAACCAAGCCTACAAATTGCGCAACATGTTTGCGCTCACCCCTGAAAAAAATAATCTGTTTCATTTAGCCAGTTTTGCGCCTATAAAGTCTGTCTGGGGAGACAGACTTACGTACACGAAAAAAGTTAAGGCCGAATTCGGTTTTTGGAATGTATAAAATGAAAAATATCCAACAAATTTTCAATTCTGACCAATGTACAGACAAAACTTTAATTTTATATGTATAGATTAATTGATTATTTTTATATTGGTTTTAATTAATTTGTTAGAATGTTTTTGTATTGGTACAGAGTCTGTGTGCCAAGTTTCAGTTCGATAGGATTATTTTTTGATCTAAGGGAAGGTGGGTTTAAGAGATACTCTGTTGTATATTGTTCAACAATTTCTATACTTCTCATTAGTTTGTAAACCCATCACACATTACAATTAATATACACCGTAGCGAAGCACGGCGATCCAGCTAATGCGAGTATATACAAAATAAACTGATCAAGTTTTCTATTTAAGTTGTTTTGAGTTGGTTTTGGTAATGTTCTTTAGAATAATAATAAGAAAATAATCACGCTTTTAATATAATTCGATGTGAAAAAAATACACTTCATGAACTTTTAAGAGAAAAAAAAAAAATGTCAGCTATATTTGTATAATGTGTAATTAATATAAAAATACATTGTTGTTTTTTTTGTTTTGTTCTTTTTTTTATATACCAATTTCATTAGTTATTTTTGGGTAAATATTAAAATATGAATGCTCCTAGGATTATAAAGATATTAAAAAAGTCAGTAGTATTTATTTTGATTTAAAAGTCATGAGGTAAAACTATTAGATTTTGTTTAAAATTACTAACTGCTATATAATACATATACATATATATATATATATATATATATATATATATATATATATATATATATATATATATATATATATATATATATATATATATATATATATATATATATATATATATTTAGATGTGTATAAAATAAATGTATTTTATTTGTAATAGCACAGATGAAAGTAGTTGCATAAACTATAGTTACAATTAACATTTAGAACAGCTTTTACAGAAGCTCCTTCATTGGTGAAATTAGAGTAATGTAGCGTAATATAGAGTAATACATATATAATAATATCCTTTCTCTTGTCAGTGAAAGGATCAGTTAAGTGACAGTGGAATTACGCAAGGAATTGTAAATCTCTTAAAAAATTCTATTCTTTATATGATCTTCATACGTTGTTTTTATTATTTAGTCTGCAATTTTGCTAAGATAAGATAGCACACTGATCGTTAGCTTCTTACTAAATTAGAGGGTTTTTAGGTTTGTGTGTAACACGATTATTAATATACACACTTATGGAAGAATATGATATTTAGTCGAGATTTTTTTTTTTTAGAAATAAAAAGTTGTAAGTTGTTGAGGAATCATTGTATTGATATTAGTACATCAGTAACAATTATGTGGAAGCTTGATATTGCTTAAATTGAAAACTCCTAAAAGCAAAACCAACACTTACTAACAACATTTATTTTATTACTTTTTTAATACTGCAGTAGGTTCTGTTGGAACGCCGAGAGAATGTGTGAGGAAAAATCGATCTTGGGTTAAAGTTTCAAACTTACTAACGAGTAAGCTTCGAAATACATCGATGGGCCTCCAGGCAGTCACCTCTAGGTATTCCGGCTGAATGAAAGAGAGTTAAGTTGAATGGTGACTAGGCCTATTGAGCGTAAAGTATATAATATTGCTAGTTAGTAAAGGCCAGAACTCCTAGAGGGGACTCTGCCTCGACCAAAGATTGATTTTTCCACACACATTCTCACGGCGTTCCAACAGTAAACACCTACCACCAAATTATATTGGGATTTGGTACTACACACAAAAACACTCAAGTTAGGCAAATTTATGTAAAATTAGTTTAAAAATCATAGGAAAAGTACATGCATCCAAGTACTTTTTAGGGTTTCGTAGGTAAATAGTTATTTGTGCAACTAGTGCGCTAAGTGGCACTTTGCTGGACTCGAGAGAAATATTTATGCACGAGCAGCAGGCGAGGGCGGAAAGGTCTCTCGAGTGCAGCAAAAACACTTTAAGCTCGAGTTGCACATTAAATTTTTCCTAGTTAGTTTTTAATCTGTATAAAAAATAATAGTGTGCATCAACATTTAAAAGGTTTTACAATATCGACTAAAGCAGCTGTTCTGTTTATAGCCAGTGTTGCCTTTTGTGCCTGATTCAGCAAACCTGACCAAGCGCTGTTATTATTTTTCATCTTAACACTTACTCATTACATTTGATTCTTTTTTTTAGATTGTCTATCTTTACTTTTTTATATTTGATATATAGTGTTTAAATCATGTAGTTAGTTAAAAAATAATCATTAGTTGTTATTACTATTATAATTTGGATTATTTAATCTTTGTTTAGATTTAGTAAACTGTAATTATAACACTGGAGTGCGGTAAAGTAGTAAGTACAGGAATCTGCTGTTTTGCGTGCTATTTCGAGTGTGATAAGAACCACTTTATCGGTCAACAGTAGGAAATAGTCATTCATATTACTAGGCCTAGGCAGTTTAATTTATTATACTGTTAATAAAAAAGCGGAGAAGGGTATATTTAATATCAAACTATGGTTAGATTCAAATGGATTAGCGTTAAATGCAAGTAAAACTAAATATATAACATTATCGTTAGACATCAGAGGCCAACCAAGTGCCGACTCCAAACTTGTCCTGCACGAATGTAATTGCGCTGCAATGTGTGAAAAATCAACCAAGAAAAATCAATGTGGCTGTCAAAACCAAGTTGATAAAGCATTCACGGTAAAATACTTAGGGCTTTGGGTGGATCAACATCTCTCGTGGAAAACTCATATCGGGACTCTCGTAGCAAATTTAAATAAAACTATACATACCTTCGTTATTTTAAGAAATTTTTCTTCTCTTCCCATCTTAAAGACAGTCTATCATGCATTAGTAGAATCACTTATTAATTATGGTATCTTAGCATATGGTACTGCAGCAAAAACTCATTTAGCGAAGCTAAATACAACAATTATAAAAATATGCCTAAAACGTAAAAGAGACTATCCTTCAGATCAAGTTTTCAAAGACTTTGAAGTATTACCGGTGACCGAATTATTTAAAAAATCTATTTACTGTTATTATTATAAACAAAACAAACAACCCATTGATCACAAATACAGCACAAGACAAAGAACCATGTTTAACGTAAAACTTCCTCCATGCAAGACCACAAAAAAATTACTGAATGTAGAATACCTGGGAGCTAAGCTATATAATGAGTTGCCATTAACTGTAAAAAATTGTTCTAACTATAGGACTTATAAAAAAAGTATTACTAAGTTTCTGACAGATATGATTTAGCATTTGGAAATGATATAATTAATAATAAAATGATATAATATTAATAATAAGACCTACAATTGTAAGTTATAACAAAATGTATTTATTCTATAAAAATTGCAGGCTTATCATTAAGTAGAAATTGTAAAACTAAATATTATATATAATAAGAAGATATCTTTTATGCTTTTCAATTAAGCTGTAAATTATATATATGCGTCAGGACGGAACCCTCACTCCAGCTCTGCAAGCTATTGAGGGTTTTCACAATGCACTATTATCTATGTGTTATTTCTAATGTATGTATTATATCTGTGAAACATTTATAATAAATAAATTAAAAAAAAAAAAATTCACTCTACCGCCCAAAAAAAGTTTCACTTCAAAAAAATTACATTCTGCAAAACAGTACAACAATGCTTAATTTTGCTGCCGTGAGTAGATAAAGAATTATACATTTTCTTATTATGAAATAACATTTTTTTTTATTTCCCCTCACCGCCCTATATAAAAATAATAGAAAAATAAAACAAATTTAGATGGAAGCCCCCAAAAAGCCAAGTGGTAAGGGGTCCCTGGTTCGATCATCCGGGAGGGGGGGGGGGGGGGTCACAATGTTATTTATAAGTAATGACTCATCACAGCTAGGTAAATTAATTTTTTTTTCAAAAAAATTAACAGTCAAAGGAACAAAAAAAAGGAAGCAAAATGTTAAAGATATGTAACTTGAGAAAATGATTAGATAGAAAAACACAATTAATCTAATTTTTATGGGTCAAAATTTCCTTTTTTTAAATATATAATACGTCGAGAAAATTTAACTGTTGAGAAAGTCCTGAAAAGGACTAGCGATTTATTTTTCTGATTTAGCGAGTTCATTTTGCGAGGTGAAGTGTGAATCTACCTTTAGAGTATAGCTATCACGGGCTGTTGTAGTGGGAGCATTGTAAGCTTGCGCAGACCAGAAGAAAACTACTATCCCCTTCCTTGTCTAAGCATGCTAATAATATACCACTCTCAAGCTCCCCCTTACCGGCCTAACTCCTCTTCTTGGGGGTATTCTCCCTTACTCTCTCTTACACACAGTTTAGTATATATCACTCTCACTGAACTTGTTTGTTTACCAAAACTTTTTTAATATTGTAGATATTTAAAATAGAAAGGTGTTAATAATAATCTCAACGTTCTGCTGACTTTTAATATTATGTGCGTACTTAAATCCTTAGTAACATTATATAAGAGACGCTTACCTATTGCAGCATGTATTTTTCTTTAGCAGCCGAAGACAATTCAAATGTTTTAAAAAGTGGAAGAGCAATATGATTCTAAAGAAACCAACCAGTTAACTCTAAAAGTGGAAAATAAAAATAGTTACTTAATACTCTTTATACTGTTAGTATTAACTTTTGACACTCAGATTGGCCAACCTATATGAGGGAAAAAAATAAAGGCACTAGGTCTGTGGGAGAGGTGGAGCCAGTGACATTTTTATTTGCCTAGTTGGCCCAACCTATACGAATTCAAAATCCGGTGCTCTCATAGTCTCCCCTCCACATTGTTAGATTTTCCCGTGCTGTCAAAAGTTAATAGATACTATTTGTAAAAAAGAAAATGCCTAAAACAAATTCCCGAAGAGTGAGAGCGTTGGATTGTTTACTCTATTAGTTCCACTTTTTGAAGGGTTACTAGACTGAAGCCGAAGCCCCATCGACGCAACGACAGCAAACCCCTACCCCTGGGAGCAAGGCTCCAGAGTTGACTTTAAGGGGGGGGGACCTGGAAGGGATGTGGAATACCCCTAACCATAAAGAGGGGCCGGGTGCGAAAATTTTAAATTTGCATCATTATTACTCCAAACGTTTGTGCTATATATTTAATAGTGAATTACTAAGAAAACATCAGTTTAACATTTTCAAAACCTTTACACTTGACTATATACTGCCTTTATTAGCAGCTGACTTGTAATAAAATGAAAGTAGCGATCAATATTGTAACCATGATTTACCAATATAAATCTAAAACACTAGAAAAGTTTAATTATTATTGATAATTTTACGTCCAGGAAATAATTACTCAATTTAGTTTAAAGAAAATGTTTTCATACATATTCAAGCCGCTTTTTTTCCTTTGGCGAGTCGGTCATTAACTTTTTCAATATCAAGCAAGCGTTGCTTACTGGTAGAGTAGCGAGAATTTCAGCAATGCCTTGATAATTGGGAACAAGTCTTCATCACAGAAATTGATTAAAATAGGTTTGTCCGGGACTTCAGATTTTCCTAGTCCTCAAAACGTAGAGCCTTTGAAATAAATCCATCTAACTTCACTCGCCGTTTTATTTTTCCGACAGCTGGCACTCGGTGCATTGTTTTGTATCTGCAATTTTCTTGACCATGGTACCATGGCTCTGATGTTTCTTGTAATTCTATTTTTTGGAAAGTGGAGGTAAATATTGTCGAGATAGAAATGTATATTATTAAAATTCTACGAAAATAATGGACGCTAAACAGAAAACTACTAAACTGTCGAGTGACTATAAAAAAATCTTGTAATGGAGAAATCTCCATTTTTTTAAGATTAACACTATCCCCCCCCCCCCCCCCCCCCCCCCCCCCCTTTGGAGCCGCCACTGCCTGGGAGTTGGATAGGGCTGAACTTTTCGCTCGTCCCCACACGTGAACCAGATAATTGTTTAGTGCAATTAAGCAGCACAAGGATTCAAAATTTTATTTTTCAAATTGTATCGGCTAAAATCTTTATAAAATAATTACCCTCTTCAGTGGGAATTACAGAGCAGTCATACGTTTCTCAGATGTTGAGGGGTTTACATTAAAAAAAAAACTCAACGATAAGAATAATTCTAAATTATTGATCAGTTTATTATAACAAAAAAACACAAAAAAACTGATTTTAATATTAGACCTCTTAGTTAGATTTGATCAACCAATTCATTGAGAATATCCAACTAAAAGTAGTCAAATCTTTCTGTACAAATAGTAGCCATTGTGCATCAATTTTGCTCTTTAATATTTTTATCTTAATTTGTTTGGTGTAACTCTGGCTGTATGAACTCTTTCAAGAAATATTTTATTTTATATTTATATATAATGTTTGACAATATGTAAAACATTAATTTTACTTGAAAAAAAAATGTAGTGCATTTTTCCTAATTCCTAATATATACATAGTATAGATAATCATTGGTGTTTTATAAATAATTCAAAAGTTTTTTAGTTGATATTTTTGCCGTTGCGTTTAAGTTACTGCTGTTTGCAAGATGAGTCTTTAGGCCGGTCTTTCTTTTTCTTTTTGTCTAGGGATGAGGTTCTCTTCTGTCCTTGGACAGGGTAGTAAGGTAAACCATCGTCTTCCAACACATCTGCAAATATACACACAAAATAGTTTACATAGTTAGAGGTAATTGTCATAGTTGATAAGTTGAGTCTACTTTTTTCAGTTTTATGGCGTGTATTATACACTTCAAGGTAGCAAGCCATACCAATTTTAACCCATTAGTGCCCGTAATTATTTTTGTCGAGATATTTTGATGAAATTTTAGGAATAGGATCAGATTGACCCCCTGATTAAAGGAAAAATAAAAAAAATAAAATGTTATGGGCAACCAAATTTGCATAAATTGCTGTATCCATATGGCTGCGCTGGGCACTTGGGTGCTATTTCCTAGGAGCCTTACTTTTTAAGCATATTCTATACTAAGCCAACAGTTATGATTATAAACAGTAGTATATAAACTAAAAATAACAGTAATAAGTAATTAATTGAATCTTGAAATTAGTTTAAAGAAATAACAATTATTTTATTTATTTTTTTATTTTATTTATTTATTTTTTTTTTTTTTGTAAAATAAGTAAAAAAAAAAAAAATTAAAATGTTAAATGTTAAATGGAATATTGTAAAGCAGTCTGTATAGATACCATCATTTCATTTATTTTTGGAAGGGCGGCTATTTCTTGCACATCTTCCTTTATTTTTTTTATTAGTGAGCATTACGTGTAATGCTTTTGAGGATCAAAGCGAATGTCATCAGACACTCATGAGATATACTTTCCTGATAGGATTTCTTCTTGCTTCTGTATATCTTGTGAGATATGTTTGTGCTAAACCTCGTCTTAAAACTGACTGATTAAATGTATTATTTAACAATCCAATTAAATGTACGAAAATAATCCAGCATTTTGCAATGATGCGTCTAACTATTTATATATTACATGAGATTTGTCCCTCCCCCATCCCCATTAACATATTTTATAATTGCACGAGATCTTCTTTGATATAAGTCAAAATCAATTGAATAATTTTAATAATATCTCTGGGGTTGCTCAAAATCTCCCTCTATCTATTTTGCACAATTTTTGACCCAAGCATCATTGATTTTGAAGTACCAAGAACTTGCTGGTGCTACTAAAGCAGGAAAAGCAGGAGTTGTAGGGCTTGCAGTAGTAATAGGATATTCGTCATTGTCGTTTGAATAGCCCCCTATTCGATCTGATTTCCCTACTACAATTTCAGCTGGAGCTAAACGTTTACTATCTGATAAATGTAGGAAGTATCCCTCTTCACCATCCTTATTCCCAGAATTTTCAGAGAATATAGGTGGATCTGGCGGATCCATTGCATCTTGAACGGTTATTTCTGGTTTGAAAAAACAAAAGTTATAATTGTATTTTTAATAATCAACTCAAATTACATAAAAAATAAGTGTCATTAGCCATTTCTACTCATGGTCGACTAAGCTGATAGTCTTTTCTTTTTTGTCGTTATGTGCCCAGCGTAACCATATGCCTACGCTGAGATAATTGAGTACTTCTAGTCTATATAATTTAACATTTCTGGATAAAAAAAAGGTTTAAACTCAACTTTCAACATTCTATATTAAAAATTAATGACAATAAAATAAATATTTAATTAATTTCGATACTTATCCTAACAAATTATAGAGGTGGTCGATGTCAATAAATTTACTCATTTTTTTTCTCTCTTGTATGTCAACTCAGTAAGAGCTAGGGCACTAATAAGAACGTAATACCATAAAATAAACCTTCCTGAAGTGGTGATGATTTAAATAAACGCCCTCGGGTAAATAATAATCATAATAAACAAATAAATGTGCCAAATAAACGCTGGGCACTAATGGGTTTTAAGATATATATTTTTTTTTGGCTGGGGGACAGATTTCCGTCACGCAAAAACACGATATGGAAAATGTGACTGTCTCAAATATAGTAGATACTAGAAAGTTAGGATATAACAGTAACAAAAGATTGCTGTTTTTACTTTTTAGTACCATATTTCGCCGATAGGAGCGCACCATGGCAACCGTGTAAAGGTTGGCTAAACTGGCTACAATTTTTTTTCCATCACTTAAGTGAATGTGAACAGGGCATAAGGATCTATAAATTTATAGTTATGATTAATTTTGAAAAAGTTAAATCTGATTTGCTGTATTTTATCAGTGATGCGTGGTGCCACGGCTAAATGCCGATTTGCTAGACATTAGTGCTTGTGGAAACTACATAGTTTAAATAATTAAATTGTTTAGTTTAGCCGGTAAGTAATGACATATATAATTTTTTCGAAAAAATAGCAAAAAATAAATTCCGCCGAAGCTAAATGCCAAGTTTAGGTAAAAGAAACTTTATATTTTCTTCATTTTTAGTTTATTTTGTAATCGTCATATGTATAGCTTATAAAAAAATATACAAATTAAATTAAAATTGTGATATTAGAATTTTTTATGAAATTACATACATAGTCAGTAAATGGAAGAAAGCAGTACGTAATAGACTGGGGGTGGAGCCATTTTCAGTAAGGTGCCCAAATAATATTTTGCTTCCAAGCTTACCGAAGGTAACGGAAGCTATGTGATCGTTCTGAAGAACGAAAAATGTTTATGTCTCTGATTTCAAAAATTTCAAGACAGAAATCCGTTTCAGACATGAGGAATCATTTTTGGTTCCGTGTCTGTCAGTCGGTCTATCGTTCAATTTTTGCGAAGAAGTTAACACTAGCAACGTATTGTTGGTACTGAGTGAGAGTATGGCTAATGGGTAAGATAGTAGACAGGGCAAGGAATAAGAGTATGGTTCAAGGTACCATAATTTAGTTTGGCAATTCATTAGCAGTACTCATTTAACCACTTTTTCTTTCTACCTGAACATAATATTTCACATAAAATATTAATCAGAGGTAAGCTAAATAATATAGGTAAGTTTTTGCTGTTTTTAACTTCTTCACAAAAAATTACCGAAGATCAGATTTGGGCACCTTACTGAAAATGGCTCCACCAAATGTACCCCCCACCCCAAATTCTCGTTAAGGGGGAAGAGAGGGGGTATAAAATACACTCTTTTAAATTATTAGTGAAAAAATGCTATTCGTTTTTCTATAAAATAAAGATAATAAGTAAACTGGTATAGTGGTTTAGCATTGAGGCAGTCTATTACGTACTGCTTTCTTCCACTTAATGACTATGCATGTAATTTCATAAAAAATACTAACATCACAATTTTAATTTAATTTTTAGATTTTTTTATAAGCTATACATATGACGATTACGAAATAAACTAAAAATGAAGAAAATATAAAGTTTCTTTTACCTAAACTTGGCATTTAGCTTCGGCGGAATTAATTTTTTGCTATTTTTTTCGAAAAAATTATATATGTCATTACTTACCGGCTACACTAAACAACTCAATTATTTAAACTATGTAGTTTCCACAATTAGTAAATGTCTATAAAATATATTTAACAGTAAAACTTCACTCATCATATATTTTAACACCAAAAAATAATACGAAACACCACAACATCGCTATTTTATAAGAATTACACATACATCAAACTTCAAAGCGACGCACGGGGCGCGACCTAGCAGTTGTTCAAATGAGCCCAAATTTTGGGATCTTTTTGTTTCTAGCATAGTAACAAGTTTTTATCACTACATGTTCTTATATTTCCAAAAACATTTTTTTTCGACTCACCCTAAGGTAGGTGGTACTGATCTCTGCATTAACGGCTGCAGAGGTCGATACCTAGGCGTGAAGCAGCAAATCTTACATATTATAAGAAGACTAAATCTACAATCTTGAGATATGCATTGACATTAAACGTAAGTAAAATAAAATCACCGTCGAAGCATGTAACATCTAACTTAGTCCTAAACTCACCTTGAACAGCTGGTCGGGGTCGATTGTGTGTAGATGTTGGTCTTTGTAATGAAAAGGTCGGGTCGATAACGGCTGCTATATTAGGTACAGGACCAGCAACTGAGTTTAACACACTACTGACTGGTTGTCCACTAACACTTTGAAGTGTACCTATTGGACTATGCCCTCCAATAGGACTTTGTGTGATAGGACTGTGTACATCATTAGGACTATGTATACTGACAGGACTATGAGGATTGCTAGAGCTAGGCCTAAACATAGGACTATTTCGTCCAATGGGGCTATGTCTTGTAGGAGTTAATTCAATGGAGTCATTAGGAGTTGTAATGATGGTTTCTACTAATTCAGTTGTAGAAGTGTTTTTTTCATCTTCTTCCACTTCATCTTCTATTTTTGATGTTTCGCTAGCCTGTTGTTTTCTGGCGAGTGCTTTAGCCTTGGCCCGTTCTTTAGCTCGTTTTGCCTTAGCTCTTTCCTGTAAATAATGAAAATAATATAAACAAATAAATCCATATGAAAAAAAAATCAGAATTAGTAACTTACAACTAGTAATAATATAAAATAACAATATAAGATACCTTATCTTGAAGCATTTTTGCTATTTCCATATCCTGAGCTTCCATAGCAATGAGATGATCTCGTTCCAACATTTCAACTTCTGTTTCTAACTCTTCCTGAAGCTTCCTTGCTACTTCCTACACCAAACATAAATAGTTTCAGTAGGATTGTTTACAATAACAATAATGATGTTAAGTTTACTGTACAATGAACAGGATTTTCAATGATCAGTAGTTGGATTTGATGAGTAGTTAGCGGAGAGGACATGTTGACGAGTGTAAACTCTAGTCACGAAGTCACATATAAACATGACAAAGAGCACACTCGCCTAAATGTCCTCCCCTTTGGAACCATTTCTTTATTATTTATCTCCAGTTGTGCCATAGAGAGAGAAGGGTTTGATACATTCTTCTTTCAAATAGTTTCATTTTTAGTGTTGTCCCCACTTATTCATAAAGATATATTATTTATTTCAAAAATGGCCACAGTTTATCTTTCATATATACTGCTACTGTTTCTCTAGTGGAGGTTGTTAATAAATTTCGTAGTTTCAACGATGGAGTTTGAGAGCTAGAGTGATGGCAGCTGGGGTAGTGAAGGAGGGATTATACAGTGCTTGTGTAAGCCTAGGGACGCCGCGCCACCCTTGTCTCTTGTTTCCCCTACAGACATGTTGCAGTCTATCGCATAGTCTCTGTCACTTTTAAAGTTAAACTTCTGTGACTTATTTAAGGGGTAAAGGGCCGGCCCCATGCACATTGAGACAACACACCAAAAATAGGTTTGTCAAAAATTAGTTCTAAACTTTGAAATACGTTGATTAAAGGACAGTGTTGTCCAACAAGTATAGATATACAAGTTGTAAATAATAAATATAGATCTATAAATCTTAGGACGGATACAAACTTATGTGGACATAGATGTCATTGAACGCGCCAAAACACAGTCCAATGTGTTAATAAAAAATAAAACCACCTCCCCAAAACTTGGCAATTAGATTTTATTAATAAGTTGGAAAATCCTGAAATTTGGTTAGAAAGGTATGTAGGACAACCGACATAAGTTAAACAACAAAGTGCAACGACCAGATATATAAAACTTTTAAGGTCAATTTGGAAATAAGACGCTAATTACTTATGGTATCAAAATTTCATGTAAAAGAATTTTACAGGAATTTTGACATTTAAAAGAATCTCCTATTTAAATTCAAGATGGTACTATACCAAAAAAGGAAGCTGCTAAAATTTTCGAGCCACCATAAACAGTAAGATGGCGGACAATTTCATGTTAATTT
Source organism: Gerris lacustris (assembly GCA_951217055.1). Taxonomy (NCBI): domain Eukaryota; kingdom Metazoa; phylum Arthropoda; class Insecta; order Hemiptera; family Gerridae; genus Gerris; species Gerris lacustris. The sequence goes on along the minus strand of OX578277.1, from coordinate 40,943,257 downwards.
ACCATATCTTTAGAACCATTTGAACTAGAACCTTGAAATTTGGAATTGAATATGTACCTAACTGTGACAAGATATATCCATAACAGACGTCTTTTACCTTTAAAAGCTAAATCCCTATACTTATCCATTAAACACAAAATAACTCAAATCTTAGACGTTAGAATAAATTAACTTCAAATTATATTTACTATAATGATTTAGCTTTGCCTCAGCAAAAGCTGATTAGGTTTAACATTTCTAGATAAAACTTGTTCTTGTTAATTAACTCTGCCACATATCATTGTATAAACCAATAAAGGCATTCATTCATTATGATTTAGACGTTCGGTAAGATATTTTTCTGATATTTTTATTTAAGATGGCGGGTATTTTTATGTAATTTTTTAGGTTGTTATAAATCTTCAGAACCACTATAATATTAGAACCTTCAAATTTTGAAATGAATTACTTATTATGAAATAATTATGTTCAATAAATTAAGTTTTTAAATCAGACCCTCAAGGAGGAAACTCAAAGAGGGAATAAATAAACAGGGCGATTAAACCAAGCAAAAAAAACAGTCTTATAAGGAATTTTAAATTTCAGAAAAGGCTACTCCTCAGAACATAATTAAGATATTTTTTTTATATTGACTTCTATTGGGTAGAATAGAGAGGGGGTAGGAAAAGAGGCTGAGGATAAAACATTTGAGAGGTTAGAAGGATGTGGTTAAATAATCTATTAAAACTTCTAGAAGATTCTTAAGGCGGAAATTCAACTAGGCATGGGAAAGAGGATAAACAAGTCAGTCCAAACACCTAAAACTTTAAGAAAAAACACATACCATAGGAAAGCAGAGGTATACAGCTAATTATTTGATATTTTTTGAAGGGATATTTAATTTTGTTGTGATGCAAGTTTACTTGGAACCCTGTTCTCACCTTGAGGCTTCTACTGTCGCCTACGCCTAGCGTCCTTAGCCGCCCCACCCGGCTACTGCCGCTGTGCCCAAAACAACTTATATGTTAATTATATGATACGTCTCCACACGACTCTATTTTTAAATCATAAATTAATATCATTTAGTTATTTTTTTACTACGTTTTTATTAGCTTGCTTTCTTGTTTGTTTGTTTGTTTTTCCGGTACAAATCTGGCAATCAATTTTTAACTAACTTCCCGAATGCTAGACATTTGAAACTTTTAGCATAGCTGACAATGCATTATTTTAATACTTTTAGCCATCTTTCAGCAGAATTAAATTGTTTTTCAGCAAATTTTGATGTATGGAAAGTTAGTTCGGAAAAAATCCGCAAGTTATTTTATTTGTTTTGCTATGTGCCATATTTAAAATCTTCATTTTGACGGGTTTCAAATTTGTGATTTTTATAAATAAGAGATAAACATTGAATGACAGCAAAATTGGAAATATATCGATTATATTATTTATATATTATTTTAAATATATCGATGGCAAAGTTTAGATTTGGTGTTGGGGAGATCCGTTGTACAAAGATTTGTCCTTTTATAGGTTTTAGATCAGCTCACAAGATGGTTGTCATTTATGTGAAGTAAATAAATTTGGAAATATATATATATATTTTTTTTACTAACATTATATATTATATAACAATAACAATTATATTATCAACATTACATACGATTCAACAGAAAATTTAAAAACGTAATATATAAAAAGTTCTTTTTATCTTGAAATTATTATTATTCTTTTTTATCTAATTAAAAAGACTTGTTATAGAATATTCAAAATTTTCTCCTTTCCACCACAGAAATATCATTTAATTTCCACAGTTATAATGAAGTAATTTTGGTTGCGCGTAATTTTTGTACACTCTGCATTTTTTCTCGGAAAAATCACATTCTATTGTTGTATTTGATCAGAAACGTTTATATAATACATTCATTTCTTATTAACAGAATACTTATAACAACTAATACTTTTAACAGGTGATTGTTTACATTTTGGTTTCGATTAAGGGATAGACAAATTTATTTTGATCAATATCTCAAAATAAACAAGTAATGCACGCTTCACGTAAGTACGTGAGACGACATCGCCTGTTTCTGTACGATTAAGTTAAAATTATAAGCGTAAAATTTTAATAGTTGCATATTCTTTTTCTACACTTCAAGACCTTAAATTTATGTATAACATGACATGGTGACTAAAAACTTTTTTTAGTCGCCCACCATATTGGCCACCATCTTGAAAATATTGTCTCAAATGCCGAGATTTACCTGTGTACCGAATTTCATGTTCCTAGCTATAGTAGTTTATGAATTGAAATAAGCCAACGGACAGACACCATTGGACAGACAGACAGACAGAGCCGTTATATAAGCTTTCTTTTTTTACTTCGTACAGAAACCTAAAATCAATATCCGGGAAAACAGATTAATCCCAGGACAACGACTTTCATGGTTTAATTTGTATTTAAATGGATTACAAAATAGAATGTTTTAATGAAAATTATTGGAACTGTTTTTGAGAAAAATGTTTAATGTTGTCTTTTCTACATTATTACTAACGTTTTTTGTCCTGTGAGTCAGAAAGAGTAGGATATTTACTAATCTATGAGTTATAAAAGGATATAGATAAGGGGGCAAGGGGGGAGTGAAAAATAAGAATAAATAAACTTTGTGCTAAAAATAGGGCGAAGAAAAAATGGTGGTAGAGTGGTAATTAGAGGGTTATATCCTTCCCAGAAATTATTTTCCCCTAAATTTTATAAGGAGAACGGAGAACATGCGGCGACCACGTAGTAATACCGAATATATTTTTTTAGCGTTAGTGTAGGGTTGACGTACTTCCTTATTTATCTTATTTATCTGGTAATGCATTCTTTCACAGTAAATTCATACATCTTTTAATGCGTAAATTCAAAATAATACCCTACAGCTCGTCAAAGGGCGGCCCAACACTGATAGCCAGAGTGCATAGCACCCTAAAATTGAACAATGAAGCTGCCAGGCAGCGGCCGATTTCCGGTGCTCGACGAGCGAAGCTAGTAGGGGCGGAGCGGAGCCCCTAGTCATTATTAAAAAAACATGGAAACAGAATAAATATAAATTCTTTCTTAGGAGTGGTTAAACGTTTTTTAGGAGGTTCAGATGTTAATCATTATTTCAACAAAAACACCGGATCTGGAGGGGCACTACTAAGACTGCTCATTGGCTCAGTGCAGCTTATTGTAGACACTTTACTCACTCCTCCACTGCACTTTATAGTAACTAAACCAGATCCAGGTATTGATGATTTTACATTCTTATTCATTAATATATTAGGCTTCTATAGTATAGAAAACTATATTGAAATAAATTCTCTTTTAGTCTTTTTAAGGGTTAATTTTTTTTAACCCCTTGAAAAGACCAAAGGAGAATATATATCAATACAATTTTCTATAAAATAAACAACCAAACAAGGGTCCACCAAGATAAATTATAAAATATTTGGACCCTTAACAGCTTCACTTAACGTAGTTTATGTTTTACCACCTATCACATCGAATAGTTGTCCTTCTTCCCATAACTGTGTGAAATTGCCACTAAAGTAATATATAAGTAACACATTGATCCTAATTCTACTAATCTGGTTAACATTTTTAGAAAGCTGAAGTTGGTTCACTTGGGTCTAACATGAGTTCATTGGCCTACGGAGAATTTTTCCCTACCCTTGCTTTATGTCATTATACAGTGTTATCTTTTTAAAGTAAGTACTCACCTGATCTTTAAGTTCTTGCATATGCCTGTCCAGTTCAGGAGTCGTAGGAGGGGGAGGCCAGGTTTCAACTCTGCTACTAGGCCCAGCCATTTCCAAATCATCTATCTCTCTAATGATGTCATCTGGTGAAATACTTCTTACCGGTGAGGTAACAGGTCGAGAGGGTTCGCTCGAATTCAAGCTACTCTCAGTCGATTTATTTGAGCTTTTAAGTGGAGTCGATATTTGACGTTGGTGTTCCAGCTGTGTCAAACTGACTGATGTTTGACTAATCGGATTACAATGAATATTGACTGGATTCAGACGACTAAGTTGATGATTCGCTTCAACTTTTTCATCATTCAAACTTGTTCTGGATACTCTTCCTGTTTCATCATGTGTCCATCTACAGATTTTAGATAAGTAAATGAACCATTATATAATTAGTAGAAAGTTACAGGGAAAGTTTTATGACAAAATATAATACAATCCTATAGTACCGGCTGGGAGTATTAAATTATCAAGTTACATTTAACCTTGGAACATAATAATCCACTAGCCTTCAACCCACACTCAATGTAGGGCTTTTGCTAAGAATTAGTGGCTATGTTTCCAAGTGCTAATTTATTGCATTATCATGTAGGCTAAGCTATTTTAAATGAAATGGCATAGTTTATTGAATGCAATAATTTTTTAATCACAAAGAATTACTTTCTCCAGTAAATAATTTCGTTTCCAAAGCCTTCATTAAATAAACGAATCAGGTCTAAATTATAGTATATCATTCATTACATTAATAAGAGTAAATGCCCTGTAAATCACAGTTTATCTATTTTACAAATAGCTACAATTACAAATTCATACTAGAAGATTGTAAATGAGTAAAATCTCAAGTGAAATAACTAACAGCAATTAAATTAGGTAGTTGAATAGACTTGCGGGTATAATAGTTATGCATTAAGAGAGTTCCAAGTTCTTACCCATTATTTGGGGGATGTGTTGAAATATCTTGAATGATTTTTGGTGGCAACCTCTGTGGAGGAGAACTTCTTCTGGGAGGTAAAGCTGGGGCTACTTCTTCTACTCCATCTTCAAGTCTTAGATCTCTGAACAAAGGAACAACCCAATTTATTACTAATCCGTGTATCCAAGAGGTTTAACTCTCTCCCTTGGAAGCAAAACTTAAACACCAATAATTCTCTGGGTTGGAATCCTAGGAGGGTTATGACACCCCTATAATGATTGTATTCATCGATGTGTAAAATGATTTATCAGCTTGTCTAAGAGGTTGATCACTCCCCCTGGGTGTCCGAATACTAACAATAATCTGGATTGGATTTCCAGAGGGTAAGGCCTCTATAAATCAAGAACAATGACCCACCCAGGATTTTTTCTTTTACTCTTCCCCCTCCGTGGGTGCGCTACTGATCAAGAATCAAACCAATAGAATGATAAATAAGTAAAGGGTTTTTTTTTTACCTAATTGCAGTTTGTGCTTGCTGGGTAGCTACTGGGAGTGGTAAACCAACTGTATTGAAATCACCCACACTTCGTCCTTCCTTGGTCTAAGAACAAGTATACATAATTAGTTGTGTCAATAACAGAAATACAATTAAAGCAGAAGAGAGTAAAGATTAAGACACTACCTGCATGAGTAGAGCTAAACTGTGGTCCATCTGCACTTTCTTCTTCCTTTCCTCCTGTTCTTCGGCTTCAAGTCTAAGCGCTAGCTGCCTGGCCACCATTTCATCATGAGCTTGCCTGGAGATGAAAAAATTAACAATCTTATACATAAAAGCCAACGTAGGTAAGTGTGCGTGTGAGTGGTTCTCAAAACGGGACCGCTCCCTAGGCGGGCTGATCTTGTCAAGGGACATTCACATTTTCACTTCCTTCAGATATCTTCTCCATAAAACCAAAATTGTTATGACTCGAGCCGCAGATGTCTAGCGAGGTACCAGAATTCTACTTTTATTAGTAGAATTGCTCAGCTGAAATTCTCTTTAGCAGTTTTAAATTGAGTCATCCATGACTGTGAAAAACAATAAGTAATAAGTGGCTCAAGTAACGCAACTGCTGCAAGGCAACAAAGAAGACAGTTTATCTTTTAATAACTTACGTCTCAAGGACGTGCTGCTTGTATCGAGTCATGGCTTCCTCTTCTTCCTTCCTCTGTTCTGTGAGAGCCAGGGGGAAGTCTTCTCTCACTACAGCGTTCCTCCACTTATTTCCATGATAATGTTGTTTGACTGTTAACAAAAAAATCCATAAAATGTAAAAATATCATCGGTGTGACAAAGAGACTAAAAGTAATCTTTCTAGAAACCTAAGTCCATAAGAACCATCATTTATTATCTGAGCTGTATTCACAAAAATTAGTTATCATTATCAATAGGCTTGCTAGATTTATAAATTGCCAGTTAGGCTCGTTTATACCCCGGTAATAGGTCAGGAGACTGGCTATATTTTTTACCTGAAATCTATCTGTATGAAAACATAAGCAATACAGTTATTCCTTTTTTTATAGAAAGTAATTTCTTAGATAATGTTTTTATTATTTTCTTTTTATGGTTGCATTATTTTACTATAGAATAGAAGAGTTTTAAAAAGGGTAACCTTGTTTCCACCAGACGTTAAGAAAGATTATGTGAGAAACAAAACGTTTGGCCTTTCCTTTGAAGGCTTTCGAGTGTGGGAAAAATGGGTATCTACGTGCTACGTAAACACTACTAGACAATGGCGAGAGTAATCAAGGTATGTACTTTCAAATTAGTCCAGACGAACTCAAGCATTTCTAAAAGTTACCTTAATTGATAAATAAATTTCCCAGTTTATTGTACAACGGCAATTTTTTAATATGTTTTTTGTTGTTTTGATAATATAACCTCTTTGTATTGATACTTTTACTGATTTTTATGGTAAGTCATATTTAGCACATTGTTGGTCCCATATAAGTTTCGACTTTCTGCGTCCATTTGTTTCTCTATAACATGCCCACAAACATACATTTATTTACACCTATATCTTCAAAAGCACTCATCTGATTTGTATGAAATTTAGATGGTTTGTCGAAAGTAGACCGCAGATAGTACCAGATTAATTTCAACCGTCTGCGCTCTTCAAATTTTGCTAATTTGATACTTTCTCTCATGTAAAAATCAAACAAATTTTGACACATTTAAAAAATGAAGGGAAAATTAAATAAATTCGACAATGAAAGGTCGTAAAAGCATAGCCCGCAAATAACCCCAGATTAATTTCAACCGCAATTCATGCAAAAATCAATTTGTTTTTTACATATTAAAAAAACAGGGGGAAATAATTAAAATTTACACAATAATGGCTTGTAAAAGTATAAAATCAATAAAGTACGTGATAGGATGTAAGGAAGCTATGTGCCACACTAATTGGCAGTCTATTTTCCTTATTGTTCTTTCTTCCGTGTAAATGATTTTCTTTAGTTATAAATCGAATGCTACGAGCATTTTGTATACATACTACTGACAATTAATATTATCTTTCTATGGTAGTTTTATAATCACTTATGAAAGCTTTTGAAGAATAAACAGAAATATGAAGAATTCTTACAACAAATTGAAAAAAAGTAGCGGAGTAAAGAAGTATTTTTATTTAATTTTTTTGTTTAATGACCTAAGATTTACCGAAATAAGATGAACTTTCAGTTAATCTAAATAAAAACGAGCGTCTATAGTTACAGAGATTAAATTATACAGATCAATAGGTGGATGAGTAATACTCTGCCAAGGATATTAAATATGAAATTTTGTACAGAGATACGATATTTTGCATATATTATTATATATAAAACGAACCGTTTAGACATAAATTAAAAATAAGTAAATTAATTTAGATATCTATAGTTAGATAAGTTATTATATCTATTTGAAGACTAATTCCGTAACTAATAACATATTCCGCCTTCAAATATCAATAGGTTTAGATATGATTCTGTCTCTCAACCTGTCCATACACTATACACTGTCTAACTTCTTTTTACAACACAATCAAGTTAGACAACAAGTTGAATTGTGTATGGGGCCCTTTGCGATTTCTCAATGAGAAGATGTGTAAGGGAACTTGGCTTTTGACCATGTATATTGATTGTATATGCCCGTCATCTTGAATTTAAAAATGATATTGAAAAATCCTTTTCAAGGTCATATTTTTTAGGTCATGGGAAACATATTTCCAAAATTGTAAGATTCTAGTTCCGATAGTTTGGGAGATAAGCAACCATAAAAAAATCACGAGAGTGGCCGCCATATTGAACTAAAATGGTGGATTTAAAATGGTTTCTTGAAGGAAGTCTACATGATTAATGCATTCTCTGTGATTGCAGATTTAATGGTTTGGTATTATGGTTTATTTTGTACACTGAATATGTAGGATATTACCTTCCTGTTGTTGTAGATTGTAAGCCAATGCGCTGTCCTCGTGTACTAACCATTCCTTGCACACTGAAATTAAATAAATATAAATATTGTATTTAATTCAACTTATTTCAACAAAAAAAATTACAATGCTTATAACACATGTATAATATATTAAGTAACTTGCCATGGATAGATTTCTTTTATATGTAAATTTAGGTCGTAAGATAACATTATAATATCAACTGTTTGTCATTTTGTTAAGATAAGAGTTTTATCATCATCTATTAGTAGTGTTGCGGTACTATATACTGCCTCCTAAAATAAACTAACGACTAAGTACTACTGTGGTTGTGGTACACCAGATATCTATTTTTTAATGTTAAGTATAAATTTATAAAAGTATACAGCGCTTTAGTTTACAAACGTTTTAAATGTATGTTTGTATATTGTAATATTTGTTATTAAACCGATATGATTGACACTAAACCTTCCACATTAGAAAATACAACGAAACAGTCTTTCCACGGAAGATAATACTTGTTAATTTATCGAAGCAGCTTTCGGCTTTTATAACGCCATCGTCGCAGTGCCGATTTTAGAAGAACTAGAGTTACACTAGGTGTGCAATGCAGTTGTCTGCTTGCAATATTGATCTGAGCGTGCATTTTAATTTTAAATAATAAACATTTTTATTTATTAATAGCTGAAATCGGATCAAAAATATTAATATTTCTAATTTTTAATTAAACAGCATTTTTTTCTGTTTTTCTATTTTACCCCCCTCTTAATTGAACATATGACAAAAGTGAACATAACACAACAATAACTGCACTCTTAAAGAGTGACTCTTAGGCCCAATTCACACACGAGTGGTGTATGGCACGTGCGTGGCGATGGCGTGGCGATGGCGTGGGACTGGCGAGGTTCAGTCATGGTGGACCCCCTCTGCCACGCCAGTGCTACGCCATACCAGTGTACATTAGGCCATAGGTTAACATAGAGGTGGCACAAACCAGCTCCACGCCAGAGCCACTTCAGTGCCATACGCCACTCGTGTGTGAATTGAGCCTTAAAGAGCTTTTCAACGACATGCATCATAAAAGGACCTATAATATTTTAACTTAAGTACCCCGTACCCCTCCCTGTGTACCATTTTGGACCATCAGATTTATACCTTCCTGTGGTTGGTCACATTGACCATGCCGAATTTTGTGTGGATCGGTTCAGCCGTTCAGAAGGAAACATTTGTACCCCGTACCCCTGTGTACCAATTTGGACCATTTCAGATTTATACTTTCCTGTGGTTAGTCACATTGACCGTGCCGAATTTTGTGCGGTTCGGTTCAGCCGTTCAGGAGGAGTATGCGTCCAAACAAATGCGAAGTGTAGTATAAGAGCTTCGCTTCGCTCAGCTCAATTATAAAAAATATGTTGTGGGCGAGTCTGAACGTTCACATGGACTGAACTCTGAACTTCCACATTGGGGATATTAGGTGATGTGTTTAGTGTTTTAAATTATTATTATTAAAAAGGTATGATCAAATTCTGCCTTCGCAAAGGGTCTTGAATGATACCACTTTTAATTAAGACCTCAAAGGTAAAGACTCTGTGGAGCCTTCCTGCGCAGTGGTATGTTATCCTGGTGCTAGTATTCTCCCAAACATTTGATACATTGTTTGAATATTTTGCACCAGCCACTGTAGATATCTGCTATTGGATTCATCCAATAGCCTTTCAAGGCTATGTACAATCAAGTTATTTTTTGGTGGATAAGTCTTCTTTTATTGCTATGTTTTATGTAATTGCACTGTACTAATACACTGAAGTCAATATAAATTAATTTGGTTATTCACTATTAAGTAAGATTCAATAACACTTCAAAGGAACCAATTAATTTAGACATATTAAGGTATTTTTATCATCACATTTTTTTAAAAAGAGCAAAAAGTTCCGATTTCTTTATTCGATCGGCCCCTACAAAAAATGAAAAAAAAAAAAAAAAAAAAATGAAACCGGCACGTAACTAGAAATAATTTGGTTTTTTGGGGTCAAGAGAAAGGAAAAGTTAATGTTATTTGGTAGTGGGAGAAATAAGTTAAAGTGAAAAGAAAGGTCGATGTTGGATTCAGGTCAGAGTCGTACCGGCATCACTTCAAGGTTCATCTAACTCCCATCTCGCAGCAAATCAACCGGCAAACTACTTCTACCTGAGCGACTTTCTCCAACTCTCTCACAACTGCATTCAACATCAACATGACTTAAACCCTAAACTAAAAAAAAATTGCGAGTAGAAGAATTTCCGAGTTGCCACCTTCGATTGCATTTCAAATTCAATACATGACTCATTTATACTAATAAATTGTAATAATGATGCGTAACTGTCATAAAAAATTAATTGGCTAAATATGCAGTTTCAGCCACGGACGTCGTTAGCAGAACTTTATTGGGTGGGACGCATGCCGGGGGGGGGGGGGGATGGAAGGGGGTCCGGGAATCCGCTATACCGGGGGGTATAGCGTACTGTCAGATTTACTTCGTTTTTTTTTTAAACTGTTCCGCTTTACAGGATTGTCATTTTGACAATAACTCTATACGTAAAAGCGGTTCCGGTTGTAGCATCTCGATAAATTCAGTATTTTCTTTCTTTTCTTTTTTTTTTTGAATGGAAGATTATGGTTAGGTTAGGTCAAAAAATACTAACCTTAACCTAAACTAACCACAACCTTCCGTAATTTTACCTAAAATTAAAAAAAACGTTGAAAAAATAAGATTGAATTTATTGAGGTGCTACAACCGAAATAGTTTTTCTTTTTGCAATATAAAAAGGAACAGTTTAAAAATACCGAATTAAATTATCGGACGTTTAGAAATAGGTAGGGAATATAATGCAGATTTATCCTACAAAATAAATAAGATATTCGTCATCATTTTGAAAAGGGGGAGGGGGAGGAATCACTAGGTCTTCACACAAAGTATTTGTAATAAGGAATAACTGTAAACAGGTTTTGGCTACTTAATAGCCGTCTTCAGATTCTAAATTTGTTGTTTCCTGTTAACAGTAACATGGTATCGAAGTGACACACAATGGATAATCTACTATTAATGATAAAATATGTATAGAAAAATAAAAACCGGTTAGATATTTTAAACATATTTTAGTTTAAATTCTTTATTACATCTCAAACATGGGGGGGGGCGTGCCCCCCCCCCCAGTCCTTTCCGGCGACGACTCCCGTGCTTTTAGCACATACAATGAGTCCATTGGTAATTTAACATATGGGACGAATTCGTTAACCAGCATAATCGACCTATAATTGTTATTATTGTTATCAAGGAGGCGGCAATTTACTTAAAAGTTTATTTTAGCTATAACTTTTGAACGCCGCATTATGATTACGTGAAAACCCGTCTTTATATGCATTTATATTGTCCAAACGGGGGGCAGGAGAAATGTAATTATAAAGGCCGCATGCCGCAAAGACAAATAGTTACAAAAAAATCCAAAAACCAAATATATATTTGTACTCCGAACGTCCTCTTTCATTTAACACCCCACACGACGCATTTCCAAAAACAATGTTAACCCCTCTTTTTTAACGAATTTTTTGGGCTTCCCAATAGTTTTCTTGTGTTTGGGTTATTATACATAACATAACTGAAAAGTTTCAAATTTATGCATTGGGTACTTTCGGAGATCAGGTGCGTCACAGACAGAGAAGCTATAAGGAATGTATAGGAGTCCTTGTTATTGTCTAGGCCTAAAAAGAATACTTGTTTGTTAATATATACAATTATTGTTACATCTTTAATGACCTCAGTGCTTTTGATATTCCGTAAAATGATCCTAATATCAAATTTGTTGCAAGTCTTTGAAATAATAAGTTAATATCCACTGATTTAGTAGAATATCCTGAAGTCTATATTCTGATCTGCCCACTTTGAACCTCTCCCTCTGTACTAAAACATTTTCTTAATATGATAAAACATGTAATTAGCTTATTAAGATAATAAAACTGATCAAATTACAAGGTCACATCAGTTCAAACAACATTATTATATTGTATAACTAAGTATTACATAGTAATATTGCTTCTACTTTAGATTGAGCTAGAAACTTAGATTTAGAGTAATATTTGTATACTTTTCACACACTTCTTAAGTTTTAACCCTAGAACGCTAACCATATTTTTTAACCTCTTATGACTAACCTTGAGTCATATTGACTCCCTAATCTATTATACCCAGTTTTATTAAATAAAAAGGCCTAATATGTATAATATTTTTTTAACACGTTTTAGTGATAGTTGATGGGAAACTTGGATGCTTTGTTTGCCATAAAAAAAACATTTTTTTCTTTTAATTCCGGTTTTTCGATCTGGACTACTATTACATATCCGGTATTGTTATCTACCGGAGTGGTTTTATTCACATTTTTTTCATGTAGCTTTTTTCTTTCCTTTCCTTTAGTTTTTCTATTTCGTAAATTGTTTCAATTAATTTATAATTTTCCTCATCATCGCTGATGGGATCAAAAAAGGCATTTTCTATTCTCAAATCAGGGTCCAAATCACAAGCGTCACCATTATTGTCGAATACGCTCATTTTCATAATCGGTATCTGAATCGGTCATTTCCTTCATCAAGCGCTAAATGTCGTTTGGATCATTGTATTTTATCTCCATTATTTGACTATATTCATATTCTATTAACTTTATATAATTTAGACATATAAAGACAAAAAAATATAACAATTTATACTTATAAATGAATAAATTACAATTATATTACCTTTAATTTGTAATAATTATTCTATTAAAAGTTATATTATACCTAATTTATAAGATTTGAAATGGCCAAATAAACAATAACACTTATTAGATTAGGCTAATAATACTATTCTGCGTCAAAATGACCTACAAAAAATTTACGTGTAAGACTAAACAGGAGTCAAAATGACTCCGTGACTGCAGAAAAACAAACGATATGTCCTCTTTAGAATCTGAATGTGGAACTGATAGAAGTGTAGAAGGGTCATTCAAGGGTGGGAGATAGCATAGCTGAGATGTGGGAGTTCTGTGTTTTACAGACACCGTGCATATGTAGTTAATAAAAATGGGAGTCATTTTGACTCCAGGTTAGCCTTCTAGGGTTAAATTTGGTTTTTCAATTTTTTTCATTCAATTTGGCACACTTAGATGTGATTATATGCCTGCTAAATTTGATAATCCTAGCTGAGCTATAAGTGTGGCAATAAATTGAATGTATGGAAAACGTACAAAATGTACCTAACATTAAAAAAAATATTTCTATTTAAGTTCTAGGACTTAAATAGAAGAACCCAAGGCATAGGACTAAAGCTCTCAAAGTCAATACGCTGGAGCAATCTGTTTTTTAAAAGATTTACCGTTTATAACTAGCCATAATAAACCTCCAACTAACTTTAAAGTTGCATCAGCCAACTCTATTATTGTTTTTTAAAAATAAAACGTTTAACTTTTTCCTGTCGGGTAAAGCTTAAGTTTTCCAAATTTTAAGTTTCTTGCTCACCTGGAAGGGGGTAAACATTAACGTCAGTGAGGGAGTGTGAGTTAACCGCGTGTGGCGTTATATTATATAGATTTTAATTCTGTAATTACTGTAGTAAGTCAGTAAGTAGTTTATACACACCTGAAAGTTATTACAGTAAATATTTAGTTTTGTTTTCGTGAAGGAATGATATTTTATTTGAACCCGCCTATCTTACCACAATTACATGTTCGAAAGTCTGGTCCTTAAAAAATGAAACGAAACGCGTTCTTTTATTGCATTATATTAAAGCATAAAGGTAGGAAGGGTTTTAGAATTTCTAACAGGTGGCTGAAGAAGATGAAAAGAGGCAGGTGTCTTAAGGCAGGAAGCAGCGCTCCAAGGGTAATTGCGGCTCTAGTGAGAAACTCAAGGACAACCTAGCCTTATCTCACCTCTAACCTACAGTATTGAAGTATTATCATTGTTATAACTTCACAAAGCTTTCTTCTTTAAAACATAAAACAAAAACTAAGCACTCTGTACATTACCTTCAAAATCATTTCGTTGACTTGATATAAAAATTGAGGAAGAGATAACTCGAAAAAGGCTATTTTTGAGAACACATGGGGCAAATATGAAATATATAATATACATCAGGGAGGCCTCCTATTTCATTAACCGACCCATATGAAGCATTTTCGTAAAAAATAAAATTCAACAAGTGCTTTTTAGGGAAAAGTTGTTGGGAGCTCCTTATATTTTTCCTGTGTTTTAGTTATTACACACATATACTGCACATTTTCAATTTTTAGCTTGGTACTTTCAGAGATATCGGTGCATTAACAACCTCCAAATAGACAGACAAACTGAGTTTGTCTGTCGGTTTTGCCAATGGACCCTATTAATAATAATGACAACAGAAAATGTTAAGAGTTTAATTTAGTTTTATTTAATGTGATACAGATACAGACTATAAAAATTAGAAAATGTATCTTATCACCTGTTAAAACACTATTGAATATTTTTAATGATAAATTAATTCACTTAGATATTGTAGGATTTGTTTCAATTTCAAGAGAGGTGATAATATATGTTTCACGCTGATAATAACATGAACTGGATGTGTCAAGAGGCCGATCCGCTACCCATTTCTATTAACATATAACATATTGTGTTGATAGGGAAGTACCGCGTAACCGGGCTTGTTTAATTAATGTTCGTCCATATATTTGGGCTTTCAACCCCCCAAAAGTAGAAAGTAAATAAAAAGAACTCAACATCATAGGGGATGAACAAAAACAACTTAAAATCATAGAGGGGAAATAAAAACAACTCAACATCATAGGGGGAAACAACAAGATCTCAACATCATAGAAGGGAAACAAAAAGAACTCAACATCATAAAAACAAAAATCCCAGTTTAAATAACAGAGTGGATCCTACTCATGGTATATCAAAATTCCCAAGTGTTATTTGCTAATTTGTTTTGACATTAAAGTAATAAATTTTTCAGGAATTTTAGTCATTAAGTATATAAATTATATGAACAAAACGAAATGCTGTTACAATGTTTCCAATTGTAGAGATATTGACCTAAGAGGGAACAATTTAATTTAACCAGTTGATTGATCTCTATTATTGTCTATAAATAATTACGTTCACAGTTGTTGTTTATACTGCCAGTCAGCATATTATTATTGTTTGATTTTTTGTGATCTTGAAGAGTTAGTATTTAGTTTAAAAACGAGGTATTAAAAAATGTTAATGGTTTATAGGCTTCTTCTTGTATTGAGGTACCAAACCAAATTTGGCATATATATTTTTGTCATCCCCCCTTTTAAAATTCTAGAATAGATTCATACCCCAATACTTACTCATTTTTTAGGATTTCAGCCTTATGCATGCGCTTTTTAGGCCAAATTCTACTAATTTACCTATTCGACCTCTAAATACCTCTATCACTAAATCTCGGGAACCGTTCATTCCATAGTGAAGCAGTACTTAGATGGTACGAATTTTATTACTTAGCTAGAAGTGAATAATAAAACTCAAAGATAAAAAGCGATCATAAGTTCAATTTACATTGAAATTTATTCATTATTCAATAAATCTCTTTAAAAAAACGTACGTTGTCGTATCTTATGTTCTAGTTCTTTCTTGTCTCTGCTTCTATTTTTATCTTATCAGACAAAAAAAAAAACTTACGAACTTTTCCTCACCAAACATAAACAGATGAATGAAAACCAACTAAACAGCTGATAAAATTAATAATATTTCAAAATGTAAACAAACTCTTTCCAGATAATATCAAAATTAATGTAACTATTAGAAAAAAATTATTTTTGAACTAGAAAATTTTGCTTTTTGCATTTTGTTATTTATATTTATGTTACACACTTTCTACCTTCTCATTGGTTGATATTGGCGAAATAGTTCCGACATTACTTAGCGCTAAAGTTTCAAAGTTCAAAAATTGATATTTTTAAAATGGCGGCCGATATCACACACAAAATTCAGTGGAAATGTTTATCTTATAAACAGGTATAATTAGAGCATTTTCAGCGCAATCAGATGTTTTAATCATTTTTACTGACTCAGCAGAATAGGTTAATGTCGTTGTTCTGGAAGGCACACCTACATGTAAGGACTGTTTTATTGTGCCAAGTTTCAACTCTTTGCCTTGAAAACTGTGGGAGTTATGTGTGACACAGATAGACACACATCCAGCTAAAAACCACTTTAAATGATCTTAAAAACACTTAAAACTGATAAATCTGTTGAAACCACGGTTTCGGATTTTTGGGTGAAAACAATACTTTTCGCCTATTTACCTTCGGAGAAGGTGAGGTGAGGTCAAAAAATTAAATCACATATTCTAAACGGTGATTTAAAAGAGATTACAAATGATAAGAAGAAAAAGGGGTATATACCAAGATGTAAGTTCTGAATCTGCAATAAAGAAAAGAAAACACTTAGATGGTTTGTCAAAGGTAACTCCTGCAGATGCGGTACGTTAAAGTTAGCTCACAAATGGACCAGATGGTACATAAAAGGTAGCTAATTGTATGTCAAAGCAAAAGCTACAGATGGCTCTATGATAAATTAAACTTATAGAGCACCTTGCATCTTGTTATATACCCTATAAAATACTACTTTATACTACTGTAAATCTTAGTTTTATATTCATGTGAACATTCGTCCAGTGATAAAGAAAAATGCATAACTGATTGGCTGGCGTTTATTAAAATTTATGCAAGGATTTTATAGGGTATATATACAATATACACATACACAATTTATGTTTATTAAACAGTATTATGCTTTTACGATTTCCTGAGTAATTTTATAATTTCAATAATCATCACTATAAAAGAGGTACGAGAAATGCCAACTTTCCGATTTAGTCTTCACTACCTTTATTATTAGATTACAAAGAAATAGGGTTTATGAAGACCACGTTATGAAGAGTCTGATATAATCCATTAAACGCGTTGATGATCCACCAAGTTACATCACATCGAGGAATCGTAATCGTTTTAAAACTACTTTCTCAAGCCTTCCTGTTTTTCTAGAAAAATTATATTATAGAGAAAGTTCCCATCTGACGTAAGTGTATTCCAGTTGAATAATAATTATAATAATGTCCTCCACAAAAACAACCAAAGTAGATGCACTAGGTTGATGAAATGCAGTATTTGAACTCAAGTTATTTTTAGAGGGCAGTTGAGCGAACTTTACGATTTAACATTATAGAAAAGTGTTTCGGTAATAATACACAGTTCTAGTGAAGAGTTATTAATGAGAGGTTTCGCTCATCCAATAATCCGGTTCGCTCATCCTAGTCATCATGAGCAGCTAAAAAGTGCTAATCTGCTGATGAGCTATTATGTATTCAAACTTTTCAAACATGATAAAATAATGAAAGCCTTGATGTTATAATAAATTAAGCATGGGTATATATTTATTAAGAATATTTTTTTAATAATATTTATGAAGAAATAGGTAGGCCCTGCAGAGCACCTACTAACCAGCCTGGAATCTAGCCAACCAATCAGCGGAGCAGAACCGGTTGCTGTGAGCGTCGTATAATAAGGCTTTTAATAGTGATGGTTCCCGCACTCAAGCCGACAGAGGCCGCTCCTTACTTCCTACATACACCTCTCCAGTATAAACAATTATGTACATACATCACGGAAATAATGTTGCGTAAACAAGGTTCATCGGTTTTCAAGTCAACACCTCCAACGTGCACGTCGTTCGTCTAACTCCAACTTGACTTCCTCTTTAGAAAGAAATAAGTGGATATTTTAAACTAGATCATTGGCTTCCGCAGCAGGAATCTTTATTAAAATTATGTTTTTTAGACAATACTAAACTAGAAAATTTAACAGGGGTATTTAATTTAAACAATTAATGCATATCACAGCAGAAAACATTTGCTAGAGAATGGACAGGTCAATAGCATGGAGTGCAGACGGTCGATAGAAAGTGGTACACGATGAACAAGAAAAGACGGAAGACCTAGGAGGAACCTCACTGGGACAAGGAAATAAAAAAAAGTATGTCGAATTAAGAAATGGCTGGGAGTAGCCCAGAATCACACGAGAGGCAAGCACAACACGCACACTATATACTTTATATAATACGTATGTAGTCCACCCGTTCCTTTCCACATTATTCTTGGTCAAGCTCCATGTCTCAAGAAAAGTATGAAAAGATTGAATTGTGAATGAGGAAAATGGAAAGGAGGGTAATGGTGAAGAAAAAAAGAAGACGAAAAAAGAAAACCAATCAATGAGTAAGGGAAAGAACAGGATTTAAAGATAGGAAAAGAAGTAAATGAAAGGAAGTGGAAAAATAAATATGGACATAAACATTAGATCAAGGACTAGATGGACTAAGAGATGAGGAAATGATGTGGTGGTTTGGTTTGGAAGAGAATAGCACTAGACAGAGTAGACTGGAGAAATATGACTCACGTGTACAGTGAGGTCTGGCTTCTCAATCATAACTTAAAATAAAATGTAAAAAATATTTAACAATAAAAAAAATAAAGAAATAAAAATAATAATAAAATAACTAACAACAGTACTAAAGTAAGTAAAACATTAATAAATATAGTTTGATAGGTTATTTCACTAAATAACCTGGAATTTAATTGAATAAATAAATAAATAATCAATATATAAAAATATGAATACTGCTTACATAAGTGCTATTTATGCGAACGTTTATAAACGTCTACGAATATGAATTGTGTTGATTTAATTTAAATTTAATTAAGTATTCCTCTTTGGGTCTTGAGTGGTATTATAAAAAAACGTAGTTGGTTTTTCATTATACTCCTGAAGACCCAGAAAAGAAAACTTAATTGAAAATTAAAGGGGACTGCAACAAAATGGATAGGTTTAAATTTAATTTATTTAAAAGAAGAGACCTTAAAAGAAATACAAATAGATAAATAAGTTAATAATAAAATAAATAAATAAGTTAATAATAAAATAAATAAATAAGTTAATAATAAAATAAATAAATAAGTAAAAATACTAAAATAAAATAAATGACACTTTTTTACTTTGTTACCCACCATTTATTTATTTATTTATTGATTTATTATTAAATCCAAGTGAACTATTATTTTGTTAATTATTTATTGAATTAAAGGTTACTTTGCCTTACTAGATAGTCAGACTAACGGATATTGTCATTTTTATTTACAGAAGTGTGATATTCCTTTGTCCCTAAGGAATATTTGAACATTTCCCAGTTAAGATTGTCAATTAATTTGAAAAAAAATCTCAAACACAATAATGTAAACAAACGGTGGGTAACCAAGTAAAATCTTACCACATATGACCTAATTTACTTTGTTACCCACCATAGGGTGGGTAACAAAGTAAAAAAAGTACAAAATAAATTTGTTCAGAAAATTAGGGTGGCCAACACGAATTAAAAAAAACTTTTAGCGGTTTCAGAAGCTATCATGAATTTATTTTAATATTTCCAATAATAATTGTAGTGTCACATATAAGTCAATTATGACAGTCAAGTAAAGGAGCTAAAACATCCCCACTCCCACTTCCGTTCGCATTGGAATTTCGCTGCATTTCACCTCTTATCTTACTTGTTGAGGAGATGTAGGTAGCTTACCATTCTTCACTTTTTTATCTGGATCACCAGTATAGCGGATTAAGAAATGATAATAAATTTATTTTTAATTTACAATAATATTTTTAGCGTCACATAATCATGTCAGTCAAATAGAGTTGACACACCTTCTTTGTATGAGAATTGTGAGTAATCAACCATTCCCATATGTTTTCTATAGGAAAAAAGGAAACAATACTTCGTAAAACATTTTAGCTTTGCTTTTTTCCGTCTTAACAATGAACATCTAATCGTTCTCCGTCACAAGTGTTCTGTCTGTCTAAGTTCCGTTGCGTGACTCAACCTGCCTCCTATATGTAGTAAAAGGAACCGCAGTCTTTAGCCTAACAATCTATAAAAAAGTCAAGATATTAAGAAAGAAAATAAATATGTTAAAAAGAAGGCCAGTCAGCTACATATTAGTGGTTCAGAAATATGTAATTTTACTTTTAATTTGTTTTAGTATTTCTCGCTCTAATTGCTAAAATATTTCGTTACTAAGTTTAGCATAGTTAACTTTACTTCCAATACGTAATTCTCCTTTTCCAAAAGATTTAATGTCTTGACATTCACTATTTTTAACAGTCGCGGTGTTTTCTTATGGGACTGTACTGTCACAAAAGTTAGTGGTTGACAGTAAGGCCGTCTGCACATGGGTCGCTGTGCATGTGAGTCGTCTCGAACTCGAAGCGTTGTCCCCTTCCACAAGGCTTCCTATCCCGGCGCGGGAGTGTATTTTTCACTGTCTGTTTCCCGTAGTAAATAATAATTATAATTTGATTTAAATTAAAATTTAAACTTTCCGTAGTATGAAAACTACCAAAAACTTCAAATTGAATTTCGAATTGATTGTACAAGGTACAGGTACTAATTGAGTACTTTATAATTATAAGCGTTAATTCTTGGTTTAGTTCTAATGTCATAAATATTGACTGTCTAAATGTATATGAATATTGAAAGCTTGGATTCGGGAGTAGTTATCGATTACGGCAGTTAAAAATCATTCTCCTGCGTAGCTTAGTTGGCCAGAGCATCTGTACTGGAAATACGGGAGACCCGGGTTCATATCCCGGCGCGGGAGTGTATTTTTCACTGTCTGTTTCCCGTAGTAAATAATAATTATAATTTGATTTAAATTAAAAAAAAAGGCTTCCTATGTAAGTTGGCGGACCCCCAGCCAACGAGGCTTATAGCATTCGTCTCGTAGTCGAAGCGTCAGCGTCACGATTGTTCCTCAAGCCTCTCGATCTGCAGCGGGAAAAATCCCCTTGACGCCTAAATCGCTAAGAATAGTTTTATTTTAATATTCTCAATGGAAGTGTTTCACGTCAAATTCGTGGGGGAAGTTGAAAAACACCCCGTACTTTACAACTACACCCTCCGAGAGTATTCACGGAAGGACTACACGGACAAAGCGTGGAATGAGGTTGCTAAAGCCGACAATGAAAGTTCTTATCCGTGTACGGATGAACTCATACTCCCTCAGTTCTTTTCTTCCGACGGTACCAGTACAACATACCAGTGTCTTCGTCACTTGAACTGCTCATTGTAAAGAAAAAATGAAGCAAAAATGCTTTAACCTAAAATGCAAGTGCACTGTTTAGTTTAAATAATGTCTCGTCGGTAAAAATGTTTTGACCTTCCCAGTTAGAGACAGCGATACAGCTGAGAAGTTGACGACTGCACTGCACATCGACCCGTGTGCGGAGGCCACTCCTCTTGTGGCGCGTAGTTCACACATGACATACATGATGACGCTTTGAGTTCGAGACGACTGCAAAACGACCCGTGTGCGGAGGGCCTAAAGAGTGGACGGCCTATCCGTTCTAATCTGCGGGGAGGCCTCCACAGGCTATTGGACCTCAGAGTGTTATCTATTTAATTTCATAAATGTATGTATTATATTATACGAGTACTACGTATATTAAACGGATTTTTTCAAAAATTACATATATACTAAACATTATAAGAAGACAAATGACGGTTCTACAAACATCGACGAACCTTCTCACGTACAGAATAATACTGATTTTAAATTCCAAAATAGTTTATTGTTTATTAATAGCAGAGTTACAAAGGTTCAATGAAAAGTGGGGTCATATTTATTTATTTTTAATATCCCAGGAACCATTTTCTTTCCTTTGGCATACAAATGGAAGACCTCAATTTTAGTGCAAAAAATTCTCTCCTAAAAACTCGAGCAAACCTTTCTTGTATACAATATCACTAATTCCATAATATTTAATTGAAGAGAGCAGACGAAACCATATGATATACGCCATAGGCAACATTAATTATGAAAGAAAGTGGGATTAGGCGGGGCATATTGACAGATCGACAGACAATAAATGAACAAAGAAGATGATTTGTTGGTATCCTTCGAAGGAGTGTAAAAGAGGAAAAGTAAGATCTATTTATACAGTGGGACGAGAAGAGTATGCGGAGGAACAACCTGGCAGTGAATGGCCACAGATAAAACAGAATGGTGTAGGATGAGGCAGATACATTCTGATATATGACTATACAAGAACTAACATAATAAAGGATATAATTGACTTATAATCTCTAAATACGAATTAACTATATGGAGGAAGTTAAATACATATTGAGTATAAGAAATAATAATAATAGCCCATAACTCAATAGATACATCTTTAGAAGTAAATCCTCCTAGTTAAGGGGTTAGAGAGTAAATTATCGGTGATTTTTTAAACATAACATTCTTCAAATGGAAAATTTTTACTTTATGTGTGAAGAAAAAATTCTTTAAATGGAAAATTCCTACTTAATGTGTGTAGAAGTAGCTTTTCTCCATATTTTCCTTTTCTTAGCTGCCCTATGCCACAGCTTTCCTACTCTTTCCACAAACTCATTTGTCCATCTTCAAGCTGACCTTCCTTTGATTCTAGTACTTCCATGTGGCGGCCATTCCGTAGTCATCCGTGCCCATCTTTCAGGATTCATTCTATAAAACATGGCTTGCTGGTCCATTTTAGATTATGACTCTGTATATCATCAGGCTCTTTTTTTTTATTTATTTATTCCGGGGGGCTTTTACACCCAAAGACGCAGGCCACTTAGGAGGGCCCATTGAACAAACCTGAGTTAGGGACCGAAATCTTCACATTCGTGTGAAGATATGGTCGTTAACCATGAATCCCCTCCTGATTGTAATACAACCAGGAGTGTCATCATCATGGTTTCCAGGCCGAAACCTGGTGGCGCCACACTTTCGAGGAGCTTCCCATTTGTTTAAACAATGCTGGGTGGACATTGAGCGGGGGCCTGGTCCGGGAATCGAACCCAGAGCTGCGGTCACCTTCTGACCCGGCTCGATGCTGTTTAACTTGCGTTATTGCACGGCAAGCGCTCTAGCCTCCGAGCCACCCAGGCTCTTAGTTCCTACTAGGAAAAATCTTTCTATTTCTTTTTTACTTTTCCCCTCTTGTTTACTCCGTGCATTGCTCTAATAACCTGACATTAAGCTGAAACTAATCTCTGATCCAAGTTTCGAGTCAGTGGCCAGGTTCGATAGAATTGCGGAGAAAACACAACTCTGCATGCTTGAACATTTTTCTTTAAAGCCCAATAAATCCTCCATCCAACCCTTATGCCTCCGAAATTCACTGCATCCTGAAAAGCTAACAAATGTCCAAGATTAGCATATTCTTTCACATTCGCTATAATTCCTTCCTCGAATGCTATCTGGTTAATATTAGATATCATTTTTGTTTTTGATCAATTTATTGTTGGACCGTACTTTAAACAAACTCTCATTAGATCCATTATCATCCTGTTTACTCCAGCTACAACAGATGATAATAATAAATTATCATCAACGAACCGTAAATTATTCGTAGCATTTTGCCATTTATATTAATTCCTAGTTTGTCAAGAACCAATTCCCTAAATACTTTCTCTGGGACGAAGTTTAATATTATTAGCCGACCTCGGACATCCCAGTCTGACTGCGTCACACCTCATATTATCGTATACATTTTTAATTACTTCAATATAAGTATCCTTAACTCCTGCTTCTTTTAACACTTTCCAACAGTCTTCCAAGCTGAGATCTACGCAATCCTGAATCCTGGCTTGCTGTCAAGTGATTCTGAGCAAGAATGAATCAGGAAAACAGATTTACATCTCCTCGGACAGTCAGGTGGTGATTTTGGCTATTCCGAGATTCACTTCTAAACTAGTGACAGATTGCAAGAGATTTCTTAATGGTCTAAGAAACAGAATGCTGCCCACCTAGTAAGGGTTCCAGGGCATAGTGGTATAGAAGGGAATGAATTGGCAGATCAACTGGCCAGGCTGGGTTCCAAGGGTTTGTAATTCCTTCTGTCCTGGAACCAGTGGTAGGTATATCGCGCTGCATTGTGAGGACTGAGGACCGCTTTAAAGAATTCTTTGTTAAGAGATTTTCAAAGAACCTGGGAAACTGCTCCCAGAATGAGACTGTCTAAGCTGTTTATTGCAGGACCATCTCATTAAATTACCAAGACAATATTGGCCCTTAACAGGGGCAATTGTCATCTTATGACAGGATGTGTAACCGGTCACTGTGTGTGTCTCAACAGACACTTGCAGCTACTAGGCTTGGTTGAAAATCCAACATGTCGACTGTGTGGAGAGGAAGATGAAACTCCTGCTTACCTACTACTGTTGCCCAGCGTTGGATCGTCTTAAGGCGCGTCCACACTATGCCAAGCGGCAAGGAATGGCAAGGCCAAATGGCATTGTCAAGTGTAATGTGGACGTCTCCCTTGGCATTTGCTATTTGCCAAGCTTGGCACAAAACGTGCCACTTGTCATGCCAAGCCGAACCCGACGATTGTCGGTCCGGATCAAAGAAAGCCAGATGGCAAGAAGTCGTAAGTCGGCCAGACGGCTTTGCCGTTTGGCCTTGCCAACTGGCATTGAGCGGTATAGTGTGGACGCGCCTTTAGATGGCAAACCTTTGGAATGCCAATTGTTCCCTTAGAAGAGTTTAAGACAGGCTCTGAACAGACTTCTGACTCTTTGTGAGTCTCTCAGTCTGTTCAAACTATAGAAGAATCAGGGAGAGAATTCTTCACCTACCCCGGATTTGCTCAATAGATCCACCTAAGTGGTCAATGTCTCTGGGTTTTCTACCCCCCGGAAAAAAAACACTTTCCAAATTGCCTCATTTTCTAAATAATCAAACACTTCATTGAAATCGATAAAACAGAACACAAGAGGAAAATCCTGGATTATTCAGGGAGTAACTTGTAAAATACCAACTTCAAAGTTATAGGCCTATAGTTATGTAAAAAACCTTTTTCCCCTTTCTTATAAGTATAAGTATTAGTACCTACTATCTTACCACACAACAGGTGATAATTTACACTTTGATTTAGATTTTTAACTAAATAAAATTATACTTTCATCAATATCTCAGACCTAAGAATTTTCACAGGAAAACAATTTATTGCACTCGGATAGTAAAATGGGCTCATTTTAAATGACAATCGTCAAAACTGTTTTCGAGATTTTTTGTTTCACGTTTTTTCAGTTTTTGAGGGAAGCACCCCAAAATTTAGAGCTAACATTCATTTCTCGATTACGTCTATGATTTTTCTAAAGATGAATGTAAAATGTAATCAATATTGCCCCAATAGTTGAGCCTCTACTCCTCAGCGACTACAAACGAACATTTTTTAAAAACAACTTGTTTGGACTCACTGCGGGGCTTAAAACGTGTAAATCTATCTCAAAATTTAATCATCGCGCCATCAACAATACCACGCTGCTACTACATAATACTACGTGCATATGTGAAAAAGTAAAACACTATAAAGAATCATCATAATCGGAATACTTGTTGATGTGATTATTTGTGTATGTGATATGTTTTGTCAGTATATTTGAGAAATTCGCATATAAGGTAAGTAAGACCATAAAGAATGGTGATATTCTCTAAACTCACATAATATATTCTTCAAACTCACTTAATATATTCTCTAAATTCACTCGATATATTCTCCAGACTTCCTTATGTAAAGAAATCCTTTCTCATTTTAATTTCAAATAAACTATGTAATAAATAACACAGCAATAACAATAATTATAAAAATAAATATTTAAAAAAAATATATATTTACCCTGCGTTACTTTTCCTTTCTTAGGTAATGTATCCGATACCCTTTGGGAATCTGCCATTGCTCTGAATCCACACTGCATCTCTCTTCGCCCACTTGGCGCGGGGCAAGAACAGTGTTCTCTGTTATATGTTTATTTATTTTTATTTTTACTGTCCTCACAATATTTTATATACACATGGAAACAATATAATATCTCTAATATTTTGTTACGTTTATTTTATCTATCGTAATATATTTTAAAACAATATTTAAGTAATATTTTGCATTTATGATTATATTAGGAGAGCTCGATAGACCTGTGGAAAATATGATTATTTTATTACTACCGATAAAGAAGTGACTCAGGGGGCACGTAATACAATGAACGATAAGAGACGGCACCATTAAAACTCATATGCGACAACAAAGTACTACTGGCTAAAGCCGACATGGGTCATAGGCATGGCAGGCTAACGGGTATGATACAGCATAGCCTTTCTCTACTATTCCAACGCTTTAACTAAGTATTATCTTGTTTACAGGTATACCAATAATCGTGTTAACAAATAAACTCTACGTGTAATCGACTAATTAAAAGAATTCCAAAAAGGATACATAAAAATAATTTGAATAAACAAAAAATGTGTTTACATTATCTCTTCACAGCGAATGTCAAAATAATGTTTTACATTATCTCTTACACAGCTTAAAACTATATGTTCTCAAATGGAGAATGTAGCTCATAATCTTCCGAAGAGATAGCCTATGGTAAGCTATAATGTTGACTTGGTATCACTTGTTAATTATATTATAATGTAGTATATGTAATTAGTATTTTAAAATTTACTAATGGTATTAATAATAATAACAATAATTTTATTTCATTGTTTAATGTACTGTGATATCCTCAATTGTGTTTTTCTCCATTGTGCGATAGCGATTAGCCAGCAGTTTACAATAATATTAAAGTTATATATGTTATTATTTTAAGTTTTAAATACATTAATAACCATTGCATATTGAAGGAATCCGTGTAGTATTATTATAATATAGATTTATTATAGTGCGGTGTAGATTTATTGTAAAGTGTAGTAAAAATGATGTATTCCAATTCTTTAGTTGTTTAACTTAGTTGTAAAGGCCCTCGTGAGATCTATAGTAGTGGGGAGATTGTATCAAGTTAATACAATAGATCATAATGCAACGTAGTAACGTAGTTTTTGTGTCCTATGATTCTATAATGCCTGATAATAAGGTAGAGTAATATATATGTAAGTAAACAAGACTTTTTCTGACTTAAATCGTTTTATTCTCAACTTGTCATATAATGAATAAACCTTATAAAATTATTACAGAACAAATTAAAGGACACAAACCAAACTCGGCCTCACATTTTCGTAGCAGAGATCCAAGTTAAATTCTTGGAGGAGGGGAGTCTTTTTATAAGTCTAATAATAATTTGAATCTCCATAGGCTGTTAATTTTAACTTCTTAACTTTATAAAATTTAAAGAAAGAAGAAAGAACTTAATTATATGTTAAAGAACCAAACCAAATGAACTTAAGGAATGGCACCAACTAAAATAGCATTTTAGCATAATACACCAATGGGCTTATATCATAAACAAATCATAAATATATTCCTAATTTAAATAGTAGCTGATTAAGGACATCTAAGAATTGAGGAATGCAAACTATTTCCAAGACTAAAACAGAAAATAACTTACATAATATAGACATAAACTATTTAAATCTATTTTATAAATTACAAAGTAAATTAAATAATTTAATAAAAGAATTTTTAAGCATCAAATTATTTTATCAAGTAAACTGAACTTGAACAGTGAAAGTAAATTATAAGCTTAAAAACAATTACATAAGCTACCTAATATAACTTCAACCAGATATTAACTTAAATATCTGCTAATCTAATATAAAATTGCACCTAATATCAATCCCACTTAATTGTTGCTTCATTTACAATAAGATTTATGTGTTCATTTATTTATGTTGTAATGCAAAGTTATCCGTTTCTTTTGCATTCATGGTTGTAAATTACATTTAAATGGTAAAATCAATTTAAAAAAAAATTAAGATCCGTGTTCTTTTGTATTTATTGTGTACTTGTGTCATCTTCGTCATAAAGTTATGATTTACATAAAAAAATTAAACTAGTTATTATACTAGTAATAGGTTAAACAAAATAACAGGTTACCGTTTCTTACAGTTTTTAAAATGATCAAAACATCAAGAATAATAATTGGTTAGCATCCACGAAACAAAATAATCGAATTAAAAGAATAAATAAATAATAAACAGCCAAGTTTTAGAAATTATCAAGATAACAACACTTATTTAAAAAATAGTTTTACAGAATGTGCGGAGGAAGACGTTGGTATTGCGCACGAACTACGGACACTGACTAACTATATCTATAACTGTACAGGCCAGAGGCTGGAACTATAGTTGGTAGGAAGTGGGGAGACAGAAGGTTCGTCCCCCACTCGGGACCAACTAATTCCTGGCATTTATCGGTGGAATCCCCCTTTCACTTTAGGAACGTTCCTCCCCTCCTCACTAAGTTCCGGCCATTCATTCCAAGTGACTAAGTAGTAGGTGAGGTGGGTTGAAGGACTTGATTTCTTCAACATACCATACCTGAAGAATAGAAAAAAAACCTGAGTACATACTTTATAACAATCTAACTTAGAAAAACCAGGATTATGATTGCACTACGTCATACTTGCATCAACAATCTAGCATTCTCTAGTCTGGAGGATTGGTTGATATAATGATAGAATCTACAAGAATTAGAATTATATACATGTAAAAACTGTTTCAGGCTGAGAATGTCTTAAGTTATAGACGAAATATTACTAAAATGAATTAATACATGAAAGCAAATGTATTAGCATTTGAAGAGGATCTTCTAATATACGTACAAATGTATTAGCTTTTGTTTTATTATAAAAAAAGATACCCCTGATAACACAAAAGAATAAATAAATTAAAGGGGACAACACATTAAAAAAGGAAATTGTTAAAGTTTGAATAGAACTAGAATAATACTGGATATACACAATCTTCCTCTGTGTATTCAAGCTTTACAAACATGCTACATTCAATCTAACTTAAATGTTATCTTGATTCAAGGTGGCGGCAATTTTTATAGAAAATTCGTCATGAGAATGAATTTCTCCAGAATCATTTATCAGTAAAAATGTTAATTTTAAGGAGCTTACAAATTACCAAAGTAACGTGTCCTAGTAGTAATAAATAAAAAAAAAAATAATGTTAGTTATTTTATTCCTAGTTGATCATTAGACTAAGATCTTACAAATTACAATTAATAAGGGATCACACTATCACACATTTTTTAAAGAAATAAAAATTTTAAAACGTGTAAATTTTTGCGTTATAGCAATACCTTTCTCTCCTTTTATTAAAATTATCGATTTTATTTCTTCAAATGAAAGTTAAATTTTTACCTTTGATTCGGCATTTTATATTGTGTTGTCAATGCCACTACTATCTGATCACTACGATCTAATTTGCAATAAAGAACAATACTATAGGCCATCGTTACCCAACCATAGTCGCGACAAAATATTTAGGATCACGAAAATGTATACAAAAATAAATTAAAAATTACTTAAAAAAACAAAAACATTATATATAGATAGGTTCAATGGAATTTTAATATGTATATATAAATTCAATATAATAACAAAAATAATTCAATTATTCCGATAAATTCATAAGAATTAAAGGAATATTATTAGGAAAAGATAGAAACGAATAGGTACTTGAAAGGTTGATAAAATGAAAGCGGCAACATAAGGGGTATTGCAACGAGCAGTATTAAAACTTCCTAGCAGCTAGAATCTCTTTTCTTTATATGTACTTCCGACAAAGGGTCAGCAGCTGGCTACAACTACAACTTCATTTCTTATGACTTTTCCCGTAGGTGAGCGTTTTTATGCCAATATTAGGCCCAAAGCGAGAGCAATACATACAATTTTCATTTTTTGGCAAAAATGACCATTTTTGAAGTTCCATGTCTTATGCTGCTGCAAACGTTCTATACTTTAAAAGTAGAAAGAACGACAGATATTGAAAAACACATAGCAGGTATACGAGTTAAATGGCAAAAACTGAAATATGTCCAAATTTGTTCCCGTTTTTCACGTATTTCGCAGCTAGCACAGGTTTTTCGAAGCTGCAAACTTAGCTAATAATAAATAAACTACATCACGCTTTGCGAATTTAATGTCAAATTTGACTGGCCTATACTCAAACAGTACATTTGAGAGGTTATATCCCTTTTGTTAAAAAGTACATTCGAAGGCATAACTTAAGATTTACTAAAAAATGATATTACTAACCTTGTTTTATTCTGATGTAAGTGAAAGCATTATACCAGAGGCTCTTCACTTCAGTAGCCAAATACATCACAAGAAGACATCATCAAAGAGGTAGTAAACAAAAAAACTGAATGATAAGAGCACAAGAAGACACGAAACACAAGTCAGCAAAAAGAAAATGGCGATTATAAGTTTTCGTTTGTTTAACTAATTACTTCCACTGTCTGATGTAGGAGATGCAGCAGCACCAGCGGCAAAACTATGACAAAGGCAGGACCTGGGAGTTGGACAGGGCTGCATGGAGCCACTTAATGTGAAGCCCCGTTTACAGTCTACAGTCTACACGGTGTTGCGGTCATGATAGCAACTATCGCATTAACTATCACCGTGTAGACTTCGTGATAGATTCTGTCACGATAGAACTATCAGCCATCACACTGTCTCGTCTGACGTGATAGTTGAGTATTCTATCACAGCAGTCAGAGTATTCACGTTGCAGATTTATGAACTACCACGCTAGATACTAGACGATGATTGGCTTATTGTTTGTTTACACTTTTATATCACGTGATAACAGATCTAAAAGGCAGCAAATATGGTAGCTTCTTCATATTTGAATATCAGATTTTGTTGTTTTCGACATTATGAATATTCCTTTTGCTCTATGCATATCTCTATATGTATATTATAATATATTTAATGTCTATTTCTGTATTCAAGTCAAAAATGTAGGATATGGATATAACTTTGAGTTCAAGACAAGTTTTGACGTATGTTAGCTCTCACCGTGTAGACTGTACACCACTGCGATAGTTCTATGACGTAGACTGACATGATAGTTCTATCGTGGGAGAACTATCACTATCACCTTGTAAACGGGGCAAGGGTTGGAGTTTTGGTGTTGCTGTTGCTTTTGTGCCGTAGTAAAAGAGAGCTGAGGGAAAAAGTGAATTTTCATGAGCTCTAGCGGCGGCCAGGAGAACTAATAATTCTGGGAGCCCAGACTCCAGTAAAACCTGTACCATGATGGGGGCGCCGCGCCATCTAATAGCTGCTGTTGGTACTAAAATTTGCCACTACTTTTCATTTTCGTTACCTCCTATTCATGCAATTTATAAAAATAAATGTTATTGTATTTTTTCGAAGTATGTTATATTTTTCAGAGACGATATGTAAGTAAAGTAACAAACTTTGGAAAAAGAAATATTTTACTATCATATCAAATCTTGAATATATTTGTACTGTAAATACTTTAATTCATAACATATTACAATATTCACAATGTTCATAAAAGAAAGAAAACAATTATAATGTTGAATACTTAAGGCAACAAAATTAATTTTATAATTATGAATTATGAAGCTTAAACATGACAACATGACCATGACAGGAATAGAATATCTATGGATGTTTGAAAAATTAACTCCCTTTTTTTAACAGTAATACAAAATATTTAATATTCAAAAGAACCTCAATTATATTTAACATGGACTAGTCCTATACCTATAACAGAATTAATTATTTCAGATTGACAATAACCACCCTGGTTAGAATAAAAAGATTTTTTTTAGCATGAACAGGATGCAACAGTAATCTTTCTAGTCAGGTAGATATAAAAAAAGCAATTTAATTTAATTTTTTTATTTTGATTATGTAATATGATACAAAATGGAACAAATTTACAGGAGTTATTAACAATAAATGTGTTTTCAGCTTGAAGATGACCCAAAGAGAAGTCGAAATAATGCAAAAGTGAGCTTTTAATTTTTCCTGTAGACCCTACTATCAATATAATTAATTAAATAAATATAATGACCCATGAAAAAAGTTTAAAAAGCGTTTAGAGATTTAAAGTTATAAATGTGACAGGGTTGAATCAGACACAAACCATCACATAATAAACAAACTTTTAAAATCCCATGTTTTAATTTAACTAGACATCACGAGGCTCTTTGAGTTTAAGTATAACTGGCACCGCGAGACTCATTCTTATTGAATATAACTAATGATTTTTCAGATCTTTTTCTTGCATTTTTTTTTAAAATTATCTTCATTCTATATTATTCATTCAGAATTGAGTAGTGTCCCTACAATGGCGAAGACTCACCTTGAAATGATTTTTTATTGATAAGGCAACCACATTTATTCTGCCCGTTGCCACGGGATAACGGCAAGTATATACAGGGTGGGCCAAAAGTCCCCCCCCCCCCTCTTAACTTTTGAACGGTTTGAGATAAATTAATGAAACTTGGGGGATCTCTACCATGCAAAGGTAAGTTTGTTTTCATGCAATCACGCACTAGGGGCAACCACCCACTTTGCCCCCAGGCCCCCCAACTTCAAAATTTCTAATTGGAGTGTATATTTTTTATAGCAGATTTGGATTCTACGGTGAAAAATAATAAGTTTTGACTTGAAACTTTTTTTCCCATCTCCATTATTTTGCCCTCTACAAGGAGGCATAAAGATAGTAAAATAACCCTTCCGAAGTAAAAAAAATAACACTTAGATCGTTATAAAATCTAAACGGTTTGAAATAAAGTAATGGAACTTGGAGGAACTTTGCCATGTAAAGGGAAGTGTGCATTCATCCACTCGCGAACTAGGGGTAACCCCTATTTTGCCCTCAGGCGCTGAAATCTACCATTTTTATACCTTTTCCCCCCTATAGGGGGAAAAATATTGGAGATAGTACAAAAAGTTTGAAGTAAAATATTTTTATTTTTCGCCGTAGAATCTATATCTGCTATCAAAAATATACACTCCAGGTTAAAATTTTGAAGTTAGGTGGCCTGGGGGCAAAATGGGTGGTTGCCCTTACTGCACGATTGCATGAAAACAAACTTCCCTTTACATGGTAAAATAATTACATGGCTTCTGGTGAAATGATAAAGATTAATATAAAGTTCTAAGAAATTAAAATGAATTATATTCTATAAATAAAGATATATATGAATGATTAAAAAAAAAAAAAAATGTTTATTGTTTAACACAACTTCAAATAATTTGCATTGTAACTCGTGATATTGATGTTATTGTTTAACACGGTGGGAGCAACGTAGAGAATAAGTAGTCCCTAGACACTTCCTTGGCGATGTATGTATTAGAATAATTATAATATAAAATATTTAAATAATGATGATAAGGTAGATTGATAATGTATATAATATTTGAGAAATAGATAATTATAATAGATTGCAATAATAATTATAATTATTTAACATGAGATATATTTTAAAGGAATTGATCTCTAAGCCACTCCTCTTCAGACGTCTTAGAGGATTACCTGGAATATGTTGAGAGGATTGGAGTTGTACAAGGGGATTAGGATGATGTTCATTTATCTTAATCCTCCAGTTCCTCAACCTCATGGTTTTCATAGACGGAAAGGATACCCTTGTGATCTGCGAAGGTGGCAAGGGTTGTTGTGGAACGGGAAGCTGGGGGATGTCATAAGTATATAAGGAGTATAGGAGAGGTCCTAGGATACTGGCCTGTTACTCCAGCACTTACAGGACAGATTTCGGAAAAGGAAGTTCCAAGATGTTTAAATGAATAAGAGAGACAATTTATAACATAAAGATAGTTAGAAATGGGTGATGTATAAGTGTAGGGTGGTTAAAAGGAAAAAATGGAATTAAAAAATTTAAAAAAGGGCTCGTTGAATTAGATGGTGATAAGAAAAAGGAAAGATGGTTAGCGGCGATTATAATGGTGGGTAGGCTTCTTTCTACATATGTGGTCAGCAACAGGTCAGCATGGTGGTAAAATTTTGGTATGGTTCATGATGAGCAGAAAAATGGTATAAAATGTTAATGCAATTACCTATTCTGGATTCCCTAGAAACCGTTTAGTAGATTCTGATCATGACATTTAAAAATGTTCACTGATAGTTTGGATGATCATGAATTCAAAATATGGTCTATGGATGTTGAATGGTTGAGCTTTGACTAGAGAGTGCTACGAAATAGGGAGGAAGATTAGATCTATTGTTGTAAAAGGGAGTTTTATATTTGTGATCGAGACATAGAGAAAGAAAATAGTTAAGACCTGCAGATAAAAATACTTGAATCAAAATATAAAGATAGAGTATAATGAGATAACAATTATTCAAGAGGGAATTTTATATAAATACTTTGCAGGGATGGATTCAATGAGATGAGTGCATATCTGAAGAATAAACTCCAACGATAAACAAACAACGTTCAGGCCAAAATATTACTTTGAGAAGTTAAAATAATTATACACGTATATAGGATGATTTAGTTTTAATGAGACAACACAAAAGTCCTGAACCTGTGGATGTATTCACGTTTATCTTATTTTATTGCTTCCACATCAACATTGGTTACCATTGACAGACTGCGCGCGCAGATCTTCATAATATAATTTTACATATAGTCACTTGAAGGTTTCAGAATCGGCCCTCGTACACAACATTTGCTCATAGTCGTTAGTAACGTTTGCAATAATATTTCTTAGAGTCGGAAGTAGATGTAAATCAAAAGCTAAGAAACCTATATTTCATTTTTTCAATTTTCTTCAGTTGATCCCTTATGGTTTTATTAGATTTTCTAATCCTTTTGGTCTTTAGGGATGAACAAAGTTTAAAACAAAAATCTTTTCTTTTTAATTTAAAATTTGGCTATATTTTGCCCGTACCTGGGCATCTTCAGGCCTAAAATAACAAAATAATATCAAACATTTTTAACTTAATTATAAGTAACAGATATTAAATTTAAATCCTAAAAGAAACACATTAAATAAAAACTATTTTATCTAAAAATATAAACATTATATCTTTGTTTAGATGCGTAGAAAGTGATTATTTACGTACTTGTATTCATTGCGCATGCGCGTCTCATAGTTCTGATTAATTCCTCTTCTTTACCACACTAGTGCGGTAAAGAAGAGGAATTCTTCAGCTTTACGCACGATTAGTGAGTTTGTTTACATTTAACAAAACTAATTTGGTGTTCTTTTATTAAAGTAACTGTTTATATAGAGTTTTTAGTGAAAAACAATGAGTGAATCAAGTGACTTTGACGAAAATGTGGAGAATAATAATCCTCCAGAAATAATTAATTCGGCAAAAAATACAACTAATGAATTAATGCCATCTTTATCAAGAGAGAGATACGAACTTACATACAGCAAGTTTATTTGTTTCTGTATTTATTATTTAAATCTAACAATCGTAGATAAAGTACGGTACGCAACTCGTGCAAAAACGGCATTTTGCATTGCTCGTGTGGTTTTACCGCCCTCGCTATCGCTCGGGTGCAAACTCCACACTCGCATGCAAAATGCTACTTTCCGCACTCGACGCGTAATGTACTATTACCTTGAATTGTAAATCAAGAATTAGATAAAATATTTTTTCCGTGGTAGGCTGTGAAATAGTAACTTTAGAGCCTAACAAACATAGCTAAAATCCATTTTTTCATTACGTGGACTTAAAAAATCTTTTCATTACTCCTAGCTGTAAAGAAAAAATCTTTTACGTCCTAGGAACTAAAAGATTTTTTATGTCCGGCGGGTAGTTGTCAAAACTTCCGTTTGTACCGCTGCAGTCTTTGTAGAAATGCTTCTAGTACGATTAAAATCCGCTAGATGTCAATGCGTTTTATTTATCTTTTCTTATAGTGTAACCTCTTTTTAAGGTTTCTTTTTTTAAGTCTTAAGTATGTACTAATATTTGTTATTATTATATATTGATTAGTGATTAATATTTAATGTTTTTTCATTGTCTGCTACCTCGGAAAAAATAGCATATGCTACGCGACTGTGAAGTGTTTTTTCTTTACCTTGGCAATATTTACTGTCTCGCTTCGCTCGACAGTAAATGTAATTGCCGCGGTAAAGAAAAAACTCACTTCACAGCCTAGTAACATAATATACTATTATCTACAATTGATACGAAATATAAACATTTTATCTCTGTTTAGATGCGTAGAAAGTGGTTCTTTTCGTAGTTGTATTCATTGCGCAAGCGCGTTTCATAATTCTTCTTTATTTTCGCACTAGTGGGGAAATAAAGAAGGATTTGTCAATTTATCGCACGATTAGAGCGTTTGTTTACATTTAACAAAACTAATTTACTTTTTCTTTAATTAAAGTAACTATTTTTTCTGTATATATTATTAAAATCCAACAATCGTAGATAAAGTACGGTATGTAACTCGTGCGAAAACTACATTTTGCTTTGCTCGTGTGGTTTTACTACCCTCGCTGTCGCTCGGGTGCAAATTCCACACTCGCATGCAAAATGCTACTTTTCGCACTAGACGCGCAATGTACTATTTCATATAAAACTTTAGGTAAAGTCATATCACACTGTAGTTAAAGTCATAATATATAAAACATTAACAAGTCATATTTAAAATAACCTGCAGATTTTTTATTATGTTATAAAATGCATGAACAATCTTAATGAAATAAAACACATGTACTAAGATTATTTTTCGTGATCCTTACGCGTTTCAATTCGAAACAAAAAAATTAAATGTAAATTTATAATAATTACATTTAAAAGAATAAATAACAATACATTAATTATTACACTTTTAACAATAAAATAAAATAAAACTAAATTTAAAAAAAAAACATGTTACATATAAAGTAATTATTACATTATTTACTTTCAGTTTATTAGATAATTATAATTTATTCAAACAAATTTTGAAGTCTGTCAAGACTGGAATATCAATGACTAGAACAGCTTTCTTAAAACGTATTATGTATTTACATTTATTATTATTATTATTTACAAAAACATATTAATCAATAATTTTCTTTGCAGAAATATTGTTATTGATAGTATAGTAATTGGTAGGACCTAAAATATTGCACTATGGATAAAATAAGTTTAATTCTACTATCATATTATGATTAGTGATTAGTTTGCATTGTTACATGGACATAATAATACTCACACACACACAATATTTTTGACTGGCAGTGACTTAAAATAATTCTTATGTGAGATAAATATAAATGTTTATCAATGTAAATAATAATACATTGATTAATAATGGTATATTTATGCAATAGCTATATTGTGGGTTGTAAACAAATTATCTAATAGTAGAATTATTGTAGTTATTTATATTTTATCCTAGCTGTTGATTTCAACATTAATAATCGCAGCTCAGTTTATTTTCTTTGGTTACGATAATGCCTCTGCCCAAAAGGTTTAAACCATGAAATTATAAGTCAAAGAAGCCAAATAAAATTTGCTTTTCGATTAAAGTCAAATGAATTTCGAATTTCGCTTCAATGTTTTTTTCGAGCTCTCTTTAATGAATGAAGCTCGTCCCTCGACCCTCAGTCTTTAAGTGGATAAGAGATTTAAATCTAGTAGGTGCTAAAAATAACGATACAATAAAATGGACTTATTTTCAATGTTAATGTCATTTAGGTAGAATTCTTCGTTAAATGTCGGTTTAAGAACCCATAAAATTCATTCAGCAGGTCGTTTTAGAATTATTAGTAATACTATACTAACAATAGGTTTATCGTCTTACAGCCTTTTCCAAGACTCTTTCACAAGATCAGAGCCTTTTTCTCCAATCATTATAGCGGGAGCGTTGGTGTTACCACTGACTATAGTTGGCATGATGGAAGCGTCAATGACTCTCAGATTTCGAATTCCATGAACCCTCAGAGCCGGGTCCACCACTGCATTTTGGTCCCAAGATGGTCCCATTTTGCAAGTCCCTACTGGATGGTAGATTGTTACAGAGTAATGCCTTATCATACACTCCCAGTAATGATCGGTAAACGCCGGTATTGTTTCGCAGCCAGGAAACGGTTTGTTGTATAACGCTGAGCCGTAAAATCTCATCGCTTTAGTCCTACTTAATGCAAGGGCGATTTTAACTCCTTCTACTAACGTTTTCATATCGAAAGGGTCGAAGAAGTAATTGGGATATATAAGAGGATAATCGAAAGGGTTTGCACTTCTTAACTTAATAAGTCCTTTACTCTTAGGTCTTAAAAGTACTGGTATAGCTGACCAAACGTCTTGATCTGAAATTGGATCAAAAACACTATTGTAAAACTGTTCTGTAAGACCGTGTGCTTTCCAAATCATGTTTCCTCCGTCCGAATTTGTAGAACCGGATACAAAATGAAATTCTATATCGGGGTAATCGTCCGAGGCATTTACGTATTTCGTATTGACGAAAGCTAGACCTTCAACTCCACCCATCACAGTGAACGGACCATCTCCAAACATAGCATAACGCAGCACGGATGGAATGTTTTCATATCTCTTTTGAACCATGGACGCTTGTTGGTTCACGAGGAAAGTCAATCCTCCCATTCCAATGTGGTCTTGAAGATTGTGCCCAACTTTCAAATCACGAATAACGGGGATCTTCAACTCTTCTAAATGTTCTCTTGGTCCTATCCCGGATAACATTAATATCTGCGGAGATCCAACCGATCCCGCTGAAAGAATCACCTCTTTTTTAGCTTTCACAATGTGCCTAGCATCGTCTCTGAAAAATTCCACTCCATAAGCTAAATTGGTCTTTCTGTCGATAAGTATTCGAGTGACTTGAGCGAACATAGCAATGTGAAGGTTTTTCCTGAGCCTAATTGGTCTTAAAAAGGCTTTTGCCGTGCTACAACGAGCTCCTCTTCTCGTAGTTCCTTGGGCGATCATAAACCCACTTTGGTGTTTTCCATTAATGTCTCTATTCCTGTATCCCAATTCGACTCCACCCTCGACAAAAGCTTTAGCCAGAGGAGTGTGCCAAGGAGCTTCCTGTACAGTCAGATAGCCTCCAGTGGAATGGTAAGGACTTCTAGCTAGGTAAGGGTTTCGGTTGTCTTCAGACTTCTTGTAATAGTAAAGAACCTCCTCGGATCCCCATCCTGGATTACCTAAAGATTCCCAGTGATCGTAATCTTTATGGTTGCCTCTAAGGTATAGCATATAATTCAATACCGAGGATCCTCCGAGCACTTTTCCTCGCGGCCAGTTACACCTTTTGTTGTTGAAACCTAGAAAACAGAAAACAAATATTAAATGTTGCATAGAATATAGATAGTATGTTGCATTTTACTGGCAATTTCGTTAGAAATAGCCAAAATATTAAAATTAAATATAAATTAGAATAAAAGTTAATTTTTGTTTTTGTTCGTCAGAAACCGCGTATTTCAATCGTCACTCCGTCACACATGAAGGGGCTATTGCCTCATTTGTGACAATATATCGAACCAAGCTTTAGTTCATAGTAGTTTATAAATGATTTTTCATAATTAAATACCCAAGCAAGCTGTTCCTTGTGGTTCAGTTTTGTACTGCCAGTCTAATTTACTGAGCTGAAGGTAAGCAGCAAGGAGAGGTACATCCGATATTTCAGTTTCATCTCCACCAGCTTCTAAGAGCAAAATATTCCAATCCTCCTGTTCCGACAGTCGGTTTGCTAAAACAGCTCCTGAAAAAATTAATGCATGTAGAAACTTGAGTTTTGAAGACACCATACATGGCATATTATATCTCATCATATGCACAACGCACATACAATGTTACCATTTACACTGCGCTTACAGGATTTCTTGGAGAAACCCTTTTTACTAGTTCATATACCTACCAAATATTATATACAGAATTAAAAGCTATCTTTAATTACATGAGTACCACAAATATAGGTTTGTTAGCTGTCGTCTGAGAACACGACTGGAGCCTAAAAATACCCAGAGAAATTTAGTTTTAAAAATAATGGCACTCGGAAATGGAGGGCGGGACTGATTATTTTGAAAGAAGTTAAAGTATTGGAGTAAGATATTAAAAATATACATATATCAAAAAGACTCGGGGGGAGCGATATAATTGTTATCCATTTTATGAATTTATTATCGAGTCTGTCTCTTAATAATTATTCCAATCAATAATCCAGACTGGTTTTTTTATTTAGGGGGAAAATTTCAATAAACATCCAAACGCTTTAACGTAACTAATCGATTCGTAAACTAAAGTTAAAGTATGGCCACTATGATTTGGAGTAATATTTAACTAACTAACATATAAAGTGACAAACTATCATTAACTTGATATTTGGTCTTGGTCTACTAACACACTTTTTTGCACGCTATCTCCTGGACTATTATTACGACATTTTAATTTTTTGCATTTTGATGAAGCTAGCTCTTTAGAGCAACAAAATAAAGTATTGCTATTGCTGTAGAACTTTTTTTTGTAATAATAAGTTATTAATACTTTTTTAAAGTTAAATATAATATTAATATTGATTCAAGAAGATCATGATTAAGCTTTTTGCTTTAACGGTGGAAGGATTAGTTGATTTGAGGTGGTTAGAAGTGATCTATTAAAGTGGCATCATTCTTAAAGGAATGGATTCAACTATAATATTGAGAAGGTTTTGTACCTGCAGATCCTGCTCCTATAATAATGAAGTCATACTCGTAGTTGAGTAGAGGCGTCTCTGTGTTTATTGGTCTAGACTCGGGATCGAGCAGTTCATACTGGAAGTAAGCTATAGCTGCTACGAAGAAGGGAAAGAACCAAGCAGCGTCTGACACTGCCTTAGCTGCCCCTGCAAGGGCTAGCGGTAGCGTACCGCCTACTGCACTCATATCTACACAAAAAAACCAAAATTTACAAACCTTTAATACAAACAAACAAAAACTGCTTCAAACAAAACATCGTTCTTGCATTACAAAATTACAACATTCTATCAAACCTGCCTATACTTAACGAACGAGTACAAACAGAGCAGTATGAACGCAATAATAAGCTCAAATGAATATGAACAAATTATAATCTAACACCGCTGAAAGCAATTCATTGTGTGCTGATAATCCAAAGAAACATGTTTGTTCGAATTTAGGTATGTGTTTACTGCTTTTACCAACAATTATTGTGCATTCTACAACATGGAGAAAGAATAAAAGTTAAAGAAAAAAAGAAAAAGTATAAGTTTTAAACTTAACCGAACACTAAACTATGCTGTGTTTATGTTCAATCCTAATTGTGATCGTTCAAGTTAAAAAACTGCGTAATCGAGCATGAAAAAGCCACCCGGCTTTTTCATTACTATGGACCTTTTTACTTAAATTTTATATTTCCTTTATTAACAAGTCCAAAAAACCGTCACTTGGCGACAAACGGGCATTGGATCAAACAACAACTTTTAATTTAGGCAGATAAATTGTACACAACATTTTCAAATGTCAGACAATAAAATTTAGTACAAAACAATTTTATCAAAATTCCATACATAGATAGATTTCTTTTTACTGTCCCTGTTCTTCTAAATCATTCCTCGAACATATATTTATGACGTAACTAGCCCCTCAGACACAGAAGAGTGATAATATAATTTTAAAAGTAACTTTTTTTTAACTAAGGAGTACATTAATAGTTGTTAACTCATTAAAATGTATAGTGAGAAAAAGACCAACGCATTCCAAAAATAAAAAAAAATAAAAATTAAGCCACCTTCTGACCTCTCGGTCATCATCAGAGCCATAAAAAGTAAAAGAAAAAGCTCTACGAGAAGTCACATGAGACAACAAAATAGGGGTACCTTTATTGGCTCACTCCTGATCCGCAGGGCTTTTTCTTTAACTTTACCCAGGATCTGAGAATGGCCGAAAAGATGAAAGCCGGCTCAAGTTAAAGTTGCTTAATTTAATTTTAAATTAAATTAAATTTAAAATTAACCAAGTTAATTTTACAATTGATATCAATTCCATTATCTCAAGTGTATTACTTTATATATTTTGTATATTACTTATATGTATATACATACATATATATTCGTCTACCTCCACTTTCGAACTTAATTCTCTCATGTAGACTCGATGAGTGTGCCGAGTGCTACGAGAGACTTCGACTCTGCTGATGATGGGCGTTTAGCCGAAATCGGTCCAGTGATCCCCAGATCAAGCAAGTATCGACGGTAGGGATATCCTCATTTGATATATGTATAGGGGAAAGGCACCTAATATGGCATAGTGTTTTTCGGCAATAGGTTTCACCCCTCCAAATAGCGAATTTTGTAGCACAAAAAAATCCTAGGGATAGATTAACTACTTAAGTATAATGAGCCAACGCTACAATGACTAAATATTTAACACAAGACTTCTGAGAATTTTTAAAAGGAAAAAATCCAAAAACGATGATAAAAATTGTCGCCCCTTAATATGGCATACCATGGAAATCACAGCAATGATCTGGTTTTTATCTCC
Source organism: Gerris lacustris (assembly GCA_951217055.1). Classification (NCBI taxonomy): domain Eukaryota; kingdom Metazoa; phylum Arthropoda; class Insecta; order Hemiptera; family Gerridae; genus Gerris; species Gerris lacustris. The sequence goes on along the minus strand of OX578277.1, from coordinate 40,900,815 downwards.
GTATATTAATGTAAAATAGTTATCTACTAGCTGGTCCCGTGGCCGCCGCAAGCGGCGGCCAGCGGAACTCAGCCAGCTGTTGGCGCTGGTATAGTGTTGGCGCCGGTATAGTGTTGGCGCCGGTATAGTGTTGGCGCCGGTATAGTGTTGGCGCCGGTATAGTGTTGGCGCCGGTATAGTGTTGGCGCCGGTATAGTGTTGGCGCTGGTGAAGTGTTGGCGCCCGTATAGTGTTGGCGCCGGTATAGTGTTGGCGCCCGTATAGAGTTGGCGCTTGACAGGTTGGGTTTAGTGAAAATCGAAAGTCGCCTGATCGGGTCGATATATATATAATTTTAAAGGTTTTGGCAAGGCGATCAAGAAGAACTATAGTTTTACCCGGATAAAGCCATTTGGGGAAATTTTAAAGGCTGAAAACGGGTGAAAGTTGTGTTTTCAGTGCGTAATTCAATTTCAATCTCTCGTAGTTGGCGTACTTAAGGTCCGACCGCCTCGTGCCATATATGGGCTTAAAGGCCTATTTGCGGGCTACAAAAAAGGCTAATAGAGTTTTTCTCCACGGGATACAGGGAAAACGCTATGCCGATTTATAGAATTTTGAAAAAGCCCTTAAACAGATATTCGGGCCCCCCCACTGCGCCCGGGCACCGGTGAAAATAAAATCGAAGAAGATTTCGGCCAACCACTGTGAATTAAAGACGCCCACAAAATCAACCCGATATTCGCATTATAGAGGGAGCTACGGCGGTTTAAAGTCGAAAAAAGGGGTATAAAAAATAGGGTCGAAAAAGACGAAATTTTCGAAACTTTGACATTTTTTTTTCTCGAAAACTATAAGTCGTGGGACCCTAATTGTTTGTATAGCGTTATTCATCACATATGTCTACACGTAAAAAAATCAAGGGCCCCATTAAATAAATAGGAAAAATTTTATGGTCAGACGAAAATTTCAAAAATTCCGGGGGGCCCCAAAATCGAAATTTCAAAAAACGAAGGGTCTGGTCAGAAATCCGGGACCTAACCTGAAAAGGTGCAATTTGCCCCAATTCCCCACTTTTAAAACCCTAGGAGGAGATACAACATTTACGCGAAAATTGATTAACGAAAATTTACCTTTTTTTCGTTTTGACCCCCTCCCTACGGCGCCCGGAAACCGGCGAAAAAAAAGCGAAAGAGGTTTCGTGTAGAGGACAGTACGGGTCAGACGCCCAATAAGTTTCGTTCGTCTATACGCATTTTAAGGGGCCCTCGGGGGCCCCAAAGTGAAGAAAAGCGGGGGTAATATTTTGAATTTTTTAACATTCCCCCCCCCCCCCCGGGAGAGAACCGTCGGATTTAGGAAAAAAATAACTCCTTCTCGTAGACCACTATGCTCCGATACTACCCTGCGAGTCCCGTCGGGAAATTCTCAAGTTAAAGAGGGGGGTGCAGAATTTGAAGTCGGCGAGGTCGTTTCTTCGGCCGCAATTTCCCGAAATTCGGGTTTTCGCCCCCCCACGGGAAAATGACGAAACATTTTTTTTTCGCTTTTTCCGTTTTGCGGTAAAACGGGGGGGTTCCCGACGCCAAACGGAAAGTAGGGAAAATCCGCGGGGGATATTTTCCCACTCCTCGGGCACCCCCCTAAATTGTATCAGGTCGACAAAAATTCAGCGGAAGCGGTTGCCGCGCCGCGATTTTTTTAAGAAAACCCGCGACCGCGAAAAACGGTTTTTTCCGCATACCTCGAAAACCGGTATGCGGACCGCAGCGGTCCGACCCAAAGGACCTTTTTTGTAGGGCTCTAAATTTAGGAAAAAATAGTTTTTTTTTTTTTTTTTTTTAAAGTCGACAGGGAAAAAGATACATGCGTCCGAAAAAGGCCCCAAAACATGGTGTTTTCGAATTTTAGCGCCCCCCCCCCCCCCCCCCCCCCCCGTTGCCGGGGGGAAAAAAGTTTCCTCTAAAAGTCGTTGCCCCTAATGCGCCCCACGACGCCCCGGGGCCGGAATATTTTTTTTCGGTTGCCCGTGGTCCCCGGACCCCGCCGGGAAAACGGGCGATATCTTCGCCCGTAACCGGGAAACGGCTCACCGGAGGCGGTTTTCACTCGGTCCCCGACCGTTTCGGACCGGGCGACACCCGCCCCCCCAAAAACCGTCGCCCTACCTACCCCGGGGGGGCGTATAACCTTCGGAAAATAGTATATAGGGGAATTATAATTATAAGACATTAATATGTTTATTTATTAAATGCTGAATATTAGATCGCATTGTTGAAAAGGCACCCTTAATATGGCATAGGCTTAATTGGGAATATATCATATGCCATATTTGGGGGAATCACGTTTTTCCCCTCAGTTCTTCCATAAAATAAACAATGAGTTGAAAACATAAAACTGATGGGTGCACCTTAATCTACACAACATACTGAATATATATATCTGTAACCATGTATTAGTTAAGTACTTACATTACACTACTTTTGGCCGATCAAAAGAAATCACTATAAACTTTTGTTGACCCTAAGTTTGGGAAATGGCTGAATATTGAGAAAACGGTGAGGAGTTTAAGATATATCACTATCTCCCTAGCGGCACTACTGTATAACTACTTCGTTGACTCATTCGCTGACAGAAATTAGCTCTTGGTTCAAGAGAAAACCCACTATGCCATATTACCTACTTGTGCCATATTAGGTGCCTTTACCCTATATCTATATATTATAAAAAACAGAATAGATTAAATAGAAATATGCACAATCTAGAGACGTAGCCTTCGCCCTAGATCAAAATTATCTACTGAAGGCCCAAGCAATAGAATAAAATAACTGTAATTCAAAATATGCATATTTATATATGGTGGAAATAAAAATATATTTATTTATTTACGCACTAATTCTACTTATGGAATTCTCAATATCGATTTTATTTTATATTGAATCACAAATTATTCTTAATGATCTTAAGAAAATAATCACTTTTTTGTTGCAAGTTCAATATTAAAAGGATATATTTTTATTTGCAGTAAAAATAGTGAAGTACTATTTTTTGTACAAAGACTGCAGATCTGATGAAGTTTTAACATTAGGATAATGTCATTAAATGAAATTCAAATGAAGAATTATATGATCAGAAAAGAAGAAAACAAATATAGATGATTAAATAGAAGCAATACGATAATTTTTAGATTTACTGCATTATTTTTAATCTCATGATTAAATTTGAAGGGGAAGTTATCCACTTAAAATTGTTACGAAACTTAAGTTTATTAATAGAAAGAGAGAAGTTATGATGTGGAGTCGAGGCAGGCTGGATTAGGATCAGCTGTACGGAAGAAAGCTGTAGTTAGAGTTTGTAGCGTTATTGGACTTGCAGATGACTTGACATTGCAGCAAGTAGAGGTGAGGCCAAACTGCTGGCGGTTCTGAGGTGAAAGTATGACTCAGATCGTCCGTCTCAATCCCCCTCCTAGTTCTTACTTGTATAATGTGAAAGAATACTTTTAAATTACCTTGAACTCTTTCAACTTTTAAACTCTTTCCTAGTTCAACAACCATTTTTTGGTTGTTAAAAAAAAAAATCACCTTTCTCGAAAACAAACTCTCATTTTAAGAGTGAAACAATCCTTACAACTATTTCCTAAAGTAGACCTGACTTATCTCTGGTTACTCCATGTCAGAGCGTTGGGCATTTACGAATTCACGCCACTTTCTTCATTCTTGATTAACTCTATTTCCTGCCATATCTTTCAATAGCTACGGATTGTTCATTGTGACATCTGTGCTATAATATGAATGTGAGACATGGAGTGAGTAATAATAACCAATGTTTGCAGAGGGCATAATCAAATTGGTTATAAAAAAAGATGTCTTTGCAGATATCTTAAAATATGGTGGCCAGATTTTTTGTATTTTGTGTATGTAAAATTTTAAAGTTGTGTTTTCCTCGAATCTACCAATTAAAGTAGCACAACTGATCCAAAAGACATCCCTGGGATATCCTTTTGTCCAGATTTTTTCCTGTCTTTATCGTTGGTCCATAAGTTATCCAAAGGTTATCCCATTTTGAATGCCATATTGGGTTACCCTAAGGATATATTTAGTTAAGAGTGTCCTATGGACATCCACTTAAGGGTATCCAATAGATATTCAGAAAGGTTCTATAGATACCTAGTAAGCTCTTGGGCTTGATGAACGAAACTAAAATCTCCCTAACATATTGTAACAACTTATTTTTCTGGTATTCGTATTGTTGCAGATATGTAGGAGAGAGTTGTACAATTTACTTTCCGCTGCTGTACAATGTTGAAATTTATTCTGATAGTATTTTATTGTGTGTTAAATAGAGTTATATTTTTTAAAGCTATTTGCCTACATTAAAGAAGTAAGGGATTTAATCAGAAGTGGACTTACAAGTTATACAAAGGATGATGACAGAGTGGAAGCTATGAAACAGACTGCAATGTTCAAAAGATTTAAAAAGTTATTAACAGGGGTTTGAGGTTCAAGTATCCATTTTGTGTATAGTACAATAGGAACCTATAGTGGTTTAAGATGGGTTCATGTTCATAGCTCGCGTTTTTTTTACAGCTGGTACAGTTATGGTGGGTCAACCTATTTTTTTTTATTTTTTTTTTTGGTTATTTTCATTATAAATTTTTTAAATAAAATGTTTAATAACTTTGGTTCTACTTAACATTTTTCGATAAAACCAAGACTACAATGTGCTCACCTCTGAAAAAATTTATTAATTTCGTTAAGCCTCTTTCCCACGAGACGGGCCAGCAGTGCCTATTTACACGGTGCGGGCCCTACAGAGATCAATGTCCAATAGGTAACAAGTGCGGACGCGGGTCCCGCTATGTGTGAAAACCTACATAGAGATCAATGTCCAGTAATGACTAGTGCGGACGCGGGCCGCATATAGCTATAGGGACCCGAACGAGCATTTCGGCCGGACGAGGGTCCGGGTCCGCATCAGCCCCGTGTGAAAGGATCTGTGTTTTTACTATGGTCATACTTAAAGCAGGCCCGCGACCGCACCTAGCTGCGGGCAAGGCCCGCCCCGTGTAAAAGAGGCCTTTATGCCAGTTTTGCGCCTGTAAAGTAAGGCGAAAAAAGTAAGGCCGGATTCGGTTTTCGGAATGTATGAAATGTTCTGACCAACCTACAGACAAAACCTTAATTATATATATATATATATATATATATATATATATATATATATATATATATATATATATATATATATATATATATATATATATATATATATATATAGAATAATAGTAACAGTTGTTTAACGTTAAAATCACTTAAAATTATTATTTTAGATAAGAAAGTTTAAAAAATGTATACGAACATTAATAAGCGCATGTGTATTAATAACACTGTTTAACGAACATAGCCTGACATTTTATAAACAAGCAATTGATAAAAATAAATAAAAAAATTAGACAAAGCTGTATCGGGCAAAAAATATAAAATATTGTTCAAACGAATTAAAATTGAATTAATAAACATATGTACAAACACATGTTTTCATGAACCACACGTGATGATGAAGGGATGCATGGTCGAAAATATCTTCAATTTGTAAAAATTTTGGTGAAGTGATCTAAAAGCTAGAAACGTCAGGATATTATTAAAGGTATTTTATAGACTTAAGAGTTAGAAGTGAGTTTTTAACACGTTTGAACGGCGAGTATGTTCAAAAACTAAACATACTCTCTGGAAATTACTTAATTTTGACTTGTTTTACGACTGATATGGTCGGTGCTAAGGTCCCCTGAATTATAATTAAATAATTCATTAAATTATATTTTCCTTATTTCTGTGGTCTTGTGGGATAATAAATTAAAAATTATATTTTGTAAAGCAATATTTCGCTCAATCCTGAACATCATCAGACCTGTTGTCTGCCGATATGATTGTGGTTCATACATTTATTTGGAGTGAAGAAGTAACATTTAACACCGAAATACATCACTCTATAGTTCAACAGTTACTCTTAGTACAGTTACTCTTCTTAGTAACTGTTGAACTATAGAGTGATGAATTTCGGTGTTAAATGTTACTTCTTCACTCCAAATAAATCTATGAACCACTATCATATCGGCAGACAACAGGCCTGATGATGCCCAGGATTGGGCGAAATATTGCTGAATTTTTAATTTATCACCCCTAAAGTGCACAGCAATAAGGAAAATGTAAATTGAAAGGGATTAACTCAAGATTGAAAAATAATTAATTTATACTTTACAGTTTATCCTTTACACAATCAAAGGTTGTGGGTTTTTTTAAATATAAAAAAGTATATTCTATTACGTCATTCTGCTATATTTCGATCCGTTTGCCATTTTTAAGCACCTTTAACACAGATCTTATATTATCAGTGCTGGGATAGTTTTAAATTGTTATTAGAAAAGTCGTATATAAATTTACTCCTTTATATAATGGCCAAAATACTCAATATAAATGTTTGGTAGGTTTTGGGTTTTGACCCTTATACTTTGACGTAAAATGTCTTGAAAAGAGCTTAAAATGTAATTTTAAACATATATTATGACAATTTTAATGTTAACCCGAAATATTAAGATTTCTGTAAAGGGTGATTGAAAATGACTCAAACAGAATCAAAATATAGCAGAATGACATAAGAGAATCTCCTTTTTTATAACCCAATAGACCCACATTCTTCGACAATAAGAAAGTTTTAGGGATCGCCCTCCATCTAAAATTTAATTTACACTAATTTTAGTAAACATCTTTTGTTTTGTTACAATTATCTTAACACGATTGACTATTACTGACAGTCAGACACTTCTTTTCAACAAAAGAAATCTCGATTCAGTTATTAAACAAAACGATTCAAAATAATGTCACTGGTAAAAGGAAAATAATAGCATTTTTGGTTCTCTTAAGTCCCGATCAATTAAATATTTAGATTCTTACAGGAAGGAAGAATCGGCAAAATTACATATCTGCGATGTGAACATCAGTGGTAATTATTTTTTTATTCCTCTGGGATTCAAATTTTTGAAGAACCAGATAAATCACAATAGACAGAATAATGTTATAAGACCACGAGTTGAAAAAAATAAAAATAATGTATGCATATTATCATAGGTGTATGAAATAAAAATAATATATTAAATATTAGTAGGAAAATAAAAGCGAGAGATCGGTCCAAAAAAAACAAAAAACAAATAAATAAATGAAATGCATTTACCGACGTTTCGAAATAATATTTCATTTCCTTCACCAGGGTATAAACAATTGTAAATTTTTATTTTTACTTTAGATTCATCCATGCCATCCTGAACTTTTGTCCAATTTTAATTCGATAATACACGTTTGAAAGGAAATGTTAATGTACTTAAGAATTAACAAAGTTATGTACCTTTAATATGTAGTAAACTTCACAAAGCGGGCCCTTTCCACTCAGCATAAGATTTTAAGGTAAATTACTAGATTCGGCCGCTCTACGAATCCTGATGAAGACATCCAACGGGTTAAACAGACTGCTTATCTATTTTGTCAATCTAATTAAAGAATACAACGCGAATTTAAAAAAAGTTTGACAATGAGAAAGAAGGCTGTCTTGAAGCGAACTGAACGGAAGATGGAGAGGAACTAACGGTGCGTAACGGTGTAGGTTGAGGTGGAAGTAACCCTTGTAATGGTTCCCCACCTAGAGTGTCATCTCGGCCTCACACAGCTAGAGGGGGCTTCGTGACTCTCAATACGTAGTATCAACTCTCTACTCTTGCCTTGACTCCTACCGTCAAATACTACCTTGGTTCCTTGACCTTGTCCACTGTCCATACAAGAATGTAGCCATCCACTTTCGACCCAACTCCTTCCTAAGTTGATAAGCCTACTAATCTTATATCTTATAGTTCCAAGCTGAATATGACAGTGAACACGTTATCTTTGTAAATTGAATATCACATCCTCTTCCTACCCTACATTTATATATTTTTATTACTTGTTGGAGAGTTACGGACCCTAAAAATCTACCTGAGAAAACAACATTCTAACTAACAAAGAAACAAGTAAAAAGTAAACATATTAATGGCTTCACAGTTCAATGTTGGGGTGCTATATGCGCCCACCCAATCATAGGGCAATTTCATTGAGCTTATGAATTAAAAGACAATATGAATTTACTATGGAATACATAAATATAACACATCTACACATTCACTCTCGTGACTCGCCGGCACTTGAGAGTGGAAGTCGTCCGTTCGTCCCCACAACTTGAACCAACCGATTACAACCTTGTCAATTAAAGCCACTCCCAGCGCGAGCGCCTTGGCGCTACGGGTGGCGAGACGATCAACAAGCCGAATGTCGAGTGAACGGACTACACGTTCGCCTCACCACTCAACTCACTTTTACCTCGCCATTCTTGCGAATGTAGATGTGCGTGTTTAATGATTTATTTTGATAAACAAGAAAGAACGAGGACCCTACACTAACGCTCAAAAACAATATTGGGTTTTTCAACGTGACCACTATGTTTTTCATTCTCCCAAAGGCTCCTCCATATTCTTCCGAAGTTGCTCGAAGTCGGCTGAAGCACGAGAATATAGAGAGGTTGCTCATGGGTCCTCGACTCGCCTCGTCAAACTTTAGTTCAGAAACAGACTTTCATCCACAAGTCAAAGGGCCATGAGAGAGCTGCTACTTCGACGTCTGTCAGTGCACTGAGGTGCTCGCAACGTAGGGTGAGTGTATGGAAGTGAGTGCTTCGACCCAAGTATCCTTGCCGAGTATACTATAGGAGGAACTCTCCAAGAGTTTGAAGGGGCCGAATTTTATTTACTAACTTTCTTAGTAAAGAGGAACTTCGTAGATCTCGGAATTAAAAATAAATGCATCCAATAAAATAAACTGATGACACAATAGTAATAAATAACCCCCTTCCTTCAAAAATGTGTAAACATGTGTATATATGAGAAAGTATTGTCCGAGTTTGTCGTACCCATTATATAATACGGGTTTAATAATGACTGAAACGCACGTGTCAGTTCAGAGTTAACGTGTCACATCAGTTATTGGAATATATTTTTATTTTAAACTTTATAGCTTTTCACAATTAGGTTAAAAATCTATTATTACCTTTAAACTTAATAGTAAAACGCTGCAATATACCTCGCCTTGAACTCTTGGTACCACTGTAAGAATTTTTAAGTTCGCCCTTTTTTCTTTTGCCCTCACTATGGGACCAATCAAATCGATTTTGTCCAGCTCTATCTGGTTCTTGCAATATTTTATGGTTTCATTCTCTTCGGAATAGTCCAGGAGATAGCGTGCAAAAAAGTGTCTGACTAACATCAAGCTAGAATTTTGTCTTCACACAATCTTCGATGTTATTTTCACACTTGATAGGTTAGTTATTCTAATATTACTAAAAATCATCGTGGTCACCTGTCAAGGGACAAACTAACATCAACTTGACTTTCGGTCTACTAACTAATTCTGTGCTCTTTCGTGGTTAAAGCTGTAGAGGACTCTTAAAAAATGTTTGTAAATAAATAAACAAATATTTGAAGTGAGTTTCGATTGGAAATAATCGTGTAAATCGAATATATTCCCAAAGATGTACAGTTATGTTAATGACAAAATGTGTGTATGCATTAGGATTCGAACTCGTGATCTGGGTAAATTAAAATCATTGCTTACCACGTTCATGGTTGATTTTGTTCTGATATGAGACAATAGCGTACTTAATTAAAGAGTCATATCTCAGAAAGGGTTCATATTCGAAACCATGTTTACTAAGGGAGAGTTTACCCAAACAACAATTGTCTAACACAGACCTTCAAATTAAGAAAAAAAGAAATGAAGACATTTTGTTGATGTCTTCATCACGAAAAGCAAAAATAGACAGAAAAATAGTGAATTGCTCAAACTTAAAATATTTCTTAGCACAACAAAGACGAAAAGTTTCTTATTGATAGAGACATGATTCCGTTTCACCGACCTTGAAATTTTCACTTGCCAGGATGTTTTCTTTTCGAAAAATCAGGAATAGCTTACAAAGTCTCTTTCGTGTCGAGGAACTAGAAAGTTTTTTCCCCAGTTCTATTTCTAGAAGTAGACGTGTTGCCAGAGGCGTAGGACCTTCGTTCGAAGGCGTGAGCATCGCCTCGTCCGTGCCTATCTCTTAATCGCCAATAGCTTTCTTATACTTCATTCTTAAGTCAATTACAGGCTTAAGCGACCGAAGATTATACCATAATAAGATGCTATTCCTTTCATCTCTTGAGAAAAATGGACCCTTCCAGCCCGTTTTTGAATGAAAAGTAAAATAAAAAAAACCAGCATCAATCTATTTAAAAATATTTTCGACTATCTCTCACGATTAAGAATAAAACATTTTGAGGATCTTTCAAATAAGTAGCAATAAATCTTTTTACAACAACCTTTTATTTTGACACTAGATACTGTCCGAAAATGTTAAGTATCAAATATGTTACAGAAGTACCAAAGGGAGACTAGTTACGAAATAATATAAGTATAAAATTCATTTATTAGGGTCCGTAGGAAAATCCAAGGACCCTTATATTTTCCTGCGTGTGTCTGTCCGTCCGTCCGTCTGTCGCCTGCTCTCACGGCTACACCTTTCGTCCGATCCCTTTGAAATTTGGCATACATGCGTATAGTACCTACCCACACATTTAAAAAATATAGCGACATAAAAAAAATAAGGGTAAAAAGCTTAAGGGTTAAAAAAAAATATTTTTTTCTGGAGACCATGTGGGGTATAATTCTTTGGTTATAACCACTTGGATAAAAAAAACTTCGCTAATGGATGGCTATGTTTCATGGGAGCATTAAAAAACGTTATAGAAACTTATCTGAAACTCCAGTTGAGAACTGTATGAAATAGTACATTACTCGTCTAGTAGTCTAGTGCGGAAAGTAGCATTTTGCATGCGAGTGTGGAGTTTGTACCCGAGCGACAGCGGGGGGTAGTAAAACCACACGAGCAAAGCAAAATGCAGTTTTCGCACGACTTGCGTACCGTACTTTATCTACGATTGTGTATTTTAATAATAAATAAAGAAAACAAATATAACTTGTAGGTAAGTTCATATTTCTCTTTTGATAAAGATGGCATTAATTCATTAGTTGTATCTTGTGCCGAATTAATTATTTCGGGAGGCGTATTATTCTCCTCATTTTCGTCATAATCACTTAAATCACTCATTGTTTTTCACTAAAAACTTGATATAAATAGTTACTTTTTTAATGTTTTGGTAGTATTTAGACTAAGGAAAGTTTAAATTTTAATTGAAATCAAATTATAATTATTATTAATAACGGGAGATAGACAGAGAAAAATAAAGTTACTTTAATTAAACAAACAGCAAATTAGTTTTGTTAAATGTAAACAAACTCGCTAATTGTGCGTTTAGGTGAAGAATTCCTCTACAGCTACGAAAAGAATCACTTTCTACGCGTCTAAACAGAGATATTATGTTTATATTTCGTACCAATCGTAGATAAACACTATTTTTAATACATGTTGGAGCATTTTGCTGGGATATATTCGTATTTAAAGTTCATGAAATGTTAGGAAAACACAAGTAGATTCAAAACACAAAACTGCTATTCGCAGTATCACTGCTAACCGACAACCGCGACAAAAAGAATCCTTTCCTATAAACCAATATCCCCTCCTCTTCGTCTTGACAATGGATCATGGGCCCTGTCTGACGAGGACAAAGCTTCCTCTTTTGCTCAACACCTCTCCTCAGTCTTTACTCCTCACCTTGACGTATCTGATCCTAACCATGATAGCTTAATAGAAAGTGAACTCGCCTCTCCTCTTCAGTTATCTCTTCCTCCTCCAGCTTACCATCCCTCCGATGTGACCCATATCATAAAAGATCTCCCAATTAATAAAGCACCTGGGTCCGATTTAATAACTGCTAAAGTTCTTAAAAATCTACCTAAGAAAGCCCTCCTTTTACTAACCTATATTTTTAACTCAGTCCTTCGTACCACCTACTTCCCGTCCCAATGGAAACAATCCCTGATTATCATGATTCCCAAACCTAATAAGCCCACTCACCTTTCTTCGTCCTACCGTCCTATTAGTCTCCTCCCTGTAATGAGTAAAATCCTCGAGAAACTCTTACTTCGTCGTATATTTCCTATCCTAGAATCCCACAATGTACTTCCAGATCACCAATTCGGTTTTCGAGCAGCACACTCAACTATTCACCAGTGCCATCGCGTTGCAGACACTATCGCTTCCGCTCTTGAGAAAAAGCAGTATGTTTCTGCTGCCTTTCTTGACGAAGTACAAGCCTTCGATCGAGTCTGGCACCGGGGGCTGCTGTGGAAACTCAAGAGAATCCTTCCCCCAACCTATTATCTAATCTTATCCTCTTATTTGAAAGACAGATCCTTTAAAGTCTCTCAAGGATCCTCTGCCTCCCATTCCTTTCCCATCCTTGCAGGCGTGCCTCAAGGTAGCATTCTAGCTCCTTTCCTATATTCCCTTTACACAGCTGATATCCCGCTTCACCCCAATACCTTCCTAGCTTCCTTCGCCGATGATAAGGCCATCCTCTCAACCAATTCCGACCACCAATTAGCATCCCAATACCTTCAAACCCACCTTTTAATAGTTGAAAAGTGGGCTCAAAAATTGAAAATAAAATTTAACGCCGAAAAAAGTGTACATGTTACGTTTACCCTAAGAAGAGCAACCTGTCCTCCCGTTTTCTTGAACGGTTCCCTTCTTCCTGTTTCTAATGAAGTGCGATACTTAGGACTCTACCTAGACAGAAGACTCACCTGGAACTCACACACACGACACAAACGAACTGACATGAAACGACGCTATAAATTACTCTTACCACTTCTTGACTCTAGATCAAAACTTACATTACAGAACAAACTAACTATCTATAACACTATTATAAAACCTATCTGGACCTACGGACTTGAACTGTGGGGAACTACCAAGCCGTCTAACTCCTACAAAATCCAATCCCTCCAATCAATAATCCTCCGCAAAATCACCAACGCCCCATTTTATGTATCAAACCTCACAATCCATAATGACCTGAATGTTCCTTTTGTCCAAGACCTCGCATCCTCTCGCTATAAATCCTTTCACTCCAAGTTTTCCGTTCATCCTAATCCTTTAGTTCGAAACCTAGCCTCAATCACTCTGCCAGATAACCCACACAGGCGCCTTAAGCGTAAGTGGCCACGTGACCTTTTGTAACTCTATTGCCCTTCTAACTTTTATTATTAAAAAATTAATAATAAAAAACAAATAAAATAAAAACTGTCATTTAGCTGAGTGTCACTACTGAGTGAATTATCTCACATCATGTGAGCCATGTTCTCTTTATTTATTATTATTATTATTATTATTATTAACATTATTATTATTATTCTTACTATTATTATTGTATATTATTATTATTTGTTATTATATTACTATTAGTGTTATTACTATTATATTACTATTACTGTTATTATAATTAATAGCATTATTGCTCTCAGTCGCTTGTTACAAGTTGTATGGAAAAATTGTAGTTGTGACTTAAAAATAAGAAAAAAATAAAAAAAAAAAAAAAAAAGTATCACTGCTCTTAGTTTACTTGTTTACTACTAGAGTAGTTAGCGTATTTTTGTGAAGTAGTCGACTTTTGTTACTATAATTATTCTTCTACACAATTTAATTTTGTAACCTGATTTGTTGGAATCATTTGTCAGCTCAACCCAATATGTTTAATTTCGTTGTTTTATTAACATTATTGAGCTAACATTAATTCCCCTTACCAAGAGATACATATGCAACAAAAGTCAAAAGTGATATAATTTGGTTGAACCGGTGTAGCAGATAAGGAAATGTTGCTGCATATGTTATGATATTCGACAGACCATAATTTTGTTAATTTTTCCAGCTTTTTCATAACCGAGGAAACATCTCAAGCGTAACTAAACGTTTCTTACAAATTAGCGACTAAAGTTTGCATGTTATTATGTCACGGTAAGATCCAGCTAGTAAAACAGAATTAGATTTCCACCTTTCTAAAAGTCTCTCTGTAGATTTACTTAATAAAAATCAATTATTTTTCCTCATTGTTTCCTATCATCCTTCGTTTCTCACGTTAATATTATGAAGTGTTACAGATTAAAGCTCAATCTTACTTTAGAATTATAAGCTAAAGCACAATTTTACTTTAGTATTATAAGCTAAAGCACAATTTTCCTTTAGTATTATAAGCTAAAGCACAATTTTACTTTGGTATTATAAATTAAAGAACAATTTTACTTTTGAATTATAAGCTAAAGCACAATTTTAATTTATCTTAAAAGGGGAAATTAAATATAGAGGCGCTCATACGATTTTCAGGTATATTGTATTGTAATATTTTTCGGGACACAAGGGTGTGAATCTTACTTCGCCACGGGGTCAACAGAGATAATTGTAGGAACTGTAGAAAAAAAAATGAGGATAAGAGTGATCATGAAATTGTAATAAAATCTAGGTCAAATATCGAGTGGATATTATCGTCTTCCCCCCCCCCCCCTTTCCTAATGTGAATGCTTTGAACCACCAGCTACGGATTACTGTTAATTTAAACATGATTCATAATAATACTAATAATAATAAAATGAAAAAAACCCTTTTGTTTCAGCTTTAAAAACGGTATATTTAAAATGTAGAGGTGGATTTATTAGTTTTTATGGTTGATCTGAAGGCTGCTCTTTGATGAAGTAATCTATAGGACTAAAATAAAAATCTTTTTCCTCATCTGTTCTCTTAGGCCAGGACATCTCCTGTTCCCAGATCCAGCAATCTTCTCCTCGCATGATCAGTTCCCATTGTTCAACTGTACCGCTGAGACATCAGTCAAATATGTTTTAGTGAAAAATCTTTAAAATTAAGATCAATTAACTAATTAATCATAATGGCGTGGTCTTCAAGTGAAGTCATCTTGGTTGAGCTCCTAGCGTTCTAAACTCCCACTCCGGATAAGGATTAAAGGAGAAGCCATTGCCTCTTTCTTTGACTCAAATAACAAGGAATAGGACTCCTAACTGTAAATAAAAAGGGAGGACAAATTAAGGATCCTCTTAACATTGATCAAAATTTCGGGATTTGAATATCAGCTAAAGCTAGCTGTATAGGATGTGGAAATACCACCACGAACCAGATGAGAACAGGGAGGAATCAAGTTTGACAGAGAAATCTAGTATCATCCTGTTTGCCCACACAGGGATGGCTCCAAGAACTAAATAGGTATGTCAGGACGGAACTGTACTAAAAAAGTCCTCCAGGAGAGTTTACCACTTACACCCACCACAGTTTTTTCAGGCAAAGGGTATGGCAGACTACGCTTTAATACCTTAAGAGTGGGAAAATTTAGGGGAGTGGAGCTTGCAACTTAAAGATAAACATAATCCAAACAAAAATATCGGACGTTAAAGGTTTAATGGGCGTGCAATTCTGGGGTTGGCAAATAGGACCTAAAATGTAGTCTGTTTGCAAGGCTGTTCCTCCCCGTCCTCTTACTACTACTACCACCTAAAACCTAGAGACCCGTAAAAAAGAGCTTTAAGTTTGGATATTACCAGGCATAGCTAAGTAGAGGCAATGCTCCTGGCAGAATGTAGCCCAATATTTCTATGTTGGGCAGACATTTTGTCCTGATGTCGTTAATCTGTTTAGCAACGAATTCCTTGCCAGTAAGAACTTTAGAACTCTTCTGTCCTCTAGTTCTTTTATTCCCTTTGTTCTTTATCAATTGCTCCTCCAACTTTGCCTGAAAAAATAAAATTTCTTCAGACAAATATATATGTTAAAATTCGGCTGTAGGTATTAAATTATTACCGTATCATGTTGATACCTTGACACACATCAATTGTCTGGAAGAGCCAAATAAATAAGGTATTTATAGTCAACCGGATTAAGATGACATAATTTAATAATGGTACCTTTTCCTGCCTCATTTGTATGAGAAGATTTCTTGACATGTGAGCCGTATACTGAAATGGTTTGTACCACATGGCGTCCTCAGCTACTCGCATTAGCAGAGCCATTGCTATGAACCTAGAATTATCAGCACTGATTAAATATATTCAAATATTAGTTGTTCTCGCATATAAATAAAACTATCCATGTAAATAAGGCTCCTTGGAATATACGTTTGTTCAAATTTTATCCTGTCCATGATCGTACATAGGTTCCCCTACAGGGATGCCTTATGAGTCATCTTAAGAAAAGCCCCGGGTCATACCAACCAACCAATTCAAAACGCCAGGAAAAACAAAAACTGACAGCAACCGCTTTTGGGGATATTAGACAAATGATTATAAAAATTGAATTTTTTTTTCCTTTTGGGTTGGTCAAAGCTTTCAATTTACCCTTAACATTGGGCACATGTCTGTTCTTGCACTCGTTAAGTTTTCAAAGAAGAGAGCTTTACCAAAGGTCCAATCAACAAGTCTTTTAGTGAATATTTAATAATTTATATTATATAAAGATTTTGGTGTTACCAATTTTTGCTAACACGAGAGTTTTATGAACAAATTGTTCACAACTTGGTTATTTTTATAGTTATCGGATCACGCTTGGATGAAAATGAAAGACATTTAAATATATTAATAATAATTTATGACATAAATGCCATAGTTTACTATATTTTTTAAAATAATGATGTGGCTCGAGTGCTTCAAGAAAGTTGTAAAATTTAATTATCATTAAAAATGGCTATAAAAAGAATCAATAATAAACGTTTTTTGAAATGCTAGAAGAAATGTGACCTTTTTCTTGTTATATCTAGCATAATGTTTAAGTAATTTAATTTTGCATTCATTCTTTTTTTTAATATTTTTTTAAAAAAACCATCAGCACCCTTTTTTGCTGATTGAAACTTTATGAAGACTGTTTCCGTGTAGTAAAGTAAAATAAACATCGAATAAAAGCCGAGATTATGCAGTATGAATTTATTTTGCCTGTGTTTTCACCATCATCATTTAAATTACAATTTTGCGTGATTTACGAATTATATTAAACTGTAAAAAATATCAAATCATCATAGTTGAGCGGACATCGGGAACTACCCCCAATGGCTGCCTATGCTCTCCTTTCAGTCGGTAGCCCAGGGCGAGGAGTTAGGTCCCTTTGCCCAAACTTAAATATGAGTCCACAATGGTTTGTGAACACTTGTCATGGTAAATACAACTTTGTCGTAGGTCCAAGTTGGAAAAAATAGCAACTAGTTTTGAGCCATGTCGTGTTGTTGGCAGCATAGGAGATTTCAATGTAGTCGCCCACCATCTTAAATATTAAGTGTGAAAACTCTAAAAAAGTGTACAGTTGTCACAAATGTCGAGATGCACCTGTGTGCCGCATTTCATGTTCCTAGCTATAGTAGTTTATGAATTGAAACATGCCAACGGACAGACAGACACAGCCGTATTATAAGGTTTCTTTTCGTACTTCGTACAGAAACCTGAAAGGAAGAGACTTAAAAAAACCATCAAAATCGGTCTTGATTGACCGGGTTTCGAGGTACTCCCCCTTTTTTCCACCCCTTAATACTTTTAATTTTAGTTCTTTTTCTAGATAAACCCCATCCAATAACTCATGGCTAGTCACCAAGTCTCATGTATAGTCATTTTTTAATAAAATAAAACGCATACAAAAAAAATACTCTGCCAATTAGTGTGTCACATTACTTCCTCGCGTCCTATTTCGCAAAATTATCCTTTTAAAACCTACTATCACCCAATTTATTTAATTTTCCACCGTTTTTTAAATCTGTCAATTTTTTTTATTTTTACATTAATTAAGCAAAATTTAAGGAGAGAAGACGGTTGAAATTAATCTGGGGCTATCTGCGGGCTCTTTCGATGAACCATCAAAATTTCATAAAAATCAGATGAGTACTTTTGAAGATTTAGGTATAAATAAATGTATTTTTGTGGAATAGAAACAAATAGGCGCAGAAAGTTAAAACTTATATGGGACCAACAATGGGCTAATTATGACCTCAAATAAAATCATGACAAAATTATGACCTTCAATAAAATCGGACCTGTAGTTTTTAAGATATGTTGGTTCGCAAAAATTGAGCGACAGACCAACAGATAGACAGGGAACCAAAAATGTTCCTTGATGTCTGAAAAGGATTTCTGTCTTGGAATTTTTGAAATCGAAGTCCTAAGAATTTTTCGTTCTTCAGAACGCTCACATAGCTTCCGTTACCTTCGGTAAGCTTGGAAGCAAAACTAGAAATTCGCGAATACTATTTTGATTGTCATAGAAAGCTGTAATTTAAAAATAAAAAATATTACCACCAGACTGTAGACATCATACCGTCATCATAGTCCAAAGGGAAAAAGTAATGGCTGTCTTCTAGTCCAGGAGATAGCGTGCAAAAAAATGTCTGACTAACATCAAGCTAGAATTTTGGGTACAAGTCAATTTTTTTAGCACCTTTTAAGAATATGTGGTCGGCTACGGGACATAGCTTGGCAATAGGCGTTTGAAAAAAACAAACCGGTGGAGAGCGGCCATGTCTCACCAATTATGGTGGACAATGTGATTTTCATGATCCTGAGTACAGAATTAGTTAGTAGACCGAAAATCAAGTTGATGTCAGTTTGTCCGTTGGCAGGTGACCACGTTGATATTTAGTAATATTTGAATAACTAACCTATCAAGTGTGAAAATAACATCGCTTCAATGTTTGTTATAACACTGAGGGACTCCTCCCACTTACCTACAAAGAACCCCCCTCCCCCTTCCACATAATGGTAATTTATTCTATCAAAACTATAATACCAGACTATCACAAGCCGGGCAACGACTTTTTTTTAAGTCTCTATTTCAAACCGTCATTGCATGGATTTTATCCAATCGTTTTAACTTATTATATTAAAAACTTTATTAAATTAGGATTATATACGGATGAAAGGACAACAGTTTTAGCTACCGAGAACTTACGACTTTATACGAAATTAAATTCGGCTCAAATCATCTCGGCTTCTTTTGGCAACTTTAAATTTAAGATTGGGGCCAATATTAAAGACGACTAAAGAGGAAGATTGTTGTCAGCATGAGATGTCATACATTGTTTTAAAGGGCTTGATGAGTAGCAAATTAATATATAACTATTATTACAAAATTTAGGCAACAATTGTGACACAAATGAGGGTGTAGAAAAGTAAGTTAAAGCTCTTTTCAGGTTGAATAAGAATTCAGGTTTTCACCGAAAAATAATTGAGGACATATTACCTATTAGGTATGGCTGATATAAGAACACGAGTTCTTTACGCGAGTTCTTTATGCACCGCATCACTAGTTATATATATAGATAAGAATTATGTATTCAGATAGAAATTATCTAAATATTTTTTCTCATAAATACCTGTGTATTTCATTGTCCCAATTCAGTCTGTCTTTTAGGATTAGTTTTCCAAGCATTGTGTGAAATAAATTCGACGCCCTTTGTGCGCAGGCTTTGGTAAGCATATTCACCCAGAATGAACGAGCCTTGTCTGAGTGTTTAAAAATCTACAACAATAATAGTTAATAGCAAACTTTGTTGAAAATCAGGTCAAGCGTGATTTAGTGATGAGAGTTCGATATCATTAATAAGCTTTCATATGAAATTGGGTCTCTTTTTTATAAGTTCATTGGTTTTAAACAAAATTGTTTTGTTTTTTTATTAGTACCCAAATATTGTTAAACTACTTATACGATTTTAATGGTGGATTGAAAATTATTTTTAATTTAGATTATATTTTTGGGGTCGAATCGTTAACAAAGTTGTCAGAAATGTCAAGAAAACTCAGTAGATCCGAAAATACAAAACTTTCATGCTCAGTAGCACTGATTTTAGTTATCCTGATCGCTACCAGAGTACTTTTTGTTTATTCTTCATAAGATTTGAATTAGCAACCGTTCAATTATGAATTAGGATTAAAGTTAGTGAGGTACGGTTCAATAAAAACTACATATAGTTTAACCAACTAGTTTTGTGAAATTTATTCACATCATCAGGGTTGTACTATATAGGTAATAGACATGTAACTAGACTATAGAAATGTTGAAGTTAGAGAAAGGACTGCCAGTCCTAACTTCAACATGTCTATACACTAAGTTTAGTATATCCATGTCCATTGCCTATAGTACAACCCTGATGATGTGAATAAATTTCACAAAAATAGTTGGTTAAACTATATCTCACTAATTTTAATGCTAGTTTATTTTTAAGTTATACCTCAAATAGTTGGTTTTTAAGACTGATTTTTACATAACATAGTTCATTTGGTCGTTTGGAGGTAACGCTTGACACTGCTCAATTCCCCAATCCGTTTCAAAACATTCCGAACCTCCATACATAAAACATAGCTAATCTCGTACCTTAAAGAAAAGATTGATGTAATGAGATGAGAAGCTGGCGAATTCAAACCCTTTGGAATACTTCATACTTAGCTTATTAATTCCAAAACCGTGGAACAAGGCAGCCATCAACATGTATTCTTGCTGAAGACATAAAAACCACTCATTAGTTATAGCTGTCAATAGAAATTGAAAATATCGAGGATCAGGACTGATCCTCGCTATTCTTAATTTCTATTAGTCCACAGGCCACCATAAGAAGTGAGTCGCTGATTGATAAAGTTTTCTTACCTTATGGAATCGCTTATATATGCCTTGTCCACCGATAAATTGGGTATATGGCAACTGGGGGCTGGGCCATTTATTTTTTGTTGTCATGCCAAACTTGCCCTTCTGCGGGAACATTGAAAAGAGATAGATAAAGTTTTGATTTTCACAGGATCGTTTAATTAAATTATTTCAAAAACAGTGGTAAAGGTGGCCACCGATACGAGTGGGCCGTTTTCGTTTCAACGTCCTCGCAGAGCGATATGTTTGGGGCGGTGGCCACCCCAAACAGCCCACTCTTATCGGTGGCCACGTGTACCACTGTTTTTGAAATAATTTAATTAAACGATCCTGTGAAAATCAAAACTTTATCTATCTCTTTTCAATGTTCCCGCAGAAGGGCAAGTTTGGCATGTCAACAAAAAAGAAATGGCCCAGCCCCCAGTTGCCATATACCCAATTCATCGGTGGACACGGCATAAATAAGCGATTCCATAAGGTAAGAAAACTTTATCAATCAGCGACTCACTTCTTATGGTGGCCTGTGGATATTTATTAATTCGATATCAAGATAGTTATTGCTATTAATGGGAAAATTGGCTCAGTCAAATATATTTGTACCTTTTGAAAACAACTAAAATAAAAAACAACATTTCAGTTTAAAATATTTATTAATATTCATAAAATAGAAACAAAATTAGTAATATAGGTACATTTCGAATGCAACAAATAAACTACAAAGTAAAAAATAATAATCTCAAGCTTCTGAAAGCCATAACGGAAGAGATAAAAAAGCTCATGAGAAAAAGAAGAAAATTAAAAAGAAATGAGAAGAATAGACTAGAGGACACACAAGTTCCATATTTATTAGAGAAAAGCTAAAACAGTGATCTGCAGAAAGGGTAAAATAGCAAGTTTGCATAAGAAGCCCTAGAAGCTGGATCTAGTCTAAAGAAATGCATGCAGTAACAGAAAATTTGACAGAAAAATGTATAGCGATCAAAGGAAGTAAAGAGGAAATAAAGAAAAACCACTTAAATATACTACATACAAGCAATTACAATCTATACAGACCAGCTACCGTAGAACCAGACTTTATATAGAGTAAAAAAGGGGCACGATAAAAGTTGAAGAAAATGAAGGATTAGAAGAAATTATTCTGACTGAAGAAGCATTATCTGCCATTAAATGAATGCTTAAAGTGTGGAAAATCTGGGGGCCAGATAAAATTATAAGTGAACAGAACAAAGCAGGAGGAAATAAATTAGGAATTGTGCCTTCAATCTTTCTTCCCAAAAATTGGTTGGCACCAAGCTCATTCTACTTTATAAATAGGGTAACGAATCAGATATAAAAAATTACCGCCCAATAAATCTAATTCTGTCAGTTATACGAATTACCCCTAGTTAAGAAATTAGTTCACCATTAAGATCAAGTGGGATTCAAGAAAAACTTCAGTACATCAGATGCCATCATCGTCATTCAACAAACATTTGCAAAAGCCCAAGAATACCGTTTTCCCAACGCTTTTCTATTTATCGACTTCAGCAAGGCATTTGACTCGATCAATCACTGTTTCATAATATCAGCCCTGGAAACATGGGGCGTAAACAGAAAAACCAATCAGGATTTTCAATTAAACAAATAGCAATGCTGAAATACATCTAAAAGTCGGTGGTAAAAAAGTCAAGAACAAGTATAATGTTCCATCCAATAAGATATTTGGCGCAACTCTAGAAGAAGTCTTTACATATTTGGAATAGGGTGATTATGGCATTAATATATATGGGCAGAAACTATATGGATTGAAATTTGCCGATGATATCGCATTAATAGGAAAGAGCAGCACACAAACTACAAAAAATATTGGATGGTCTTACAAGTAAAACTAAGAAATTTGGATTAAAAATAAATGCAAACAAATCTAAAATTATTCACATAAATATGACGAAAGAAAAGGTATTGAAAAATGGTGGCCAAGATATTGAAGTAGTAAATCCGTAGTCATATGTCATTTGTCAGAAGTCCTTTGCAAAAGAGGCTCTTGATTCACCACAGTCCTTCTGAGCGATCTTTGAGCTGCCAGGTGAGATGGAAAGGAAAGGCGCACCTGCCACTAACACTGACTGGTCTGGAGGCGGAAGCGATATACGAATAAAATATAAAATGTAAACTCCATCGGTTCTACCTTAAATAGAGTAAATTTTATATGGAGAGTATTATATTCTTATTAATGGAACGAATGATGTATAATGTAGTCCTAATTCTCTTCCAAGAAGGCTTTGAAAACAAAACTATGTAGGCATTTCATCTAATTGCTAGGCCTACATGATAATAGGAAACATAGCCACTAATACTGAGCATGAGCCACGCGCCAGCCCGGGGTCAAGGCTATGAACTAAGCGATCGATATTACTCGTAGTTCAATTTCTAAATAAACAGGTCAAGTGTGTCCAAGTCTGAACATAGCGAGGGTCCGTAGGCAACACTGCATGGTTTAAGTTGTACCTATTGATGGTGCTTTTAAAAACGCTAAAAATCCTATTTTGAACTACCCTATGGGTCTGAAATTTTCAAAACTCATTAACAAACTTCTGATATAGTCTTTTTTTGCCACTGAACCGGACCATAAACGTATAAATACATCTAAAAAAGCATAATTATAAAAAAAAAACAACATATTTTGTCAAAAAAAAAAAAAAAAATCGAAATTTCCAAAAAGTGGTCAAAGAATGTTTGCACGTTTCATAAGCGAGATAGAAGGGGGGGGGCACTTTTCACACTTACTTCAAACTCACCTACGCTCGCCCTATCAAAGATTATAACCTAAAAATATATATTTTTGTAATCAGCTCGACCTACCCTTTCATATGATACCACACGGTCTCCAGAAAATACAATTTGTGTCCAAAACATTTTTTCTTTTTTTAATGCTTACGTTTTTACCCTAAATTTTTTGAAAAATATTTAATAAGTCGCTATATTTTTAAAATGTGTGGTTAGGTACTATACACATATATGCCAAATTTCAAAGTGATCGGACAAAGGTGTAGCCGTGAGAGCGAGCGACAGATCGACGGACGGACAGACACACGCAAGAAAATATAAGGGTCCTTGGTTTTGCCTACGGACCCTAATTACTAAAAACAAGACTCATATTGACACATATTACAAGTAGAAAGTTACTCTTAATTAACTGACGACAAAATATTACTAACTTTTTACGTGCTTGAACAACACACTCACTATTATTGTAAATATCTTCAATACAAAACACTATTGCTTGTATCAAGTGGACATTTTCAAGCATGTTGTTATAGTACGTTAGCGTTAGACGATTAAAATCAAGTTTTAAAGAAATAAATACAGTGCATATATTTTATAGAATGTAGGAAGCTCACTTCGCTTGCTTTAATTATCTCTCATTTCTAATTTAATACCTGCGGTTTACTAAAGAAGCCACGGTGATTAATAATGAGTACTGCAACGCAATGAAATACGGTGAATGCATGAAGAAAATTGGTAAATGGAGGAGTATTGTCGTAAGCTTTAGCCAAAGTGATGAGAAACCTTGATAGATCCAACTCCGGAAAATGACAACAACCCAACACCCTATTCATCAAAACTTCACTCAGTTTCGCCAAATATTCCACCCTGCAGTCGTCTGGGAAGAAACTGAACCTGCACAAACAAAAATTTCATATTTAACTTCCAACGCCACGTTCCAACGTTTCTTTGTATTACTAGGCATCTCTGCAGCGAGCGTATTACAATTTGAATATTATGGGAATAACTAATTACGATGAATGTAAAATTTGAAGATAAGTGTAAGAGTGGGGCAGCTTGGTACCAATTTGCCATCTAAATTAACCTATATCTATCTTAAAAATATCCTGAAGTAAAAAATTAAATATGCGCATGCGCAATTCGCAAAAATGTGGTAAACTCAAAAAAAATTTTTTTTTAATTTTTTGAGTAGGGTATCAAATGAAAGCTGCTGAATAGTAGGATACAAATATATATATATATATATATATATATATATATATATATATATATATATATATATATATATATGCTTTTTTAAATTTTGCATTCTTTATTGATTTAACAAGTTAATATACACCCAAAAAAATCCCCCCCTCCCTAATATCTATATAACGGCTGGTCCTAATATCTCGAAATAATACATTGTAATACCTTATGGTGGGGCGATGAAAATTTCCTGAAAAAATGTAATAACCTTGTCGTTTTACCGATAAAAAACATTGTGACCCCCCAGGGGATCAAACCAGAAATCGAAAATAAAATCATAGAATTATATAACGGGCATGCTTAATCATCTACGAAACCCTAAAAAGTACTTGGACGCAAGTTCTTCCCTGTGATATTTTGGGTTATATGCTCTGAACATTTTACCTAAGAGATATGACTAACCACGTTTTTCTACAGTTAATCTAACGTCAGTTAATCTTCTAACGTTTTCAAAAGTTATCTGGCTTTAAAATCTTACAAATTTTATTTTTTGTTTTCTTTAATTGTAAAAAAAATTAGTGGGGACAGCTTTTTTCTATCTGTTTTAACAACTTTCTAAGGCGAGTCGAATAGAAAAATTGAATGTAAATCGAATAAAAATGATCAAATTTAAAGATGAAAATGTTTCTCTTTAAAATAAAATAAAAATTAATTACACATGATCTGATTGTGTATCCAAATGTCTGAATGAACCCCTAGCTCAGTGGTAAAGAGACTTCTTACCTATTTAGACGTTTAGGTACAATTTTAAGGATTAAGTGATTTTTTATTACTTCATTACGGTGTCTCATCGAAGAGATGATGTTAGAATCGGCAAATCTGCACATTTGGTACACCAATTTCTAATTGTCCCATTTACTTGAATTTTTTTAAGCTGTTCCTTTTTACATAATAAAAACGATTCCAGTTGTTCCATCTCTGTAAATTCAATAGTTTAAAATAAAAAAAATAAAAAATACTTTAAGTGCCCCTTTCTTAGGGACATGATGAAAGCTTATGCTTAGGTTAGGTCGAAAAACACAAATTTTAACCTAAACTAACCATAACTGATAAATCTTATCGTATCTTACTTAATAGAAACACATTTAGATAACCATTCTCGATTACTTCATTTATTTAGAATAATAATAATAGTTTGACACAAAAACACATTGTAAAACAAATCAAATATATGTCAGATCTCCCCCCCAAGTATTGTAGGTCTTATCTGATCTACATGTCTCTTATACAATTCCCCATTATTTAACTTTACTTTATAAATTACCGAACCTTCTTTTCCTACTACTACTCCATACGACCACTTATTTATTTTCCTATATTCTCTTACTTGCACACTATCGCCTATGTTAAACTTCTTTCCTGTCTCATTTTCGTCCTCCTTCCTTATCCTCTGTTCCGGTTTCATTAGGCTTAGGTACGATCTCACTTCTCTCCCAAACATTTTTTTATACGCTGACTCCCCCGTGGTTGCTGATGGGGCGTTTCTTAGTTGTACTAATATGGTTGTCAGCTTATCATCAACGGTCCCGGTTCTCAATGTTTTTAACATCTTTTTTACCGTTTGCACTGCTCGCTCTGCTGCTCCATTTGACTTAGGGTGGTATGGGGCAATAGTTCTATGACTTACACCGTTAGCCTGAAGGAATCCCTTGAAGGTTTTAGCTGTGAACTGGGGCCCGTTATCAGAAACTAGCATAACGGGTAATCCAAAGGTTCCGAAAAGTTTCTTTAATTTATTAATGCACCACGGGGTTGTAGTGGTTTTCGTAGGAAATACTTCCAGCCACTTTGAGTAGGCGTCAACTACAATAAAATAATAGTGCCCCCCTTCAGGTCCTGCAAAATCAATGTGGATTCTTTGCCATGGTCCTGAAGGTGGTAGCCATGGGTGATCACTTTCCGGAGCTGGGTTGTTTTTCTTCTCGTCACATTGTCTACATGATTTTACCACTGTGTCGATGTCACTATCGATTCCTCTCCAGTAGCAAAATCGCCTCGCCAGTTGTTTCATTTTTACCATCCCAAGATGTCCTAAGTGAAGCTCTTCTAGTATTTGTTTTTGTAGACAGTTTGGTATCACCACTCTACTCCCTCTCATTAAGCATCCATCTTGTAATGTAATTTCTCCATCCTTCAAGCCTAACCCTTGCAAACTTTCTCCTTGCTGTAGTGCTCTTATAACTTTTGCTAAGTCTTTTTCCTTAGCTGATTCTTTTGCTATTTTCTCTGCCGTCACTGGTAATATTTCTAGTTGTTTAATTTGGAATTGTTCTGCTTCATCCTTTGCCTCTCTCTCGTTTGGTACTTCTACTGGAAACCTAGACAGAAAATCAGCATGGGTATGAATCTTTGCACTTTTATATTCAATATCATAATTAAACCCGGAAAGGAACAACGCGTAATGTATAAGTCTGGTAGCTGACAGTGGAGGTAAAGCTGTATGAGGTCCCAAAATTGCAATTAGTGGTTTGTGGTCCGTCTGTATTATGAATTTTCGTCCGTAGCAGTAAGTAAAAAACTTCTTGAGTCCCCAATATATCCCTAAAGCTTCTTTGTCTATTTGGCTATACTTTATTTCACTTTTTGTTAGTGACCGCGATGCAAATGCCACCGGTCTTTCAATTCTGTTTTCATTTCTTATAGACAAGACAGCTCCCAGTCCCACTGGTGAGGCATCAGTAGCTAGGATTAACGTTTTGCTAGGATCATAGTGGGCTAATACTCTCTTACTCGTAATTTCTTCCTTCACACGAATAAAACTTCTTTCAGCCTCTTCCGTCCACTTAAACGTGACATTTTTTTGTAGCTGTCTATTTAAGGGATGTAGAATAGTGGCTAAGTTTGGAATAAATCGGTTATAGTAGTTAGCCAGTCCCAGGAACGTCCTCAGTTCGCTCATATTTTCCGGTCGCTTTGCTTTGGTAATTCCCTTGACCTTGTCCGGTGATGTGTGAACTCCTGTTTCGTCTATAATATGTCCTAAATATTTTATTGATTTTTCAAAAAAAATGCATTTATCTTTGTTTAGTTTTAGATTGTAAGCTTTTAGTTGCCGAAACACTGTTGTTAATCGTTGTATGACTTCCTCTCTTGAAACACCATGTACGATAATGTCGTCGAAAAAGAAACTTACGCCTGGTATTCCCTGTAATATCCTATCCATCACTCGATTCCATAGTTGTGGAGCTGTTTTTACCCCGAACATTAATCTATTAACTTTAAAAAGTCCCCGATGAGTGCTTAATGTCTGCATTCTGGCACTTTCATCGTCCATAACCATATGGAGGTACGCGTTACTGATGTCCAACGTGCAAAAATATTTGGATCCATGCATAGAGGCATATATGTCTTCGATTCTTGGAATGGGATAAGGTTCATCTTTCACCATCTTGTTCACTGTGATTTTATAATCTGCACAGAGTCTAAGGGAACCATTTGGTTTTATGACTGGGACCACGGGTGTACCCCACTCTGAAAAATCTATTTTTGTTATTATTTTTTCCCTTTCCAGTCTTTTCAGTTCTTCCTCTATTTTTACCTTCATGGCATACGGAACTGGTCTCGGTTTACAATACACGGGTTTCGCTCCCTCTTTTAGGTAATAGTGTCCTTTAACATTCGGTATTTCTCCTATCCCTTTAGTGAAAACCTCCTTATAATCAATTAGAAGTTTGTCGAGTCCTGTCGTTGTCTGTTTCATACCTAACATTCTTATTTCCGCCCAATCCAGCTTTACCTCCCTTATCCATTCCCTTCCAAAAATAGGATCCACTTTACCGTCTA
Organism: Gerris lacustris; assembly: GCA_951217055.1. Lineage (NCBI taxonomy): Eukaryota > Metazoa > Arthropoda > Insecta > Hemiptera > Gerridae > Gerris > Gerris lacustris. The sequence continues at coordinate 40,872,354 of OX578277.1, read as the reverse complement.
TTATGTATAATTTACTTATACATGTTTGACCTTTATATTCCCATTCTACTAAGGCCACACCTTTAGGTTTAATTTGTTCCCCTGTGTAAGTTTTCAATTCAACTTCTGTCCTGTATAGTCTGTTTTTAATCTGTAATGTTTTCCAGTCTTCTAATGACATAGTACTCAACGCCGCCCCCGTATCTAGTTCCATTGTCACTTCCTTATTTTCTAGTCTTATGTCAAGTAAAAACCTATCTGTTGATTTACCTGATACAGTGTGGATTTCGTACGGTTCTTCTTCTCCACTTTCTATTTCTTGGTTCTGATGAATTCTCTGTGGTTCCTGCGCCTTCTTTGAACAACATGCTATTTGCAAATGACCTTTTTTCAAACAGAAACGGCACGTCTCATATTGGTGTGGGCACTTATTAGCTCGATGCTGATCGCTGGTACATCGATAGCATTTCCCTTTCAGCCTTTCAAATAGTTCATTCATACTTGGGGTTTTCTGTTTTCCTTGATCACTTACCCTCTTTCTTTCTTCTACCTTTACCGCTTTCTTTTTAATTTGCAATGTTGTTTCTACTTTCGGTTGTATTTGTCCACTTTCCTTCTTAGCAAGTTCAATGGCTGTCGCTGTGTTTATCAGTTCGTTAACACCCATATCTTCTTTCGACTGTAATAATTTCATGCGGATATCAGAATCTCTTATACCCCTAATGAATTGCAATTTAATGAATAGCTCCGCTACTGACTTCTTGCAAGTGCAATTGAATTTGCATGAGGCAGCGGCCCTCCGTAATTGGGCCGCGTATTCATTTACAGATTCATCTACTTCCTGCAATCTCGATATAAATAAATGTTGCTGTGCCCAGATACTTGGTTTTGGATCGAGATGTTCCTTCAGTATTTCAACTAACTCTTCATATCTCTTCTCCCTAGGATCGTCTGGTGCACATAGGTCAAAGATCCTTTGATGCAGCTTAGGAGTTAAAGCATTTAACAGTGATAATAATTTTATGTCATCTCCTGTTTGACCCTTTAACTTTATATAGCTTTCAAACCTGTTTATAAAGTTAGTTACAGTTTCCTCTTCTTGATATGGCACAAATGTAATATTAAGGTTTGAATTTTTTCTACTGCCGCTCCCTTCTAGTTCTAGTTTATTTGTTTTGTCCATTTTACGTCGTTTTAATAATAATTCTTTTGCTTCAAAATAAGTATTTTCTATTTCAACGAACACAGTTTCCTCCTCATCCCAGTCCGTGGTTTCTCTAATTTCGTCCTGTATCTTGTTTACTTTATCCCACAGCTTTTCTAGGGTAGTTTCTCGAGCTTCACATTCCTCTACGGAAACGTCCTCTTTCTTAAAATAATCAAAAATACGTAAAATTTGGTTTCTTACCGACTTTCGTTGCTTCTTCGCCTTCTCCGTTTTACTCCTCGTCGCCATTTGATAAATCTTATCGTATCTTACTTAATAGAAACACATTTAGATAACCATTCTCGATTACTTCATTTATTTAGAATAATAATAATAGTTTGACCCAAAAACACATTGTAAAACAAATCAAATATATGTCAATAACCTTCCCGTATTTTTCTTAGGAAACGACACTTTACATATTTTTTTAATTTTTTTTTTTTTTTTAATTGAATTTACCGAGATTGTACAACTATAATCGTTTTTATAATGTAAAGAGGAACAGTTTAAAAGGATTTCAAGTAAATCAGACAGTTTGAACTGGTATTTCTAATGAGGTAAATTCCTTAGAATACAAAAATATCAATTTCAAGCTCCCGTTAACGCGAACGTTGCACACGAACGTTTGGACGGAACGTTTGGGTTGGGCTTTAGTAAAAAGATCATGTATTTTTTTATTTCAACTAAATCTAACTAAAACTTCTACATAATTTATTTATTGTAGAATGTATGAGTAATTTATATTGTAGAATGTATGAAGCTCTCATCAATAATAAAGAGTTCACTTGCCACAACCCTTAAGTAATATGATCATACTCATATAATTTAAAGGTTATCTTCTACTACCTTCAAAACTCGGGTCTCACTCATTAGATTATCATCTGAATGGGTTATTTGTAACCCTTAAGTGCTGAGAACTGCCACGAGCATATTATTTCTATTACCTAGTACAACATTCGGTATTTCCAGGATACCACCCCATGAGGTACCAAATATGGTATCAATATTTGGTATTTGCAGTATGATACAAGTAAATAAGACCTCTCTTCTCCTTTCTAACCTTAAAATTTTATTCGTTAGTATGACGTAAAAGCTTCAAATATAAAGATGAACGTAGGGAACCCTACACTTTAATCACAATTTAGATTTCTTCATTTGAACCATGAATCAATAAATAGAAAACCATGTTTTCATGGAGGATGGAAAGGTTTTGAAAACTCAATCTGTATCCAGGTTTAAAGCATTTTCGTGAAGAGTATTGAAAAGAGATTGGTAAAAGTTACAAACAGGCTACCCTATGGATTGGTTAGTTAATTAATTTAAAATAAACTCTAAGCACTCTGGTGGTTAAGGAGAAGTAAGAGCAATGCTACTACGCAAGTCATGTTTCAGTTTTGAATCTAAGATTTGGTTTCATGATTTGACATGTATACTGTATACCTATTCATTAATTCAGTACGACTCGATCCCAGAAAAAGCGGTATTGACCTTGGACTCAAAACTGGCCTCCATGAAAACAGCTAATAATTACGCAGTAGATCCATTAATGAAATTTTATAGTTTAAATTAGGAATCAAGTATTCTTACGTGAAGAGATCTTCAGGTATTTGAATGGTCTCGTTAAATTTTTCCATTAGGCAAGTGCAGGGCTTCATGTGGAAAGAAAGCATTTCCGTGTACAGACCAATCTTTGCTTTCTACAAAAATAAAAAATAAATAAATAACAATGAAAAATAAAACTATTACAACCAGGCAGTGATAATTGTGTTAACATATTACACTAAATTATTGAATTGTTTATAATAAATTTAAATGAAAGAAAGCTATCTCTAAGCTAAGGTATCTTCTTTTTAGGGTTTCGTTGGTAAATCCAAAAAAAGAAACCCTTATAGTTTCGATCCTGTGTCTGTCTAGTCTCACTCTGTACATTCCAATAACTTTTGAATCAAAAGAGATAAAAACATAAAACTTTCCAATTTTAAAGATCGTTTTGACGCGCACGCAGGAAAAATATAGCGAACTCAACAGGAAAATTATCAGCTGTTCAAATCCAAAACGGCGGAAATTCAATCCCGCGATTTTGAGTGGGGTATCAAATGAAAGGTCTTGAAGAGTAGATTACAATAATCTATTACAAGTAGATTTCACTATTACAGTAGATTACAAAAAATATGTAACAGTTGTGGATAGTGTTAAATAATCCCCCCCCCCCTTATACTAATTAATTTCATGTTCACAATATCAACGAAACCCTTTTTACGTGATACTTCACGCACAACCAATTTATTTTAGCTATGTCGTGCTAAGCCATAAAACCTACTTGGAAAAAAGTTTTGAGGTTGGCTTAGAAAATAATTTTATTTCTGAAAAAAAAGTAACTAAAATAATTCACTAGTATTTAGGATGGAGATTGTAGCTTCAAGACCAACAAAATAGCTAAAATTCCTACTTCCAAAACCTATAGTACAACGTAACCACGTTTTCGGCTAAACTATTAGATACGGTTTTTAGGGTGTCGTAGATCCTTCCTGAAACCTTATGCCGAGGATGATGTCTGTCCGTACGTCGCTCTTTGGTTCATATTTCCCGAACCATTTAAGCTAAAATGTTGAAATGGAAATACTGGAGTAACTTTTTGACCCACACATAGGAAAACTATAGAGAAGATACAAATTTAATATGCGCATGAGCAATTTGCAAGTAATAAAATTTTGAAAAAAAAATCATGCAAATACCTTATAATGGGGCGATGAAAATAACGGGGGAAAATTCACAATTTTTATAAATTGCTAAAATTGCAAATTTTTTGCGTGTATAAATGCGAATATGTACCTTATTATAGGGTGATTAAAATTTTCCGAAAAAAATTAATTCACCGTGTAGTCGTGTAGTCATATCGATAAAAACATTGACCCCCCCAGGGGATCAATCCAGGGGGGGGGGGGTTAAAGTTATTGAAGGGTTTTAATTTTTGTTTAATTTTTAGGGCCTTCCGCCTAAATTTGTTTATATATATACTTCTTTATTGAAAAATAAGTAAATACTAACGAGTTTTTTCCTTCTTATAGCCAGTCTGTAGAATTTGAGCAGTACTGTTAAGTATTTGGACAGGAAAAGTAATAATTCCTCATCTTCATTTGTAAATTTGATACCATTGCACTTGTTGAACACCTCTATTGCACCTGTCATAACATAAAAAAGAATTTCGTAATGCTAATTGACTAGATAGCCAAGTATAAATTGTTTCTAAATTAATGTGTATGGTTTTCTTACTTATTTTGCCTTGTGGCTTGTGGTTCTGTTTTTTACCCATCTGGTAATCAGAAGCCCAATCCACATATGAATCATGACAATCAAATAGAGTACGTGTCAATTAAGTTACGCACCAGATTATTTCTGTGAAATAGACGTCAGTCAGATTTATGAGAAAAATTGTTTTGTGGTATTTGCATCGATCCATCTATAGTTATTCAGCCAAGTTCTGACTTTCAACCGTGAGTGTCTTTACTAACATAGGCATTAAAAAGGCAACGTTTACTGGGCTATACCCACCTACGGATCAATGCAGGTTGGGAAGGGATCGGCCACATCACACATCCACTTGATATGATAAGCAATGTCCTCTCTGAGATTCGAACAGTCACCAAATATATCTGTGAAGCGAGAAATTACGTTTAAGCAAGCCGCTTAACTACACCGATCCCCTTACATTTACTACTAGGCTATTAGAGAAGGATTACTGAAAATTCTTTCACTTTATTTACGTAGAGAAAAATATCAACAGCGACACCGCTACATAGGATAAAAATGCTAGAACTATGTATTCGGATCTGAATGTTTAAATATTTTAAAAGCAAGTATAAGCAAAGTAAAAATGGGGGAGGGGGGATTTTACCCATAGGTCTGTTGCGACTGCCAGTAATAGGCTGGCAAAGAATTGATACGATGCTATCATCATCAAACCAAGTTTCATATTCAGTCACCACACATCCGCATAGATTCAGCACATTACCCGTTCTCATCACCGTCTGGGCCACTGAATTCTTCACTCCTAAACTGAATCAAACCAGAGCAACAAGAGGTATAAAATCAATTAATACATCTAAAGAAAGATTAAAAAGTTCTTGTACGGGACATACCTTGGCTAAAAGCAATTAAAAAACAGACCTATAAAGAGCCGCCATATTAAGCCTATTTTGCTGGACAATGTTATTTTCATGATCTTGAGTAGAAAATTAGTAGCCAAAATATCTAGTTGATGTTAGTTTGCCCTTTATAGGTAACCACTTTGATTTGGAAAAATATTTGAATAACTAACCAAAAAATGTAACTCATACACAAAATTCTAGCTTGATGTTTCTCAGTCACCTTTATGCATGCTGTCTCCTGGATTCCCGTCCTTTGCTAAGGAGTGAGTTATTATTAATGTATTTTCATTTGATGGGTTTATAAACTACTATCCAGAAACATGAAAGCTATTTTACTAAGCGAGGATATCTAGATGCCACAGGTTCCTAAATCCCTCCACCCCTTATTTTTATATCCCTTTATATTGGAAAAAATCATTTACAAAATAAATTCAGTCAACTAACACGCAGTCAACTGACTCATGACCTCTGCTACAAGCGACCAGTGTCGTAAATCTTACGGATATTTTATTGAAATTGACAGTAATTGGAGATTCATTTCAAGTTGGTAAGTCTTAAGACAATTTTTATCTTAAGTCTTATAATTGCCTAAGGTTTTTCTTTGATGTCTGATAAATTAATTCCTCAATTTTTTTGTTTCTATATTGTAAAAGTCTTGTCTTGTCATTTTTCTGAAATACTGTGAATTTCTAATAAAATATAAAAACTTCGTAAGATTTACGAGAACCAGTCATTAACGCCGCTCCTCCTTCATACGAGATCCACCAAGTCAACAAATAGTTTCTTGCCTTTCTTGTGCGCGTTTGTTTTTCTTCTTCATGCTTTCCGCTCTGTTTGGAGGCGCTGGCATGAACCTGTTGTGGCGCGACTCTAGTGACCTTGTGTAAAGGGTAGCCCCGTGGGAAAAGACTATATTATATGTTATCTTTATTTCATATTTTTATTTAAAATGTTTAATCAAATTTTGGACTAACCTGTCGATGTTAGTTTTAACGAAAAGACTTCCAGCTTCAGGCCTGGCGAACATTTCGAGACGCTTAATCATCTTCCCGTCCTCCTCATATTTAGACAACACGTACAGTCTGCCCTTTGATGCCCGAAAAAAATGTTCCGAAAAGGTCTAAAAAAAAAAAAAAAAAAAAAAAAAAAAAAAAAAAAAAAAAAAAAACAAGAAACACAGTTTGAACAAATTAAAGATTCAAGTTAACCTTCTCATTCTAAGCTTAACTAAGGTTACCCTCACCGAATATGTTCATAATTAATATTTAGTTTAAGGTTATAGACTATTTGTAAAAGGTTTTATAAAGAGTATATATTATAAATAAAGAATTTTAAAAATTACGTGAAAACACGTGCGTTTCAGTAGGTATTGAAACCCCTCACTTTTGTTTTCATTATTGTCAGCATTTCTTATTCTTATATGTGTGCACTGTAATCTGGTTTTTGGAATTTTGGTTATTTATTTAGAATCATTTGATTCTTTTGTGTTTAAACGAGTTTAAGTTAATCAAAAAATAAAAACAATTAACAAAAACTATCTCTTAAAATGTTCAGATTAGTTAAGAGAACGTTTAAAACAAATATATAGCAGTTAATGCGTCGAATGATTAACTTAATTAATTAACATAACCAAAACTTAATCTTTATGTCTTATACAATTATTGATCGAGAGGTTTCTTTCTGGAATCCAGAGCATCATCTGTGATCTAATAAAATTCAACATTAAGTTATAAAATGCATAAATCATCAACTATGATCTAATACTCCATCACTAAGAAAGGTAATTATTTACCAATAAAGGGCTTGTATTTAACCAGGGTTTTAACCTTAATGATGAGAAGAAACCAATAGGTATTTCAGTAAGAACCAATAGGATGAGCTTTAGCTAAACCTATTGGTTCTTACTGAAATGTTTCTTAAAGCTATTGAAAATATTAAGCAGGTGTCTAACTCCACTTTAACTTTTATTCGTCCTTTTCTTTCGAATTAGGTAATCGGCCATGTGACGAGAACTCCTCTATCATTAAGCAGAAGACTTTTCTCCCTTTTTCACCATTAAAAGCGATGTAAACTTCTAATATAGTACATTATGGTCCACATCATTATTCTTAAAACGATAGAATTATATTTCTGTAACATCATAAATACCATAAGATGCGTAAGGACGATTTCGAATGGAAAGTCTCCTGCACTCGAGTAGTAGATGATAATGTGCTTGATATAGTTGAAATACTGATGACGATCTACGAACAGCTGAATCTCCGTCGTTATGCCGATGCTTGAGCCCATCCACTTAGCCAAACAAAGAGCGGCTAGTTCGTCCCTCTGCAATCAAACAAAACTAGCTTTATCCAAGGCAGAAGTACATTATTAGATGAATTATTATAATGCAATAAAGAGATTTCAGCACATTCTTATTCTTTCACTGGCTGTTCTTTTGCTTTACAAAGTTTAATCAATTGTTTTTGATACATAGCTAACCACCATGTGCGCTTAGAATTCAGAGTAAAATGGTTCAGACTCAGACAGTATCATTTTAAACATCCAAATGACTGGAAAGCATAGATACCAATTGTTAATTTATTGGTTAATTTTATTGGTTTGATTTAAATATTAATATTTGCATGACAGAGAATATCAAGTTTGTCCCAACTCTCCTGTTTTTACCGTCCATCGGGAATCGTTTAGGGCAGGTAGTATGCACAAGCGCTAACATAGTAGTGTAATAAATCATCGTCAGGTTGGAACGGGTTTATGACTCTTAATTCGCACCATATTAAAACATTAAAGAAAACCTAACAGATAAGGAACCTTCCTGTTGATAAGTGACTATTGACATAACTGCGCATGTCATACAAACCAGTACTAGGAAATGGCAGAAGATCGTTTGGACCGTACAGTAAAAGATTCGCAAACGATCCCTGGTCGGAACAAACCTATAATTAATTATTTATGAATATGTATTGTTAATTACTTTTTTGTATTACGTCCTGATCATCACATAATTAGGTTATTGCAGGACGAAGGATCGGGCACTTTACTCTTCTTCTCGATGTGATAAAATTATTAAACATGTGTGAAACATGTCTCACCTCTTTGAGGTTCGAACCTGATAATAAGTCAGTAGTTTGGTTTATTGCTTTAGGCGAGTTGCGAGGACGTTAATCACTCGGCTGCAGCAATATATCTATGAATGAAGATCGAGGTCAGGTTCGATTACGCCCCTAGACGCACTTGTTGATCAAATATTGGCCCACTATTTATCACACCGTATTTGCTTCAGCAGTACATTGGTGTGAGAAGTGGCTGAATTTAATACGCGTTTAGGAAACAAGGCAGAATAAGTTGCCAAATCGCTAGGTTCAACAAGTGGTTCGTCCTCCCCGTGCTACTTCTTCCTTGCACTCGTTGTCCTTAGTATTAATTAGTATTCGCAATTAAGTTCACAATATTACCTTTCCATAAGGAGGTTTACCAGTTTGCCTGGATAGCTCTAAGACAGCTATCATTTCTCCTGAAGATGATTGTACTGGTACACCCATAGCAGCCTGGTTGCAAATAGCTTTTAACAATAATTAAAACGATAATGTAACATAAATTAAATGAAGCATTTGAAAGCACAGGTTAATTAAGGTTTTATGTAAATAACCCAAAGGGCCGATAGGGGCCCTTTAAAAATAACCTAAATAACTATCTTGGAAAGCAATTAAAAAGAAACAAAATAAACATGTTTTAAAACAATTATATCAACTTCAAATCATTACCTAAATAACCAAGTCCTAAGGGGAACCTAGCGTCTTTCAAGACATCTTCAATTACCACGTAATTTCCGCTGTAGGCAACATAGGATGCCAACGTTGTTTTCGGCTCTACAAACAACAATATTATTTACAAATATTAAGAAAAATTGGAGCCATTGCCGTAACAGTTGATTTAAAGAAAAAAATAAAATAATGTAATAATAATGCATGTCTATATAAACACAGTGGCTGCCTTTAACAAATTGAAATTCAATCAATGTATTAGCAAAATGTATTTAGCAAATGTATTAGTTGCTTCCATGTTACGAGTGTTAGGTTTTATTTATTATAAAGGGGTAACGAGAGCTTTGGCTGTATTGTGAGTTATTCAGACTGGGTTTTTCCAACTTAATCCGCTATAACAGTTACAATTACCTTTGGTAAATTCGTGTACTATCAATCCGTCTGTAATCAAGAATCCGTCAGAAATTCGAGCTTTGATGGAGGTCATCTTAATGGATTGACTAATGAGGTAACAGGGAAGATACTTAGGATTTGCCTAATTTGATTCTCTACAAGGTTCGCTTCAAGGTGTTTTATGGTAAAAAGCGTAGTATTTGATCATTTTAAGGATAAACGTCCAAACATTATGGTTTTTGCGAATATCTCAAAAACGGAGCTATTCCAGATCCATCTTTATAGGAACTTGTTTGCTTATGAACCCAAAGCGTTGTGGTTTCGTTAGGGGCCACCTTATTTGCTTATGAACAAGAATTGGTTGAGATCATGTTCAAATAATTTCACGCCTGGTAACATTAATTCCACCATAATTCAAAAACTAGGTTCTTTGATCCTAAACTTTAATTGCCATTCGAAAGCTGAAGTTTAAGTATAAGCAGAAGTTTTACCTGTATTTTTAAAAATCACAATTTTTAAATGTAACCGGACATAAAAGATACTTGCTAAAAGGCTCCGGGGCGCGTCACTGATACATAGGAATATGAAATAATAATAATGATTAAAGGTATTAGAAGTTTGGTATCCGTCCGCAAAACCTCAAAAATGTTTTTGATAATATTCTTCCTTTGATTTATTTACTGATAAAGCAATTGCAAGTATTCTAGCGAAGCAATGTTGTATTTCTTTATATCGTTTGTACGAAATGCAAATTTTTGGTGCTAATTTTATTCTATCTCAAATTTACCACTATTTTATTGTAGCTTTATTTATCGCATTATAAAATAAAATATGAAACAAATTGTGAAATTTTTAACATCATTTTACTAAATTTTGAAGATGTGTACTTATATTATAGGAGACAAAAAAATTTGAAAATGAGTTTTGAGAGAGGTGGCACGCTGATTTCGAGGGGGACATAATATGACGCTGGTTAGTATATTTTCCCGTGTCGGACGCTACCTCCCCATCCCCATCCGCCCCTGGTGCATGTAATATTAATTACAAAATGTGTACTTCACAATCAAGTGAAGTCGAATAAACGCATAAATTAAAGTTATTTACTGCATTTTGTGCCACGTTGGCATTATGCCGTTATTTGGGGAAGCAGGTAATTTAATATTCACGAATATGGTTGAAGGTTTACGAAGATTTGTTGGATCATGGTGATATTGAACTTGGCAATATTGAGCTGTAGCAGCAACTAGTTACTCAAACTCCTTGTAATTGTTGCTGTTGGATATGAAAATCTCGCAAATAGCCGCTAAGTTAAGATTTTCCTTCGGCTTATTTTTCTGTTGGTAAATCCAAAGAAGGAGCTAGCCTATAATATCCATTTTCGAAAAGGAATAATCCCAAATCGAAGGATACTAAACACTGTTCATTATATGGTTAAGGAATAGATATTCTTCAAACAATATAATAATAATATATCTTACTTACATAAGTCTTCAAACACAACTGGTATATTATAAGTGTTATAATTAATATTAAGCGTTTTAAGATTTACCAATTTTAAAGTTTACTCGATGAGTATCCGCATGGATGTGAGTCGGACAAAGAATAATCAATTCTTTTTCCTTTGATACGATGTAGAGTAAAGCGTCTAAAGAAAAAACAATTTAATATTACGTATTGTATTTACATCACTTTTGGTAATATTGATTTACGGTAATAATTTGTTATATTTAAATATTTCTATCAAATAATTATTACCTATTGTGCTAAACAACATCAATAAGATGTAATATGTGTAATATGTAAATAAATTTAATATGTATATAAATGTAATATAAAACCAACATGTTGATGAGAGTATACATGTATTATATATACTGCAGTTTTTATTGCACTCATTCACTTGGTTTCCCATCCAAAATAACTTTAATCTGTAAATATTTCCTTGAATTAATAGTTATTTTGACTAAGTTGCAATATCACCTTTACATATAGAAGTGTGATGTTCCTACCTCCCAAAGATCTTTAGGCTAAATATCCCTTTGTCTTAATATTTTTTAGACAAAGGAATTATTTATAAATGATAATCAAGTATAGGGTGGGTGACCAAGTAAATAAGTACCGTTTTTATTAATATTTGAGCTATAGACTCCAAATTCTTTAATCTAAGTAATAGGAAGGCCAAAGTAGAAAAAACATATTGTTTAATGAAGAAGCAGACATCTGCCTACGACAGCGAGGTAAAGCAAACGAAGATTATGTGTAAACAGATCTAAAGCCCCGCTTTGTATACCACATTAAAAGAAAGACGTGAAGTATTACGGGTCGTTCAATATCTTCTTTTCTTTAGGAATTTCAATGGAGATAAATCATCTCGTAAAAATTATTATTCTAAAATGTCTTTCGTGGAGAAACTCCTAAATCTAAAGCAGTGTATTAAATTTTATAAATTTGATTAGAATTTCCGACCGTCAGATTTCGTAAACTCTTTGAGTTTCAGAAGAGATTGATGCATAGTCGTGGTGAGACGCATGTTCTTGAGAAGGAACCTGGCAGGCGTCAGTTCTTTAAGCCTTGGCTCTGGCAACATTTCGGCCTGCATTCTCTGCTCCGCTGACATGCTCATTTCCGTTTTGCACCTTCATCGTAACAAATATTGATTTAGCGAATGATTGGTGCACTATAAAAATTTGTTATACACGTTATTTATTGAATAAAAATAAAAATATATTTCTTACGAGCAAATGGATTTGTATGAGAAATTTCCTGTGACAGTCAATACCAAAAAAATATCTTTAATCACCCTCAAATATTATAGCATTCTTCATTTTGTCATCACCACATCCTACACTCTTTTTTCAGAGGTTGCAACATAAATATTGGAAAGTTCAGTTAACGAAATAAAGCATTGTGCAGGCATGAGGTCAGTGAGAGCCACATCATGGTTTCATATAATTATTATAAAGAGCCACCCATTCAAATTTAATTTAATTAATAAAAAAACATAATGTACAGAATATAAGAATGACGAGAAAGAATATTCTAATAATTATTTTAATAATTATACTAATAATAATATTAATAAACATTATATTGTTCAACAAAGGCTAAAATCATTGAAGTTAGGCTTACATTTTTTAAAAGCCACCCTCAGCAATTCTGTGAATTGATGATTGGTCAACAATGAATGTTATTTCGGCTTCACGAACTTCATTGTGGAGTACAAAGATTCAAAACAATAATATGTTGTATCCAAAATTAAAATTAGAAGGCAAACAAAAGACAAGTATCCAAAATTCAATTATAGAAGTCGATTTGATTGCAATGCCCGATCCACTTTCACCTCTGATAATCCTATTTCCCAGTCGTATTTTCAACATGTATTATTTCAGAAATTGTAAATCTATCTTCAATAATATCATAAATAATATGGGCTCACAAAATATGCAATTGTAGATTTCAAACCTTTTCAAATCTTCAAACCTTTGTCTGACATTTTTTCAAAGTGTAAAATGCTTTACAATTTATCTTTGTATTCCTCTAACTTTTCTTCTTTGAAATTACTTATATTTGGTTTTACTCGTGGAAAATGATTAAATATTTTGTTCTACAGGTTGTGACAAATTAATAATATTGTACTCCTTTCCTTGTAAAGCAAGGAAGGAAAAAAGAGTGTAATTTTAATCGGTAATAACGAAAAGACAAATTTCACGGTAACCCGAACCAGGAACCCCTCAAGTAACCCGTGAAAATTGTTTAATTTTCTGCAGTTACTAGGAATATGCAAAATGTGCAGTCTGCTGGGCCATAGAAAAAATATGAATAGTAATTTGATCTGATTCATGTCACAAGATTTTTTTATTTTTTTTAATTTGAGTGGGGTATCAAAAGAATGGTAATTAAAGAGTAGATTACAACCTCTATCGACCTGGTTAGTGATTCCGAACGCACCCAAAATATAAATTTATTGTTCATCGAAGTTAATTTAGCGTTTGGAGGTACCGCATAAAGGATGATTCACGCTACACCGAGCCGGGGCCGTGCCTTGCCGGGCACGAGGCTCGCTGAAAAAATGTTGTGTAGATTTTAAATGAAGCAATGCACAGTACACCGGGCACGACACGAGTCATGACCGGGCCTCGTCCGAGGCTCGGTGGCAAAACGTTGGGATACATTGTTTTCACGCGCCCGGCCCGTCCCCGCCTCGTTAAGTCTCAGAGACTGGCCGAATCTCAAGTCGACAAGCTCTTCCCCTGTGTCTCGAGACTCAGTCTCAGAGTTCGAATTGCTGAGACTAGTCTCCGGAAGAATCTTTACTACATCCCTTCAACTAAAACATGTTATATGGTTTTCTTCTTTTTTATTCTAATTTAATTATTCTTAATTAATTATTCTTTTTTAATTCTCTTTATTCCCATATTCTTGACAACATTAAAAGAATTGGAGAGTTTCTCCTGATCGAGCTTTATGAAGCTATGATATTTTATTAAAAGCTAGGTAATGTAAATACCGTATTAAGGGTTAAAAGATTAAAAAAAAATACGTGTGGTGTAACACAGTGGTGCCTTAGGCAAAAAAACCTAATTTTTTGTGATTTCCGAATTTTTTTTTGTTATTTTGGCATTATAGGATAGCTAATTAGCATGTTTCAACCTCATTATCGGCAATTAGTCATTCATGTATTCAATCAGGAGCTTTCAAAGTTCATGTGTGTTGCATTGCAGGAATATTGCAATAACACGCATACAGATTTGTAATTTTGAATTATTTTTACGAATTTTGATTTATTTTTACGGGAAAAAAATAATATGATGGTTATAGACCAAAATGTGTGCGTATTAATACTTCTAAAACACTAGGTAAGCATCACTGGATCGAAAAAAAAAAAAAAAAAAAAAAAATCCATCTTTGTAAGTTGTGCTACATTTAATGTTTTATGGAGGTTTAGCTAGGATTTCCTAGAGTATAACTTAATAACATCATGTTTTGTCATGTTATAATTCACATAAATCCAGGCCCAGACTTGTAAATGGGCAAATCTACATGATAAACCTATCAACTGATTCCTAGCTTGTTAGCTATTAATACATATTTTATTATAATAATATTGCAATGTTTATAGGAATAGTGTCTCAAAATATGGTGAATTTCTACGAGAATTGCCAACAAAAAAGTCTGTACTGTTGTACGTCTTCAATTTTTAGATAATTTTCTAGAGTGGGCAAATCCAAGCCCAACTTCTCCTTTCATCACCCAACATAATTTTTTATTACTTTTTTAAAAAAAAATGTTAGGCAAGCATCAATATTTAACATTAATGCTGACGGGAAACCACCATTGGGTGAGTCTCAGACGGAACTGTGGGATCTCAGGGGGACACAAACCTGAGAGTAGTCTCGGAGACTCGACTCTCCGAGACTCGACCGGGGCTGATGTTGCTCTCAAGTGGACAAGGTTTTGAGACTAATCTCGAGATTTAGTCTCAGGTAGACACCTAGCTTAAGGAAGTTTTTATGAGTATTTCGTTATTATTAAAATGAAAAATTGTTAAATATTATGGTGATACCTGACCATGAAGTCATGATGGGATTTCTTCATGGCGTGAATGAAAGGTACAGCCACGTCCAGGGTGGCCGCCCTCGTTCCCATATCAAAACCTTTGACATGATCCCCAAAGAGTTTACCTAAGCAGACACAAAATATCTTGCATATTAGTACCATATTATAATTTTTTTTTTTTTTTTTTTTTAAATTTTATGATCCATTTATTTAAGCAATTTAATTTACAAACAATAAGAAATTATTGATCTCCTTCTACTATAAAGAGATGCCTCTTTGAGTCGTAGAAGGAGAGTAGACCATTCCACAATAATAGTGATAACAACTACTAATAATCTAACAATGCTTGTTGTTTTTTACCATATCTAATTTATAAACGCTCTAGTATCTTCTTAACAATACACTATATATAAACAAATGAGACAAAATATTTCTTTACATTTACTAATACACTTATATTATTCTATACATAATTTAAATTTTATTTGAATCTTTAAACTCTTTAAATTATATTTAGTTTTATCTAAGTTTTTGAGTTTCCTAGTTTTGATTTAAAAGTATAGTGTTTTTAAAATGGTTAGTTTTATAATTTTATAGTTATATGAAGCTGTTTTTCATTGGTATGCTTTAGAATATTTATTATTGTATCTTTTTTGTTTCAAATTATAGTGTCATTTTGAAGCTATATTAATTATAATTATTTTTATTTTATTTATTTATTTTTTTTCCATGTGTTAAGTTAATGTTATCTTTTATTTATAATTTATATTTACCTAATGATCATAAATAACCACATAATTTGCTTATTTGTATAGTATTTTTTTTCCTTCCCCCCCCCCCCTTTTCTTTAAGTTATACAGTGTGTTCATGAATAAATTATAAAAGGTTAGTATTTTGATCATTTATTCCTTTATTTATCCCTCTCTCCCCCCCCCCCCCCCCCCCCCCCCCCTTTCTATTTATTTCCAATATTTTTTCTTACACCGTTAAACTTGCTGTCTATTTAAGAGATATTCTTTTAGACTAATTTTGAACGATGTTACTGTTTTTATGTTTTTAAGTGTGAGAGGTAATTGGTTGAAGGATTTGATGGCAGAGTAGTACCAGTGTCTTTGTGCTGTCGTGGTGTTAACATGTGGTACTAAAAGTTTCGTGTCGTGCGCTGCTCTAGTCCGTCCCTGCACTCTGTCTAAGTCGTCTAGTTCTTTGTATAATCAATTAAGTTTTTGTTAATTAATTAAGTAATTAGTAAAATTAATTTTTATAACCAGGCAACGTTTTTCACGTACCACTTTCTTGCTGACTTGGCAACACTGCATATTTATAAGTATTTTATTTATTTTAAATATTTTTATTATTTATCAATATCCACCAGTCATGCAGGTAGTTCTAAAAATTGTTAACTACATTTGTTCAAGTGCCAAAACACACCGACAGTTTAAATCCTTCATAGAGGACTTAAATAATGACGAGCTTCCTGATGATGTATCTTGGAACTGTTAAGTGAGATGGCTATCGGTAAGCAATGTTCTTTGCAGATTTTTTCAATTACTTGATCCAATGAAACAGTTTTTATACAAGAAAAAGAAAATTTTTTCCCTGAACTCGATGACCTCCAATGGTTGTTAGGTTTGGCTTTTTTCACCGATGTGGTTCAGCATTTACAAACGCTAAACAAATCATTACAAGGAAGAGAAAAACGTATTTCTGATTTAGCGCAGAGTGTATTTAGATTTCATAGAAAATTGAGACTCTTTCAAAAATACCTTGAAACTTAGATGTTCGCTCACTTCAAATGTTTGAAGAAAATTATTGAAAGCCACCTTGATGTTCAGGTGGGAACAGAAGATTATTTTTGCAAAATATCTGGTCTTGCTGAAGAAATAAATGACAGATTTAATGATTTGAGGACACTCAAACCTTCGTTTTCATTCCTGGAAAATCCTTTTGCTGTTGATGTTGTGCACTGTTTCATCGTCATCACAAATTACAAAGGATACAACAGCTGTAGAGTTGGAGATACTAGAATTGCAAGAAGATAGAGGACTAAAATGATTCAAAAGAAGTGGCGCTTCGGCCATAGAGTTTTAGAAGAAGGTCTCAGAAGAAAAATACCCACTAACAAAAGAGTGTACTAAGAGACTAATCTCAATATTTGGAACTACTTATGTTTGTGAATCACTGTACTCAACGCGCAAGTCCATTAAATCTAAATATCGATCCGAAATAACTGATGAACATTTATGTGAACTCATGCTAACTGCGCTTACCAATTATCAGCCAGATTTCAAACAACTAACAGCCAACATAAACACTCGTAAAAGCACTTCTCAAAAGTAAAATGTTATTTCTTGTTGTGTAAATTAAACACTAATGTTATAAGTCAAGCAAATAATAAATTTTCATTAATTTATAAAATAAAAAAAGTGACTCTTTTTAATAACCATTAATTTATCTCCAAACAATGAGGCTCGCTTTGAAACAGTTTTATAAATTTGCGACTTCCAAAGTTAAGGTTAGTGGCCAGTGGCCACCCCTGGCATATAAGAGAATGAAAAGAAAGAGTGAAAAAGAGAAAAAAAGGTGGCTAAACTACACAATGTTGTGACCTTCTGATAAGAGTCATCTAAGAATTATTATTTTCTTTGACCAAAAGTTAAAAAATAAAAAAAATAAAAAATAAAAAAAAAATAAAAAAAAAACAATTAAAAAAATACTCTGCCAATTAGTATGGCACAAAGCTTCCTCGCTTCATATTTTATATACTGTAATAATTTTATTTTATTTACCGCCCATTATTGTCAAATTTATTTAATTTTTCCCCCGAAGTTTTTAAAACTGTCAACATTTTTTTGATTTTTTGCGTGAATGAAATATCAATTTTGCAATATTTAAAGAACGCAGACGGTTGAAATTATCCTGGGGCTGTCTGCGGGCTCCTTTTGTCAAACCATCCAAATTTCATAAAAAAAAAAACAGATGAGTACTTTTGAATATAATAGGTGTAAATTAATGTATATTGTGCGCATATGGAAGAGAAACAAATGGGCACAGAAAGTTGAAACTTATATTGGACCAACAATGGGGTTATTATGAGCAAAGATTCAAATTTCATTAAAATCGGAAAAATAGTTTTTAAAATATTTGTTGGTTCGCAAAACTTTGCGACAAAATGTCACCGAACCAAAATGTTCCCTGATGTCTGAAACGGATTTCCTTAGAATAATACAAATATATAGAAGGAGGATCACTGATAACATTGAAGCCAACTTTGGTTGTGTCCCTTAATCCGCGTTCTAAAAATTCATTTTTGAAATTTGTGACGTCATAACTCTAAAATTATTTGCCTTCGGTTTTTTAATTTAATTTTTAGTAAATTTTAATTATTGATAGTTAGTTTCGTTTATTGTAATATTTTTATTGTGTTTTATCTTATTTTTAGCTTGAAATATGCTGAAAATAATGTTTATTATATCATGCCGTGCGAGGTGATAAAAATGACGTCAGAGTGAAACGTGAACAATAACCAATGGCAGGGGTTGTCTTTGTAGAATAATATTAGTCTTTGTTGACAGCTTGTCAGATTGTGTTATAATGTTTAATAGTTGCTTACTTTCTGGTATCTTATAGTCTTCTTGATTGTTTGTGGGCGGGCTTTGAATAGTTACAAAAGTATGTCCAACCTTCTCCAGTATAATGAAAAAAATGAGTGTTGTTATGTTGGCAGCCTGGTCTTAAGGACACAACCTCTCGGCAAAAGTTGGCTTCAGTCTCTTATCAATAATTGCTTAGGATTCCGATTCTATGCTCCTTCTATATATAGTATTATTCTAAGCGGATTTCCTCCGGAATTTTTGAAGTCGGAGACATGCTTAAAAATATGAGTTTTTTCGATTTTGGAAAATTTTAGCAATTTTCAAAGTTGTAGAACCGCTATAAATTTGGGTAGGAAATTTTGTGCTCTTTACGTTGAATTGACCATTTTGTCGATAGGACCAGCCGTTTTCAAGTTATAAGCGAAAACCCGAAAAATGTGCCAAAATATTGTGGTTTTTAGCCCACCAAAAGTTATCCGCCCTGATTTAGAGGTCGCAAATTTTGTTTTGACATCTCCTAATCATGCCTGAGGACACAAAAAATAAAATAATTTACTGCACCAAACGCACGGTGGACTCCTCCTCGTGACTGGACTAAATGTTAATTGTAAAATTATTCTTGCCCATGGTCTCGAAATGACGCCTTACAGTTGTTTTCCTCATTCTATGACGACTTAACTGATACTGCGAAGTAAATGACATTTTGTTCCACAATCGTCTCACCAAACTATACTAATAAAATTTTTATAACCACATATTTTAACATAAGATGTAAAATGTAACGAAAAAGGTAGGAATCATATTAAATAATTTCCTTTTAAAAGTGAAAAGAAATTATTACAAATATCAAAAAAAATATAAATAAATGAAAAAAAATACAAATGTAAATATGGTGTTCGTTGCCTAATGTTTCACGTTTGTTGTCCTGCTGTCGTTTCATCCATGTTTTTCTGTTAAGAAACACCTTGGAAGTTATCGACATAATGATAAGGTTTTAACAAAGATACGATCTCAAGAAACTATTCTGAATATATTCTATTTTTGACAATGTCCATTTTTTGACAATTCATTTAATAGTTTGACAATTCAAACTATTTAATTGTAAATTAGCAATTTATTTTAATCCAAGACTATGGTGGTACCATAGAAGAAAATATTTCCTCTATCATTTCTTATGGCGCATTTATATTCTTGATATACATAGTTTCCATGAATAAGTTTGTTTGAGACTTACAAGACATTCCCTCCGACAATAGTCTGAATAATAATTGATTCCACAAAAGTGAGAAACGCCATATTTGCCATAAAGAGGTGGTGTAAGAAATTCCTTCCATCTAAGGCGAGGTGAGGAAATAATAAAAAAAATAAGTTATTTCCTTATAAGATAACACGCGTATATACTTAATAACCTACGAAACCCTAAAAAAGTACTTGGATGCAAGTACTAACCTTGGGATTTTTTTACATCTGCAAAGGGATTCCATTTTTGAATGAAGTACTGTTAGATTCTACTATTAAAGTTTTCTAGTTAAATATAAGTATTCCTTAAACTTGGGTACAGTTCCAAATAGAAGAATGATTATACATATATGTGTTATGTTAACCAAAACTTAATTGATTAGGCTGTATTAGCAGGATTCGAGTTGGTGGGATGTGGGATGGCAGATATTATCACATCAGCCTTACTAAAGATTGGACCAAAATTTCTGCCAAGACGGAGGTGTACCGAATAAACTAGAAGAGTCCAAACGTACGAATAACGGACTAGTCAAATGGATCGGTGTTTTTAGCAACTCACCCACCGAAATGTACGATTTTTCTTATCTCTTGGCTGATTTAGCTTAAAGACTAAACTGTCAGCAGAGTCTTTACCCCCTTCCAATGTTGGTATATTTATCATTCTATAAACTATCCTAGTAAACGTTTCTTCCATTTCTATTGATGCCATAATATCACTTTAACAAACATTTTCTTTGATATCAGAATTACTTCCAATTGTACTTACATCATTTTAAAACCCAAACAAACAAAAATCACTTTCCAGAATGAAGATAGGTTTCTACATCAATTATCGAAAAATTTATAAAAGAGATTGATTCTAAATTGTTGGTCTGAAGTTTTGGTACATTATACAATATGTGGACAGAGGTAAGCATGCCTAAGGTTCGGGTTAAAATTCTGGCTGTGGAGTGTATTTTTTTATGTTTTCCTTATTTCTTTCTATATTTATAATTTAAATTAAATACCCCTTAATAAATAGTAGAATATTACACTTAAGCATTGATTTAAGTAATGTTAACTGTTGTTTCTATTAGACATTAAATAAAAGCTGAGAATATGAATATGTGACAAGAAGTGTTCAGCTGCCAAGTAATTTAGAAGGTCACGAGGGGGAGGGGAGGGTGGTACCAAGTTAGTATAGATAGAGTGAGGGAGTCCGGTCTATATTTGTCACTATATCTCACCAACACTTTTACATACTCCGATACAGGTGACAGTAACCTCGCTGTGTCCCGCAAGCAAACGTAATGCTTTACCGCTCCGCGTCTATTTTTCTTATCTATACGAGTCGACTACGCTATGTTATTGAAAATATGTGACCTAAAGACATTATAAAAGTGATTTATCAATGGCAGCTACAAATGTAAGAAAATATGTATTATTTATTAATATGTTATCAATTCCTCATTTCAGGTTTAAAACAAATCACAAAATTGCTACAAAATGTGTACATATTTGACCTAAGGGGATCTAAAAACGTGCAAATCCATCTGCGTATTTTACTTTATTATAGAAATGTTATTATGATACGAATAATAACTAAATAATATTTTCACGTTTAGGGCCTTCCCCGACATATATATCTATATCTATATCATACATTACGTATTAAAAACAAATGTATATAAAATCGGCCCAACAAACATTGATAAAACTTTTTTCATATTCTGTATACAGCGATACTAAATAATAATATAACATATCTTATTTAATTAATTTATAATTACTGTTTACACAAATAATTATAAATTTTATGAAAATTGTTTACTAATAATATCAGGTGGTTGTTTACATAGTCCAGATTCAATTTCCAGTGGTGTCACAATTAATTTTATTCAATAGCTCGGAAAACCTAAAGTATTCGACAGGTATTTGATTGTTTACACATAGTTTTAGATTTTCAGCGAAATAAAAAATGTATTTGGATCAATATGGGAAATCATCTTACATGGTTAGAATCGTATTTAAATGGACATTTTAGTTTTTTTTCATCAAAATTGTCGGAGCCGTTTTCGAGAAATAATTTTTTAGAGCTTTTGGGGGTTAAAAAAATTCATCTCGTGTAAACAAATACACGAATTATTGTGTGAAGTTACATTGCTTGAAAATTTTCCAAAGAATTTCTACCATTAGTTAATACGACCAAAACATTTTTTATCAGTTTTTGTAAAAACATGGATCTCTATTACATGATTTTTAGTACCCAATATGTAATATGAAGAATTCATAATAGGTATTTGTAGATTTTTAATTACTTTAACTTTGATTTTAACTACTTTGCCTTATGATTTTTTTCTTATACGAATTCTGCAGATAACGTTCTGAAGAACGAACATTTCTTTAGGTCTCCGATTTCAAAAATTCCAAGATAGAAATCCGTTTCAGACATCAGGGATCATATTTGGTCCCGTGTCTGTCAGTGACTCAATTTTTACGAACCAACATATCTAAAAACTACTCGTCCGTTTATAATGAAATTTGGATGTTAGATCATTTTAGGCTTATTGTTATTCCCATATAAGTTTCAACCTTCTGCGCCCATTTTATTTTCTTCTATATGCTAACAAACATACATTTATTTACACCTATATCTTCCAAAGTACCCATCTGATTTATAAGAAAGTTGGATGGTTTGTCGAAAGCAGCCCGCACCGCATATATAGCCCCATATTAATTTCACCCACCTGCGCTCATTAAATATTGATAAACCAGATAATATTGTCATATTTAAAAAAAAGGGGGGGAAACAAATAAATAAATTAGGCAATATTGGCTTGTAAAAGCATAACATGAATACGTGATAGGATGCGAGGAAGCTATGTGCTACAGGTTGGCTGACTTTCTTCCTGTTGTGGTCGGATATACTAATCACTACATTTTATAAGAGTAAAGATACTTTATTACGGTAAACTAATTAAAAACAAACGTCTATAATAACAAACGAATTTCATTAATCTACCCAATAATATTTTTTATAAATAAAAATAGAATTTCTACCCGACTTTTTGTCAAACCACGTGGAATATGCAAAGGAAAATTTACTAAATACTTGGCTAGGAGGCGTGAGAGAACTGTTTAAAACCCTAAGATCTGTGATTAGAACTCATTAAACAACATATACCTACAGAGAGAAGTCTAAATAAAGAATCTAGTGAGTAATGGACACTAGTTTTGACAGAGTGCTTGGCTGAGTGCCCTCTCGCTATAACTAAGTGCAGTCAATATAGACTAGCACTCTTTCATTTCTTCGTTTATATTCTTCCAACATAAATATCCCAACAATTTTGTCGCCACAACACAAGGTGGGTGTAACGATGCCCCATACCCCCATATCCTAACCATGTTCTCTGTTCAAATTATTTTAGAAATACGGTTTTTAAGAAGAGAAAAAATGTCTTAATATATATATATAATTATTCATTATTATTATTTCACCACCAATTTAGATTTTCCTAATTCTGCAGTACATTTCGTGAAATGTATAAATATATATATAGCATATTTCATCATTTGTACCAATAAAATTAAAGTTACTTCTATTTAATTAGTAGTCTTAATTCCTTTTTTTTTAAATAAAAAAATAGATAACAGGTGATATCTAATGACTACATGCCAAAATATAGTTGGTTTCTTTTAAATTGTCAGTGTTTATGAGGATTAAATAGGAAAAATTAATGAGGCATGAAAAGAAAATTGATTTTTATAAAATATGACTCAACCATAAGGTTTTATGATGAAATATATATACATATATGCATATCATTCTGAATTCGTTGGTATTGAGGCTTTTGTCCAAATTGAAATAATTTTATGAGGAACTTGTTTAGCCACTGGGCTAGATTTACATTCGACATTTGTGTTTTGATCCTTCAAAATCTTTGACATTAACATGCAATACCTGAAAACGTCATAAAATGTTGGAAACACCGTCTGGTCAAACGATCCAAATATTGGACATTCATTCTATTTTCTTGCAGGGCCTTTCACAAAAAGCACTTCACCGGTAAAAAAAATACTTAGCCAAGTTTTAGCTCTCTTATAAAAAAAACATACAGTCAATTTAAACAATTTTGAAGTTGTTTTATCTAGCAAAAAAAGTGACTTAATACACAAAAAGGGATGATCAGTCCAATTTCGCTTTATGTAAATCATTATTATAAATAAATTTTAAAAAAATTATAAGTCGTTATTTTACATAAATCATTATTAATAAAAAAATAAAAATAACCACTTTAACCCACAACAAAATTACAAATCGGTACAAAAGTTTTGGTACCAATTACGGGCTTTTTAGTCGGTTACATGGCATAAGGTACGAGTGTACAAAATTTTAAGTTTCTAGCTTTTCTAGAAGGGCCTAAACATTAATGTCAGTGAGTGAGTGAGTTTGACATGTGGCTTTATATTGTACGAGCCGTTATAAGCCTGTGGCAATGGGCATAATTTTATATTTAGAAAAAAGTAAAATTTAGATAAGTTATTATACCTATTTGAAGATCAACAAATCAAAACAAACATTTATTTTTATTGGAACAAATGTGGTTGCCTTAGCTTAGCAATAACAAATAATTTTGAGGTGCGTCGTCGTTGTCGTCAGACCACTATTCGATTATATAAATGATAGCTTTACAATATATCTATCTAGGATCTATAAAATTTAGATTCGTATTGTACGAAAGTGCTCTGTGTTAGTCCCAACTCTGCAATTTCCTTACCCATTGACATAGTTTCATTGGGATCTTTGTCTGCTATTATTTATATCTGGAGGTATGAGGTACACATGATTTAAAATTAGAATCTTTTACAAAACGAATATAAAGAATTCGGACATATATAAATTTTTGTCATTTTTTTTACTTTAGTACCCCCTTGGTTCAAAACAACTGTCTGCTCTACAAAAGTCTCAAAGGTTTGTGTGTTTGTCTCCCCAAGACATTGGGACTCCTGGGGGAGTTTTTCTTTATTATTCCTTTATCTTAATAGTTGATTAGACTAAGGGATATGATGGCAATTATATTCACTAGTGTGATATTCCTTTTTCCCAAGGTAAATTGGAATAAATATCCCTTCGTCTTAATAGTAATTTAGACTGCGGAATATATACTACTCTGTATATGTTCCTTTGTCCAAATAACTATTAACTCAAAGGGATATAGGGGGGTGCTAAAGTAACTAAGTAACTTCCTTTTTTTGATAGATCAAATTCAATTCTAGATTTTCTATTTACGTTAACAATTTGTTTTATCTAGACTAGTAATTTCTAAAATTAAAATATATCTATCTATATTATTAAAAAGGTTTTGTAAACAAATAAATGTGTCAAATTGTGTCAAGGTTCAAGGAAGCGGAAAATCTAAATTGGTGGTGAAATAATAATAATTAATGATTAATATACATAAATTATTAATTATTATTATTTAATAATAATTTACCGTTAATATATATATATATATATATATATATATATATATATATATATATATACGGTAAATTATTCTTTGATTAATAATTGATCAACTCGCGATAAGTCTCTGGGTTTGACAATTTTTGACAAGTCTCACACATTTTTTAAAAAACAAATATTTTGTGGTCATGAAACGTGTATATTAATTAAAATGTTAAAATCGAATTATCACATTTCCCTACTTTATACAGATACGAGAAAGGAATGTATAAAACATTGTATAGAAATCTCAGAATATGTATGCAAGATAAAAAAATTCATATATATGTACGAGTGTTAGATATGATGATAATAGAAAGTGCTGATTTCATTATTTATAATATTATAATAATGTGGACAGTTTAAGCTAATAACGGCTGCAAGTGCGATATCGTTATCACTAAAACATTTAGAATTCTTGTCGATAAATCACAAATGTTTAGATACCGTCGGGTTATAACTGAGTAAACCATTAATTACTCTTAGCATATTCAAGTTTAATTTCTATCCTTAATGAGTATCCATATATACTTAACTATGAGTTCTTCAATTTTTTCAGTTTGGAAATGAGTCATTACATTTTTAAAGAAATTATTATCACATTCGTCTGAAAATTTTAACCACCAACTAATAACTTTTCAGATGTCTACTGCTAAGTAATCAAATATTCTAAAAAGTTGTATTTATAAGAACGTAATTGCAAAAAAAAAAAATAAATAAATAAAAAATAACAAGAATACGAGTTTTGAGTTTTGTATATTACAGAGTTTTCTTAAAATGTTTATGCACCACGAATGATAATAGTTTATTTCTATTTTGTCTTTTACTTATCTCATTAAAACTCGGATAATAGTAAATACTTAAAATGTAGTTCTAAAACATTCTTAACTTATAAGTGTACATCGTATGCGAACAAATTATGAACAAAATAGTTCCTTTATTTTATAAACATACATTATGCACAACACACAAGTGTTATGTCAATAGGTTATAATCTAATATGGGAAAAATAAGAGTGCCGTGACCAGGATTCGAACCTGGGTTATTGCGGCCACAACGCAATGTCCTAACCACTAGACGATCACGGCTATCCCTAAGGGCGCCCCTCGATAGCAAAACAACGAATTTTACTCTGCAAACAAAACCAGTGAATTTATTATAAATTTAATAAATTATGTAATTGCCACATTTGTTATTTGTAAACTTATAGCATCGATAGTAACATGGTTTAACACTTCCTTTTAGAAATCAAGATAAACTACAATAGGGATATTTTTAGGGCCTATAGACAACAAAAACTAAAGGAACTTACACCTATTTTCCAGGGAATAAAAACCAAGAGGCCTAGATTACGATCCCTTACTCTACTTTAATTATGAACGTTGAGTCGGCAAAAATGACGTAATATCGGTTAAAGCAAGTAATTTAATCTTGTAACATAGAGATAAAACTTTATATTTATTTTTTTATTATTATTCCTATAAACTTTATGCAATAGGCGAAACCAACTTCCTTTCATTCTCCAGTTTTTACATTTCTATTGATTTGAACAACACATAAGGTAATTTTCATACACATCTACTGGATGCTGGATGTGATCATGATTGTGAACATGTCTATAACCTCTAAAAATGCGTTTTTATGCATTCTGGAGGTAAAATTTACCATAGGGCCCCAAGCCATAATTAGTGATGAAGTAACAAAACTAAGTCTACTTAGGAGAAAAATATCCCGTTTAATAACTCCATACTTTAGTATAACTTTCTGAAAGTTAGGTTTTATAAAGATGCTGGAAAAATGTGTCCTGACAAGAGTACCATTTGCATAAATTAATTTGAGTAACTTATTAGCTATTCACATTCAGAATTGTTGAAATAAAGTTTTTAATATAATTAGTTACCGTACAGATTCTTTTTTTACTTTCTCATATAAAGAGAAAGTATTGTGATGGCGCCAAAATTCGATTTTTAAATTTTGATGGATTTACACGTTTTGAGGTCCCCTGAGTCAAAAAAAGTGGTTTTTAAAAAATGTCTGTCTGTCTGTCGTCTGTCGTCTGTCTGTCGTCTGTGCAGACGCCTGGAGGCTAAACTACTTGGCCGATTTTGACGAAATTTGGCATACATGTTCAGAAAAATCATACCCCGAGGAGAATTCGAGAAATGAATTTTAGCTCTAAATTTGGGGGCGCTACCCCCCAAAAACTCTGAAAAAACATGAAAAAAATTATTTCTCGAAAACGGTCCCGACGATTTTGATTTTTTATTAATTTTTCATCCACTAAAACAATACCGGGGGGGGGGGCAGCAGTACACCCCTGGTCTCACCTCTCTAGGATTCAGAGACATATATATGCCGAAGTTATGGACTTTGGTGGTCTCAAGTGCGCCATTAACATATGATATCATTGGCAATAATTTATATTTAAGGTTAATATTATAGCAAATTCCATGCAGATATTTCAGCTCTATTAAGTCTCATGATCGCGTCTCAGATGATTGACCATACCTTCCTGTTGTTTATAGTATCAAATATGTCATCACCTAACATCTGACTAAAAACATAAGGTATAATCATAGACTCTGGGCAAGAATATAAACTTAAGCTCTCTTTAGTGCTTGCATCAGTCCACGTTGTTACTTTAAGGTGAGTAATATGTTACCTCCGAAGTCTTCAGCATAGAAGGCGACGGAACCTGTACCCACAGTTGGGGTTACCACCGGAAGAACAAGAGCCTTCCTATGGCATTAGCCGTGTCTACGCACCGAGGCATTAAAGTTAAACATTTTGCAGATACGACAGTTAACCTCATTGGTACAGAATATATAATGTATGAAGGATTTATCTCTTTCTTTGATTCCACAATTATATCTAATAAAATATACAAAGCATTAATTTGATTGGCATTTTAAATTTACGCATATTCATTTTTAATTTTCAAAAATTTGTTGGTTTCAGTAAAAAAAATGATAATTTGTACTATATGTTTGTATAGAGGTGATGTCAAAATAAGTTTATAAACAGTCATTAGTTATATCAAATTAAACATTATGACAGAAAATTAAATTCATATACATATATATATGTATATACTTTTAATATAAGTAGTATTAGAGTGGACTGAAATATTCTGGCAAGATTTATTTGATGTATTTTTAAACCATGTTGTTTTCTTTATTAATCTATTCCAGCTGTTATCTGGAAATAATGTCTCTTGAATATATTCAGCATCGCATTTCATCCACCCTTTGGCTAAATATAAATGTCTCTAGAATCTATTTATAATTGCAAATTGAAGCAGTTTTAGATTTACAGAGCACCATTGACTTTAATTGTTGTATTAAATCTGTCAGTGATATATGATGTAACACAGATGAACGGAATTATACAGGGAGGTCCAAAAGTCTCCTCCTCCCCACCTCTTAACTTTTGAACGGTTTGAGATAAATTAATGAAACTTGGGGGATCCGTAGTTATTTAGTGCACATCGTGCATGAAGTTTATTTTCATGCAATCGCGCACTAGGGGCAACCACACACTTTGCCCCCAGGCCACCCAACTTCAAAATTTCAAATTGGAGTGTATATTTTTGATAGCATATTTAGATTATAAATTGAAATATAATAACATTTTACTTCCAAATTTGGTAAAAATAAATATTTCTCGAAAACGGTTTTGATTAAAACATGCTAAAATGTCTATTTAAATACAAATCTAACGATATCAGCCGTTTTTTCCGGGAAAAATCTAGTTCCTGAGAAAATAGCTTTAAACGCGGATGGAGAGAGGCCTGGTTCGATTCCCTGTCGTGGAGAAGTTATTTTTATGGTCAATTTTGATAAAATGTTCAATAATAATTAAATGTACCTACGAAAACTCGAAAACTAATAAATGGAAAACACTGGGTTAAGTAATTATGAACTCGGATATGAGGAAGTACCTGGGTTGTCTCGGACCGATTTTTACTAAAAATTTCTTTGGTTTGATTATGTTAATGCATGGAGCCTAAACTACTGAACAAATTTCGACTAAATTTTTTAATATTCAGGACAAGTCATATTCCTAGCCAAACTAGAGAAATGAACTTAAGCTCTAAATTTGGAGGCGTTTTTCTTAAGTTTGTTTCCCTACTTAAATCGGTTCACATCATTTAAATTTAATCTAATTGTTAATTTAATCTATTCCAAGATCGATTAAATCATAATTTACTTCCATGAAAAGCGAAATACCATCACATTTCAAATATGTCTATGGGAAAAGAAGGGACTAACTGACTAACATAATAAAAAAAAATATTTGAATGAATAAGTGTTATTAGCAAAAAGATTTTTTTATTTCTGTTTCTGATTGATCCATTTATTTAAGGCGTTTAATGATACATACAAACTCTATGGAGGTACAACTCCTTTCCACGGCGCCAACTAAATAATTCTGTGGCGTAACAGCCCGTGGAAGATCGAGGCCTGACAAGGATGCCAACTACCGAACCCTATGTTGCAGGTCTACATCTCTTCCTTGGCTAATCCCGACTTCTCCTGCATCAACCAGAAGGTTGATCTTTCTTCACTGGCATCTGCATATGGCCCAACCATCTTAATCTTTCTGATTTTATCTCTGCTATAATATCAATCTTTCCACCCAACTGTTTAAAAATGTTTTTAATGCGATTTTATTGAGGTTTTGATTCCTTAATATACCTACAAGCACCAACATATTACTTTTTTTTGTTGGCAGCAGGGACGGTTTATATGGTGGATACTGCTGGCAGTAGTCTTATCCTGTCAATGTCAAGTCTGGCATTGCCCCTTCAACACTTTGTGCGCCTGTCGACCACAGCACTCTACAAGACATCCCCTCGATGACAGCAGTCTGGCAGTCATCGGATCAGTCTCGTGTATTAGTGTCCCATTCCTCAGAACTCCAGGTAGGCAAATAATATAATATCTGAACAGTAATAGTGACCTACGTAAATTTGGAGTTACGTAACACCCGACATTGAGGTCGATTTTGTAACTTTTTACCCTCCCTTTGCAAGTACCTATACATCAAAATTTGATAAGAAGATGCGCTCACAGCCTGTCAATGTGAACCTGTAACTTTGTTTGTTTTGAAATAACAAAAAAGTTGATGTTTTGTTATTGGACTTATCGTTTTTAAAGGGTTTTTATTCATAGGTTATAATTAAACCAAGAGACCTTAGATAGAATACGGAATGAAACGTAATTGTAACAGATGGCACTCACCTATAAACTTGTTAAGTAATGTAAATTTGTTATTAAGAGATGTTTAATGTTTCAGACTTGCCATCAATCAACATGAGCAGCGTCTTGATAGCGGCTAGTGGACTAGAGGTTCTAGAACGAGGGGCTCTTGGAGGTTCCACCATAACCTCCTTGTATTTAAACTCAAATAGGCTCACCCTCTTGGACGAGTATGCTCTAGAGTGAGTTTGTAAGTCTCTCAATGTAGTTTGACTTATATAATTAATGAGCTTTTCACTACATTTTCATAATTTCATCAAGAAAAATGTCGATGCTTTGGAAACATTTAACAGAAAAGATTATTTAATGGGATGAAGATAAAGGTATTTAGTAATTTCCTTGAATCTCCAAACCAATCAATTATTTTGAGTTTATCTTGTCACGATATCTCTGGAATTTGGAACCACTGGACCTATTCTTGCCAACTTCCAAATTTGTAGACAGGTTCTCCTTAGCCCCTAATTTTTAGGTGGTCGCTAAGAAATATTTCTTCGATCTCCAATACTGTCTCCAAAGAACCTCACGAGAAACCAAGTCTCCTCAGTAACATAATTATTTCCACTTCGTAAAACGATATAATAATAACATTGTATTTGATGACTTCCGAGAAGGGATTTTCTTAAATTCAATAGTGAATAATTTCATTACTTTTCCTTCTATATCGGTAATTATTTTATTTATATTCTTCTTCTGTGCATATAAGTTATCTTCGTTTTTTTAATATATATAATATGTTTTATCACTTAAAAAGTAGCTGGTAATTGAAATATTATACGTTTACAGGTCAACATCGCATACACTTAAAGAGTTGGATTTGAGTTACAACGGTCTTATTGAGATACCAATTCATGCGTTGGAGAACTTGAACAATTTGGAATGGCTCAACCTTGATGGGTAAAAATTACCTTTTTATTTACATAAAAATAATAATAAGGAAATCAAAACTTCAGTTCTATAATCACAGAATAGCTTAAAAAATTAAATTATTATACGTATTTCGACCAACACTGTGATCCCCTTCAGGTACTTATTAAAAACACTATAACATTACGATAAAAACTAACATAATTTAAAAATCCTACTACAAAGCATAACATAACAAATTGCACACATAGTAACGAAGATAAACTAAAATAACAAAAAACATTAATAAACATTATCTTGTCAGACTAGAAAAAAACAAAACAAATAGAGAGCAAAACCCTAAAATCGCAATACCCAATTTAATCGGGATAAATATGATAAGTAAAAATAACCTAATTCATTTATTTATCCCTTTCTTCTTTGCAAGTATAAGTTTCTCAAAGAATAACTAAATTCGTTGTAAACTTTTTTCTACCCTCGATATAAATCGTCCGCTCATTAATTATATACAAATAAGTAGTATGCCACTACAGATGTGTTACAATATTAAAGCATTTTATTAGCCATGTGTAAATATATATATATTTATATATATATATATATATATATATATATTTTTTTTTTTTTTTTTTTTTTTTTTTTTTTTTTTTTTTTTTTTTTTTTCCAGTAATCGAATCATCAATGCGAGAGTAGACTGGAAAGATCTTATCTATTCAATATCGAAAATTTTTCTCGGAAGAAATGGGATATCTCAGCTACCTGGGCATCCGGACTTCTCATTCGCTAACTTTCAAAAGCTGACAATTCTTAACCTTAATAACAATTTTTTGTCTTCGGTAGAACCTCATGAACTGCCGATGAAAGTTGACAGTCTGAATTTATCGAGGAACATTTTCAAAATGTTTCCGACCTCGGTAATCGCCAGTATGGGAGACCTTACACAGTTACTCCTAAGGGATAATTATATCGAACAGGTCCCAGGTGCACAGATTAAGAGAAGAGGTAAACTTGAAGTCCTGGACCTTGGAGAGAACGAAATATCCTTATTGGATAACTTGTTTTCCGGATCTATTTACGTAAAGAATCTTCTTTTAGACAATAACAAGATAAGGGATGTGACCGGCAACGCTTTTAAAGGCATAAATTGCAACCGGATCGATTTGTCCCACAACAAAATAGACAATCTTAACGATCGAGCATTCTACGGCTTGGGTAACACTTTGGAATTTTTGGATCTTTCATATAATAATTTGACTAGGGTGCCGAGAGGCTTAAGCACTTTGAAGAAACTGAAAAGGATTTCACTGGAAGGTAACAGTATCCGGTCGTTGGCGGATGATGTTTTCCCGCCGATATCGGATATTATGTCTTTGACACTTTCTAACAACGAATTGACTTCATTACCAAACAAAGCACTGAGAGGTCTAAAATCACTTTCGCAGCTCCTACTAAATTATAATAGGATTGCGAACATCTCAGAAAAGGATTTCTCTGGTTACGGTGAGAACATAGATATACTCGAATTGGTAAACAACGGGATCGAGGTGATGAACGAGGAATCCCTGAAAAACCTCAAACATTTAAAAGAACTCAATCTGTCCTTTAATAAAATCTCGAAACTTGGCGAAAAGTGTTTGGTTCATCTTTCCGAAACTCTAGAGAGCTTAGAAATCAGTTTCGGTATGTTATCAAGCAATTTTCCAGAAGCCGAGATCAAACCATTGAGATCTTTGATCTGGTTGGCGTTGGATCACAATCAATTCAGTAATGTTTCTCGCACTGCTCTTTACAATTTCGGCAACATTAAGTATGTAAATTTAGAAGGCAATCAATTGACAGATATACCAGATACTTTCTTCCACGCAAACGTTCATAAGAGTTTGCGTGGAATAAGACTAAGTTATAACAAACTCAAGGCTATCAAACCTTTCGCCTTCTCCGGCTTGAAGGAACTTGGAAGCGTTGTCCTCAACGACAATGAAATCACCACCCTCAATCAGCACTCCTTCGAAAACCTACCGAGTCCTCTCACTATAGTCCTATCTGAGAACAGAATAAAATCGATTGCTCCTAAATCTTTCATTAACATTAAACATTTGTTGGAACTTGATCTTCATGGAAACTATCTTGAAACTTTATCACTTAACATTTTCCAAAATGTATCCCAAAGGACCGTACCTATGATTTTAAACTTGTCGAAAAATCATATTTACTCTCTTAGTGCCAGCTACACACCGGATTCCCTGTTTATCAAAGAAGTAGATTTGAGTTACAATCAAATTGACTACATACCAGTAGATTTTCTCTTTTTCGTAAAACTATCATTGAAAAAGCTTAATATCAACCACAATAGAATTAGAATTTTAGATCACAAACAATTTTTTGAATTGAGTGCATTGGAAATACTCGAAATATCTTCGAACGAAATCTTTGATATTAAGCCATCGTCATTCATCGACATGAAAAGTTTACAAATACTCAATATTTCTCACAACAATCTCGAAATCATTCATTCGAGTCAATTTAAAAATTTAGATAAGCTAAGATTGTTAGATTTATCTTTCAACAAGTTAAAATCGATTCCAAACGACGCGTTTGAAAGGACAAAATTGGAGCAGTTGAAGCTCTCTCACAATGAATTGTTTGTGGCTCCAACAGCGCCCCTCATGGTTGTCAGCTACAGTTTGAGACTTTTGGACTTGTCGTTTAACAAGATAGAGCACGTTGACAGCTCGACTTTCGCAAGCACTCCATTGCTAACACACCTGAACCTCTGCCACAATAAACTTACCTACATTCCAGAGAACATCTTCCGCAGTATCGTTTCCCTTATCTCCTTAGAATTCTGTTCCAATAAGCTGCAACATTCCAATTTGAAGGAGTTATTCCACTTCACACAAAAGCTTCACTATTTGAATTTGGCCAACGCAAGTCTTAAAGCGGTACCAGTCCTCTCTCTTCCACACTTGGCTCACCTGAACCTTTCAAGCAATCTGTTATCCGTCGTTGGACATCCTTTCATCGACTACCTCCCTAATCTTAGAGTATTGGATTTAAGCCATAACAACCTCTCCTCTCTCAACGGTATCTCCTGGAATTTCACTCAGAACCTCGAATATCTCGACGTCTCTTCAAATCCAATTAAGGTAATCAATGGATTGAAATCATAAGCGTGTAAAAAATATCTAAAATGTAACAAATAAAATGTAATTTTGCTTCCTTATAATTTCAGATAATAACTCGAGAAAGTTTTAAAGGTCTTGAAAATTTGAAAGAACTGAATGTCCAGGATCTATCTCTACTCGAGAGATTCGATACCAATACTTTGTACGATAGCAAATTTCTTCAAACATTCAAAGTCCAAACATGGCCGAACATAGAGAGGTATAGATTCCGATTAGAGAGGATATTGTCGAAGTTGAAACACTTAAGGAAACTCTCTGTTCTGGTTACGGAACCGGTGCTGATAGATCAGCTGGGTAAAGCTCCTACTAGGAAATTAGAATATTTTGAAATAACAGGTGAGTTACAAAAGTTCAATGCATTCACTTTCTTATTGATGAATTGAATTAATAATAATTTAATATGTACACCTTATTATTTCTAAGTACAAGTAGGAAGAGTTGACGGATATTAGAGGTGTAAGGAAAATAATTTTCTTAAATAAGAGACACCATTATTTCTTGTTGATACGTTTCGACTCAATTCAGAGTCATCCTTAGTCACTATGTATTTTTATACTAGTCAAGTCAAATGAAGTTGGTGTGTGTTAACATCTAGCCTCCTTTAAGAGGGCGTCAACGATTAGAAGTTAAAATATCATTAATTATACTATTATATTAATTTTAATAAAACCAATTTAAAAATAAAAACCCACACATCAACCATCAATTTATTATTTGTCATTAACTAAAACATTTCTATCACAGCTATAATAATAATAAAAAATAAATAATTTAAAACAGATTTTAACAATTGGTAACTACTTGACAACATTGAAAATGTTCAATGTTGTCAAGAGTGTAATCATCACCAAATATATGTTTCTATTGTTTGTTGATGAATTTGGCGTAATAATTTAGAATTCATTAAAACTACTTACACCGTGTAAGTACTTACACCCAATATCTATTTTAAGTAGGACAAAGTAAGTAATGATGGTTTTAAGTATGATTACGATGTTTAAAGGTCCCAATTTGACCAGTCTTGAGGATGGAAGTTTAGCTGGGATTGAGTCGTCCAAGGAACTAACTGTTCACATCCATGGAACCAACATTTCAACATTCCCAAAAGGTTTCTTCTCAAGGTTCCACTCATCGAAGCTGACTTTGGATCTCAGAGATAACAAGCTCACCACCCTCAGACCAGACCTTTTCTACTCTAATCCTGGAACTTACACCGATCTGGTCACAACCAAGATTAAAGGTGAATATTTTATAATCAGGAGTGTTCTTTTGATAAATACCATTTAATAATTTCTACGAAAAACGGAGATAGAGGGTGAAAAAATGTGAATTTCTTTATTGCTTCTTGTTCTGGTAAAAGAGGACATGCTTTTACACATCTTTTGTCTAACTTCACCTGTTTGTGAGGATCAAATTTAGTAATAATTATTTTAAAACTTCTTTTACAGTATAATCAACATAATATTTTTGAACCGTGGTCAGATGTAGGTATAATCATGTCAAACTATTACACTGCTGTTGCTTAATGTTTTTTCTGTAGGTCCTATAGCAGTGTTTCACAACATTTTTTATTTGAAGGAACCCTAAAAACATTTAACTAATTCTTGGGGGACCTGGGATGTCAAAAAATATATTTAAAAAAAAAATACAATAAGCCAAATTACAACTCCACTATGTTGAAAAAGATATTAGGATATAAATATGTTTGAATAAGAAATTAGGACAATAATAATTTAATAACTATGGGAATAAGACATAAATGTTTATAGAATCCAGGTTGGAAATCACCCTAAAGTCCTAGAGTGTTACTGAAAAGAGTAAAAGGCAATTAAAGAGCACATGGCAAATTTTAACAATATTGTGACATTCTGCTTTCCCTCTTAGAAAGAGCTTAAACTTTAACATAGAATTAAGAATGAGGATTATTAATTAATTGAAACTCAGTAAATCTTTCAAAAATCTTTTTAAAGTAATTTAGAAATTTACGACATGTTTGTTTGTTTACCCTATAGCTCTATAACTAAATCATGTTGTACTTTTTATTACAGGTGGAATAAATATAATGGGTAATAAGATAATGTGCAACTGTGACATATTTTGGTTTAGCCATTGGCTTAGGCGTCATCTCCGAGAAAGCTTGGAACTTTCTAAAAGGTATAATAATTGTTTAACAAGAATTTAGATATTGTAATATAACCCATTTTATTTAGTAAGTTAAATAAGAATGCGCGACATGAACCCAACACTATAAAACCACAATACGGGTTTAAAGATGTGAATTCTGATAGTCATAGAAAAAAGTGTTAACAAGCATTTCACCATTTAATCAGATGTTCTATTCTGCTGCGTATACTCGCAGAAAGTAATCTAAGCATAGATTTAGAATGCGTGGGCTGAGTAAGCATAACTCGTACCAATGTAAGTTATCTATCGAAGACCACGTATTGAAGGATCCTACTAGTAGAAACATCTTCAGATATGTTGAGTACATCATTAATTATTACCGTCTATTGAAATAACTATAGGAGGTGCTGATTTATATTCCTCTTATGGAACGAAGGCTGCAACTGGGAGGCGTTAAACTCTTTACATTCTTGACTTCAAACTTAAGAATCGCTGCTAGTACATATTATACGACTCCATAATTCCTATTTTTGATTCCTGGAGACTAGTCGTTAAGGCTAAGAAGCTCTTAGCGGTCATTCTACTATTACCACTGACACTATGAGTCCTAACTGATTTTTTTTTAGATTTTAAAAAGATCATAATTTTTAGTGAGTGTTATATTAGTAATATTGAGATTTTGTCAATCTGAAAATAGGATTTACAAAATTTCTAACGTGAATACTTATAGAATGTTTAAATCCTTCCATCCATGATTTCATTATTGACAGCATTTGGTCTTGTTTCCGAAACAACTTTTTTTCTTAAAGTCGTTTTTAGGGTTTTGTAGATACTTCTCAAAACCCTAATGCCGAGGGTGATGTCCGTCCGTCCGTCTCTTTGGTTCATAGGGCCTGAACAGTTTAAGTGCTGAAATGTGAGACACTGGTGCAACTTTTTGACCCTACCATACGAAAAATATACAGAAGTTAAAAATTAAATATGCGCATGCGCAATTCGGAAAAATGTGATAAACTTTTCTCTTTTTTTTTAAATTTTCAAGTGGGGTATCAAATGAAAGCTGTTGAATAGTAGGTTACAAATATATATGTGATTTTTTAAATTTTGCATTCCTTATTGGTTAAATAAGTTAAAAAAATTCCCCTCCCCCAACCACTGTATAACGGCTGGTCCTAAAATTCGAAATAACTGATAGTAATACCTTATTGTGGGGCGATGAAAATTCCGGGAGTGCATCCCCAATTTTCAAAAATTGCCAATTTTGTGCGTGAAAATGTGAAGTGCGCCCAAAATGTTATTTTTTTAAAATTTTGAGTTGGGTATCAAATGAAAGCTGCTGAAGAGTAGAACACAAATATATATATATATGCTTTTTTAAATTTTGCATTTTGTATTGGTTTTATAAGTCAAAATATACCCAAAAAACATTCCCCTCCCCCCAACCACTATTATAACGGCTGGTCCTAAAATCTCGAAATAATTCATGGTTATACGTTATAATGGGGCGATGAAAATTTTCTGAAAAATGTAATTTATCTTGTCGTTATTACCGATAAAAAACCGGAAATGCGAAACCCCCGGTGACCGCCCGGGGGATCGAACCCGGGACCCTTGAGATCAAAGAAAAAAATAATAATTATATAAAGGGTATGCTTAATCATCTACAAAACCCTAAAAATTAAAGATTTTTTAACATTTTAATTTGATTTCGTCAACCGTTTCAAGACAAAAGTGAACCATGTAATTTTAAAATTTAACTAACTTCCATCGGCTATTCTGTTGCAGACCAATAAAAGAATACCAAGAAATATACGAGAACACCAAAGGAGCGGTCTGTTACCTCGCATCAGGAGCGACAGTTCCTATTATCATGTACCAAAACCATTCTTGTCATAAAGGGAAGTCATCATCAACCCCAATAATTTATCATTCTACTTCATTGTTGATAATTCCTACATTAATTACCTTGATATATTATTGAATATTTGTATCACAGTTAATATTTTAAATAGTTGAAACTCGGGTATGTGCATATATTACTGCCATGATTAAGTTCTTATAATATTGCAAGTCTTATAAGACAACTGTTTTAATACCTTCATTTAGCAAAGATTGTATCTATAATGTTGTATTATAATATTATTACTACTATTTATATAATACTATAACTATTTTTTTTTTTTAATGTAAATATAATACAAATTATGAATTTGTATTTTTCTTGTTTCTATTAATTAATAGCTTTAATATTATAAACAATTAATTTAGCATTTGAATAAAATATTTTATTTTTACACTTTTAACCTCAACAGAACAATATTTTAAGAATATCCTGTTTCCCGTAAACATTGTCTTCTTTTAATCCAGGAGATAGCGTGCAAAAAAGTTTCTGACTAACATCAAGCTAGAATTTTGTGTATAAGTAAATCTTTTGGTGCCTTTTAAGAATATGTGCTCAGCTAAGTTCGTCTGCGAACATAGCTTGGCAATAGGCATTTGAAAAAAACAAACCGGTGGAGAGCGGCCATATCCCACCCTTTTTGGTGAACAATGCGATTTTCATGATCCTGAGGACTAACTTAGTTAGTAGACCAAAAATCAAGTTGATGGTAGTTTTTCCCTTGATATGTGACCTCTTTGATTTGGAGTAATATTTGACTAACTAACTTATCCTTATCAAGGAGCGAACTATCATCAACTGGTCTACTATTTAATTTCGTTCTCAGGATCATGAAAATCACAGTTTCCACCAAAATGGGCGGGACATGGCCGCTTTCCACCGTTTTTGTTTTTTTTCCAGGCCTATTACCAAGCTATGTCCCGCAGACGAACTTAGCCGACCACATATTCCCAAAAGGCACCAAAAGATTTACTTATACATAAAATTCTAGCTTGATGTTAGTCAGACACTTTTTTGCACGCTATCTCCTGGACTAATAATTCTGTTCTTAATTTTGTTTCTTTAGGTTTATAGTGCAGTAACAACAGCACTATTATAGTTTACCTGCGCCTGCGTTAAGCCTTCCTTTTATTTTGATTCTTAATTTTAGCATGAATCTCTCTACAAGTCTATGCCAAATGAGTATTACTGCGTTGTCAGCGCGGGAAAGTCTAAAAAATGGAGTGTGGAGCCAATGAGAGCTCAGGATTTTAAAATATCATAGCAGATCAAAGGGAGTGGTGACGTGGAGACATAAAAGTGAACTTAATGGGCCGAGGATGTTCACTTACAACAGTTTGGGATTTTGGGATCTATGCCTGGAGCAAGGCGAAGCCAAGTTGTACGGACAGCCTTTATGACGTATTTACTTTGTTTTCCTGAATTCTACCTCTTTTGCCTCGAGGTGGATCTTTATGTTTTGGTGACGAACCTTCCCGTTTTGGAATCATCCTATCTCAGATCTAAGTCATGACCAAATAAAAAGATTTAACTAATTAAGCTTTGAATTACAAAAGAACATTTTGAGATTTATTCTAAATTTGTTGACAACTGTTTATATTTGGGTTTCTACCCAATGCAGTTAGTCCAGTCAAATTAGGTTTTCATCTTGCATTAAATCATGGAGTTCCAATATTTTCAGGAATGTGTTGGGGGTGAACAACGCCTAATAAAGTCCCATCGATTTCAGGCACCGCGGGAGGGGGGAGGGGGCCCAAAAGGCCACATGTTTTAGTTTTCGGCGTTTATCTCAAAAACGATACGTCGTACAGAAAATGTAACTCCATTCACAATTAAAGCTGATAAAATTCTCTTTCAAATGATATATCCTGTTTGAACCTAAGTGTTACCTTTTTTGAGATATGACCCGTTAAATATGAAACAAATTAAAAAAAAAAAAGTGGCAGCGGTTCAGGTATCTCGTCAATCTTCTAACTCTGTCCCCTTCCATTTTAACGAAAAGTAGAGGGAAAAAAGTTGTAGAGAGAAAAATTTCCTTATAAATGTGTATAGTTATGCTAATTTATCTTCAACCGTGCGAAATAGCTAGAGTGTTTTGAAG
Source organism: Gerris lacustris (assembly GCA_951217055.1). Lineage (NCBI taxonomy): Eukaryota > Metazoa > Arthropoda > Insecta > Hemiptera > Gerridae > Gerris > Gerris lacustris. Next base: position 40,831,552 of record OX578277.1, on the reverse strand, counting down.
TTTAGGGGCACTTTTCAACATTTTGCTAGTTAAACGCTTGTTCCTTAAATTTCGTTTCCAAAGTCTGTAACTCTCTTAATCACTTTGTATGCTGTTTAATTAGATACGTATAGAATTTATAACCCGTATAAATAATAAATTATGTATACAGGTACGTAAATCTATATCTCGTAATATATAGAAGGACGCTTGTATTAGAAAGGAGGAAGTGATAAATCAAACCAAGATGTATAAAATATGTTCATCAAAAATGTCAAATCAAAAATTGGTTGTAAAAAATAGGTTCAAACAACAAATCAAATACTAACATTGCATATATATACAATTCATTTCATCAACTGCTTTCCCATTTATTAAAAGCCGTCAATATGATACTTCGGAAAAAGTTTCTAAAAAAAAGTCAAGATCTTCACTATCACATTGCTCAAAGTCTTCTTGGATTGAAACACTGTTTGTACACGAGCCTTGACAGTTGCTGCACACCAGGGAACATTTAATCCCGGCTCTTCGCCAACCACACCTCGTTCCGCAGCCAGTGGCACAATCGCAGAAGAGTGTGCTGAGGACACAGTCTGGTGCCAAAGGGGCTTTTGTCTTGATAAGGGAGTAAGGTGTCCACCATCTTTTATCGTCCATCCTCAACTTTCAGGTAGGAGGGAACGTTCCCCAACCATTGCTGCCCTTCAGAAACACTTTGCATGAATGTTGCATTGCAGCATCTGTTGTGGGCGGCAAAGCGCCCAGGCTGGCTTTCATTCTTGCAGTGGATTTCACGAAGCATATGTAGGTATCTGTGAACAAAATAGAATAAAAAAAGATTAGAATTGCAGATAGTGGTATTCAATAATTATTGTATTATTAATAATATAACGTATTATTTAATATTAATTAATTATATGAATTATTAAATTTACTTAATGGGGTCAGTACGAGCAAAGAAAAATTAAAGGTACTTGTAGTGATTGAGATCATGCTCATTTAATGGGGCTTGGAACATGAGCAGGAACTTTCGTTCCCCAGCTCCAGCAATGTCTCCTGGTGAAGATTTGGGTTCATAAAACACTTTTGCGATGTTTGCTGTTTCTTTGGCAAACCGCTGGAAACATTGTATTATGGCCTGGTGTACCGTTTTCTGCACTCTACATGGACGACACCACCTTTCGATCTTCGGAAGAAATCACGTCTTCCATGTAAGGGTGCTCTCACACTGGATCCGACTACATGCGAATTTTGGTCGTGCGTAGTCGTACGTAATCGGACGAACTATCCCAACCTTAGCAATGTTATCAGCGCTCTCACACTGCATCCGACCTATTACATTCTACTAGGTAAAACAACCCATTCATATTGTCAAAATGTTCGTATACGATAAAAAAAACAAAAAAAAACGAAAATATAAAGTAAAAAGGCAACCGCACTCGACGACGTCTCCAACAAGTCTAAATGTAGAGGGTGAAATGTAGAGGGTAGAGCTAAGTCGTACTACCGAGTCGTGCGTAGTCGGGTCCAGTGTGAGAGCTCCAAGTCGTACCATACCAAGTCGTGCGTAGTCGTTCGTAGTCGGAAGTCGCATGTAGTCGGATCCAGTGTGAGAGCACCCTAAGACTAGCCTTTATTACGGTTTTAAACCTTTATCACTCACTTGGCTTACACCTCCTTGAGCTGTTGCGTTTACACTTTTCACTCATTTTGAACGACCGGTCATTGTCATAAAAATGTTGAACTCGATCATAACTCGGCGTAAACGCGTGAGAGACTGTTTACATAGCATAGAAAAGGTAGAGTGAGTTTCGAGAAAGGAGGGTTGGAAGGGTTCCATCTCCAGGGCCAGATTGCACCTGATTTGCCGACCAGCCGCACCGAGACCCGACACTGATATTATTAATCTTAAAATAAAAACATTTGTCACTCTCATCTACCGTTTCACGTGTCTGAAACTCGGTATGAAGTAGCGCAAACAATGCCCGTTTTATCCAGGGTCCGAGATAAACTGTTACAAACTTGAATATAACATTTTGTAGGGAAGTTCATCAGCTTCAATTTTGAAATATACATACATAATACATAATTTATTACATATTTATACGGGTTATAAATTCTATACGTATCTAATTAAACAGCATACAATGTGATTAAAAGAGTTACAGACCTTGGAAACGAAACTTAAGTGACAAGCATTTTTCTAGCAAAATATTGAAGTGCCCCTAAACTTCAAAACGCTCTAGCTATTTAACGGGCGAAGATAAATTAGCATAACTATATACATTTTTGAAGGAAATTTTTCGCTCTACAAATTTTTCCCCACGAGTTTTTGATAAAATGGAAGAGGAAAGAGTTAGAGGAGAAAGATTGACGAGATACCTGAAGCGCTGCCACTTTTGTTTGATTTTTTTCATATTTAACGGCTCATATCTCAAAAACGGTAACACTAAGGTTCAAACAGGATATATCATTTGAAAGAGAATTTTATCAGCTTTAATTGTGAATAGAGTTACATTTTCTGTTCGACGTATATTTTTCGAGATAAACGCCGAAAACTGAAAAATGTGTTCTTTTTGGCCCCCTCCCCCCCTCCCGCGGCGCCTGAAATCGATGGGACTTTATTAGGCTTTGTTCAGGGGACCACACCCTTCACATTCCTGAAAACAATTGGATCCCCGTGATTAAATGCAAGATTCGCCGCCATTTTGAGCTAATTTGACTGGACTAACTCTAAACTTGGCTAAAATAAACATAATAAACTGAGACTAAAATATTTTACACATGTTGTGCAGTTTTGTTTTAAATATTTCATTCGAAGCATACAGAACTAATTATCTGATAAGAATAATATATATAGGTTTATAAATTAATGTAGATAAAGATATTTAAAAAGTGTAACGTAAGATCTAAGACTTGATGATTTGTATTACTTAAAAGTGTATAAAATTCTAAATATCTATAATTATTTTTCTTTGATCCGCCCTAAAAATCTTTGTTTTAATAAAATTTATAAACAAACAAAACTGAATGGTTTACAAAATCATTGTTGAGATAACATACATATAACCTTTCATTTCGTAAATTCAATTAGTGGTATTCTTAAAGAAATATTCGATGAGCGGAAATTATGTTTGAATCGATTGGCTTCGTTTGCGAGTGATAAATTTCATGTCAACCTTTCATCTTGTTCTTCAACTTTCTTCCAAGATGTTTTTAAAATTTGAGTTGACATTAATGATATGGATTTATAGTATGAAATAAAATCTATAGAAATCAAGGTTAGTCTTTAATTTCTTTAAAATTGCTTTTTCTAAAACAATTGATTGTGTAGTAATTTTCATGGTGATATTTCATTGACTTTTGTGGTTACACAAAGCATTCATATTGTTTCAATTTCAACAGCGTAATCAAAATAATCTAAGCAATTTTTTCAAGAATATTGAAATAAATGGACAATCCATTCGTAAAGAATTGAAAATGTAAGGTCGAAATCTTCTGGGCCACTAGATATTGTTAAAACTTAATAAAAAAAAAATAAAAAACCCTTAGTTGTCAACGAATTTAGAACAAATCTCTAAATGTTCTTTTATCATTCAAAGCTTAATAAGTTAAATCTTTTTATTTGGTCATGAGTTAGATCTGAGAAAGGATGATTCCAAAACGGGAAGAATCGTCACCAACACATAAAGATCCACCTCGAGGCAGAAGAGGTAGAATTCAGGAGAAACAAAGTAAATACGATCTTAACGTGGCATCCCCTTGCTCCAGGCATAGAGCCCAAACTGTTGTAAGTGAACAACCTCAGTCGAATCAGTATACTTTTGGGGACGAGCTCGAGACAAGAGCAGGAAGATTCATGGACATTCAGCCAGAAGAGCCTGTCGCTGCGACAGAACCTAAGCGAGTTACTCTTATGCCACTTCCTTGCTCTGCCCGTACGAAGAACCAATTATGCCCCTCAAATCGTTGCATGAATACAGCATCTGGACAGCTGTGCGCATGTAACCGCCGTGTGAATAACGAGTCAGTTGTTATTCCTCAAAGGGGATATCGGGAAAACAGAACATCCGGTCAATATCGGGAAAATAGAACATCTGATCTATACCAGGAAAATAGAGCAGCCGATCAATATCGGGAAAACAGAACAGCCGATCAAATCATCAGAATTGATCCTCCCAGAAATCAGGATTACGAGCCAAGCCCAACTTTACCTAGTCCTCCACCAAGGTTCTTCCGTCCTAACGCCATTCCGCAATTACAACGATATTACTGGTATTTGCGTTTATGTTAACTTTTACGTGATACATCAATATACTAAGTAATACAACACATTAAAGCCTACATGGATTTAAAGCTAAAATTAAGATATCGCAGGCATAAAGCATAAAACAATACATATATAGTAGATTATTATAGAAAAATAGGTGCAATAGTATTTAGTATTGTAGAAATTTGTAATACCAAATCCAACTCCAACTCAATAAGTTAAATTTTTAACTTATAAATTCTGCTTTCAATAGTAAATAAGAAACAAAATATAGACAAGGTAGACAGTTGCATGAATGAAAAGCCGTTTTCATTATAGTTAAAATAAAACTAACAAAAAATAATATAACGAACAAAGCTTGCCAAAAACCGACTTAAAAAATAAAATTGTATAAATATTTGTGGCAAGGCCTGTTATATAGTTTCTTAAGCTGCTAATAACACACTATAGTGGTAAAAACCACTCTGTATTAAATATTAACAATTGCGCATTGTTGACAGTAAACTTATGAGTTATACTCTGAGTGTAAGAGCCGTTTCATTCATTTTAGGGATATTGGCGATACTACAGACTTGGAGTTTAAATATGCAGAACAATGCAAGACAGTTTCGTCATCTGAAGTTGGGTAAGCAAAGTAATATAACAATAAAAGTGTGAGCTTTTGCGTTTATAAAACTATTTTCTATTATCTTCGATTTTCTGTTACCTAATTAAGTCGTCTGTTTATTAACAGGGGCTTCAAGGTGTGGAGGTATTGGTGTCAGACATTTTCCATGGATTGCACGATAGGAGATATTGTTATATTCATCGAGCATAATATAGAAGTACCATATCCGTAAGTTTATTAAGGAATTGCTATTAAGTCCTCCACACCCTAAAATTACGAGATAAGGATGGGTCCTATATAAAACCGATGAAGAAGATATGGTAAATCTATAGGTACCGTACTTTTACGTCCTATACTGGCCTTCGAAAATTTGTTGATTTTCCTCATTTTCATCTATATTTATATCTAGGACTATTAAGCCGAGTACGCACTCTCCGGCATGCCTATCAGTTTGGACTGAACAGTCCGTCTGAAGGCTGGTCATTTAAGCATGAGTAAACAATAGACAGGCCGACTGGAATATACACACGCACACTCTCCACATCTTGGACTGTGGGTTCACACCAAGGGGTTCACACGACAGCCGAGAGGCTTAACAGTCGTACAATTATTCCGAATGTGCAGGAGCCAACCCAAGTGTCTAAACTCTCAACTGATCCAGAAGATATACCTGAAACATCCTTTTGTTCAAATTTTATCCTGTCCATAATCGTTAGTCCATAGGTTCCCCTGAGGGGCTCCCTTTGGAAGCCTTATTCCCCAATAAGGTATCCTTAGGATGACCCCATCTAAAGATTGCCATGTTACAAAAGTAGGCTCATTAAGAGTGTCCTCTGACTATCCTTAACCTAATAAGGAATCAGTCAATTGAATCAGTCTTGAACTTTATGTTAGAAGTGGAGACTAATTAGGTGTATACTCATACTCAAGTCAATTTAGTTTCAATCACGTTCCAAGAAGAAGTTGGATATTAAAACAAGATCTGTCCTGTCGGCATAAACCTATTAAATCTCTGGTTGTAGATGAATGGTGATCCCTAAAATTTCTCATTATCGAAGATTGTGAGTCTTTTGAATGAGATAAGGAATGTCCTTTTTATAAAGTTACTTTTTAAAAAAAATAATATTAATAATGCAGAAGTGCTGCAATGTGTAATAATTGTTTTTATATAAAAAATCGAATGTGACTTCTTGCAGCACTCCAGCATTTTTATTTATTTTTAAAAAAAAAAAACAAAAAAATTAATTATATTTTATTTTATATATATTGTTTATTAAACATTTTTAATGGAAAAATGTTTATTGCAGTATAGTCCAGTCATTTGGTGACGGAAAGTATCCAATTCAGGAAAAAATTGCTGAAGAAATTTTCTCGACGGATCTTTATGTTTTTTGGGGTGCTGAATCTGAAAATCTCGTTATCGACTAGATTCGGATATGGCTTCACCATAAAAATGGCGAAAAACCATAAAATTAGGGAAGTTGTTTCAGTTTTACACTTGTAACTTTGAAACGACGCATCCTAGAGAAAAATCACTTCTTATCAAAAAGAAAGCTGATAAAATTTTCTAAAAAATAAGACTGAACCAGCTCATTAGCTTTTTTCTTATATACTTTGAAAGGCTAGCATACCCCGGAGGATGCTCTAACAGGGTAGCGTAAAGACCATTACGATATTTTTAGTATACATTATTACTATTTATCCTTAGCAAAATAAGCGTAAGTACATATTTTAAATTAATTTGGCAGTTTGTTGTTTAATTTGTTAAATTTATTAATAAAACCCAAATCAGATTAGTAATTCAAATTTTCAAAGAAGTTTTGTAAAAATATTTAATAAATGATAGGGCACGGGTTTATATATATGAATGTATAAATGTTAAGTATGCACATATATACAGGGTGTGGCAAAAGTTCAGTAACAGCTAATTATCTCCGTTAATATTTGAGATATCAAACTGCGGTTTGTTGCAATCTTCATCATGCATAAAAAAAACTCTTTTTTGGCGGGTACCCGTTTTCCTGCCATTTCGGTTGCCGCCATATTTGATTCAACTTTAAAATTTCAAATAGGAACCCCTATGCTGTGATACATATTTGGAAAGGCCTTGTCAAAAAAAAAAAAACATTTGCCGCAAACCAGAGCTTTTTATCTTTTGCCCTTTCAAAATGGCGGCCCGTTGAAATTACAAAATTGACATTTTTGACGTTTAATTATGGCCAAAGTAAAGGTTTTAGGGGAAGTAAATTTGTCTTATTTTTGGGTTAAAAATAAAAGTTCAACGCTATTTTTTCCAAATTTTTATTTTTATTTGGTTGCTATAACAACGCACGTATTCATTTTACTTTCGCACCCGTAAATGTAATTCAAAATATTTTTTTAAACCACTTTTGACTTTTTGAGTTGAAAATAGGATAATTTTACTCTTAATTTTTTTCTCTTAAAGCCTTACTTTAGCAGGAATCAAGCGTTGAAAATGTTTGTAATTTCAACTGGCCACCATATTGAAACGGCGAAAGATGAAATGCTCTGGTTTGCGGCAAATGTTTTCTTTTTTCAAGGCCTTTCCAAATATGTATTACAGCATAGGGGTTCCAATTTGAAATTTTAAAATTAAATCCAATATGGCGGCAACCGAAATGGCAGGAAAACGGGTACCCACCAAAAAAAGAATTTTTTATGCATGATTAAGTTTGCAACAAACCGCAGTTTGATATCTCAAATATTAACGAAGATAATTAGCCGTTGCCGAACTTTTGCCACACCCTGTATAATATATGCATTTATACTTCATAAAATATGCAAAAGTATAAGTAAAATCTGCAATAAAATATGAAAATAGACTTTGTTTAATTTTTATTTAAACGTTTGAAATTGAGAAGAACAAATTGTATTTCCTTACCTTATAGGACAAAATAATGAAATTTTTACACACATTTTATAATTTAGCTTTGATCTTATTTCCAGGTTTTCTTCAATTTTTTTAGTAGTTGATTTTAAAGAGGTGACATTTTCTGATAGTGGTACATTTTGAGATTTTAGTTTCGTAATTGCTTTTGCCGTGTGAATTGAATGATGTTCGTATAGAAAATGTCTAGTAATATTGTAGTAATTTGCAGCCATTGCTGAACTAAAAGGCAAAACCTCTCTTCTTTCTATACTCAACTCAACTTTTTTTATTTACAAAACTATCTCCTCGATACCCCCTCCCTATACCTTCAATTGTAATTCACAAAGCTCCCTTCTATCTCTACCCTCAACTTCTGTAATTTACTTAGGTGAGACATCAATAATTAAAACATCGATGCAACGATCTCTCGACCAGACGAAAATAAACCTTACAAAACATTAAAAAAATCTTTAGTACAAACATAAGTGTCCAATGCAAGAAGACCTATACAATGGATTCATGTTGCCGGTGGTCATATAGTTCAAGAAGAAGGTAAGGTGTAAGGTGGGGGTTCTCTGAAATGTTCAAGAGAACTTGCAACATGTCTAAAGGTGTGTTGCGAAAGGTTGTTTTTACTTTATCAAATAAAGAGAAGGTATTGTGATGGCAACATTCATGTAACATGTATAAGTGTAAATGTATATATTATTGGTAATAAATGGATCTATCTATCTATCATTGTGAAGGCGCGAAAATTCGATTTTGAGTTTTTGATGGATTTTTTGAGGTCTCGTGAGTCCAAAAAAAAATTGCTTTTAAAAAATGTCTGTCGTCTGTGCAGACGCTAGAGCCTAAACTACTTGGCTGATTTTGACGAAATTTGGCATACATGTTTAGAAAAATAATACCCGAAGTGAAATCGAGAAATAAATTGTAGCTCCAAATTTAGAGGCACTACCCCCAAAAACTTTGAAAAAAAAAAAAAAAAATTCTCGAAAACGGTTCCCACGATTTTAATTTAAAAAAATGTAAGTACATTTAAATACGAATCTAACGATATAAGCCGTTTTCCCAGGAAAAACTAGTTTCTAAGAAAATAGCTTAAAACGCGGACGGAGCGAGCCCGGGTTCGATTCCTCGCCCAGAAGAAGTTACTTTTATGACACATTTTGATGAAATGTTCAATAATAATTAAATTTACATATACAAAAACTAATAAACGGAAAACACTGGGCTAAGTAATTATGAACTCGTATATGAGAAAGTTTGTCTGAGTTGTCTCGGATCATTTTTCTTATTTTTGGAACTTCCGACATTTTATGGTTTATCGCCATTTTTATGGTGAAGCCATATCCGAATCTAGTCGATAACGAGATTTTCAGATTCAGCACCCCAAAAAACATAAAGATCCGTCGAGAAAAATTCTTCAGCAATTTTTTCCTGTCCAAACTACCAAATGACTGGACTATAATAGGTTTATGTAATTCTAATTATTGTATATTTATTTACAGGTTTGAAAATGTCCCAAATAAGGGACGAAATATAACCATAATTTTAAAAAATAAAAATGAATTAGATCATTCTTTTTAATTTTTATAAAAACCCCTATTGAGACAAAACGAAGATATTATATGTATTAATCTATATATATATAAAATTCTCGTGTCACGGTGTTTGATTCCAAACTCCTCCAAAACGGCTTGACCGATTTTTATGAAATTTTTGTGTATATTCGGTAAGTCTGAGAATAGGTTGTTATCTATTTTTTATACCCCTAAGTGATAAGGGTGACCCCCCAAAATTTTATTTTTTGATTTTTTGGACAAAAATTTAAAATTTTATTTTTTTATGATTTGCCATTAAAAAATACTTATTACCCTAAATTTTTACCTTTTTACCACCCCTAAGTGATGAGGGAGGCCCCCCAAAATTTTATTTTTAGGACAATTTTTTTTTTTTTTTTTTTAAACAACATTTTTAATTTAATTTTTTTATGATTTGGCATTAAAAAGTACTTATAACCCTAATTTTTTACCCTTTTACCCCAACCCCTATTTTTTAATAGCGATATTATTACCGTAATAATCTTTAACACTCAGTGGAATAAAAATACTTATTACCCTTTATTTTCACCCTTCTACCACCAACCCCCATTTTTAATAGCGATATTAGTACTGTGATAAACTTTAACTCTCAGTGGTCGATAACTCATTATTTATTAATCAATCAGTTATCCTCGCAAGGCGTCTACCGGTGTCACTTCTCACCCAGCAAACAGCACGGAGTTGGGATGAGAACGAAGCCGGTCTCCTGTCTTTCTCACGCAATAAGCTTTCTCTCACTATTTTGATAGGCCGTCATCGTCCACAGCACTCCATCCCTCTTTCAGTCATAGACCACATCCCCACACACTTACAATAAGTTACGGACATGGCATTAAAAAATACTTATAAACCTTAATTTATACCCTTTTACCACCAACCCCCATTTTTTAATATCGATATTCGTACTGTAATAATCTTACACACTCAGTGGATTAAAAATACATATGTGGATAAAATAATTTATTATTTATGTATTATAACTGTGTTTTTCTCACGGAAAGTTATACGTTGCATGTTCTCGCGTGGGTAAACAATCCAGTTTGTTTGTGTTGGCTAAAGATGGACTAACCAAAAATATCGTAATTTGATTGTCATAATCAGTAATAGCAAATATGGATAACATTTTTGAATTTCTATATAACTTTATGAGATATAATTTTAAATATATTACTTTGATGTTGATAAATTGCAATGAATTAAAAAAAAATGAATGGTTGGTGTTCTGCTATTTTGATAGGCCTTCGTCGTCCACAGCGCTCCATTCCTCTTTCAGTCATAGACCACATCCCCACTCACTTACAATAAGTTAGTTATTTAGTACTTTAGTAGTTAATTAGTGATATTAGTACTATAATGATCTTCAACTCTCAGAGGATCAATGGAATAAAAAAATAATATATATGGCAAAACAACATTTGCCGGGTCAGCTAGAATTAATATTTAATGGGACTTGGTGTCAAACAAATCTATCGATACAGTTTGAGATGCCAACGAAGCTGTAAATTATCCAACAGAGTTTTTGAACTCATTGGATTTTCCAGGCATGCCGCTGCACCATTTACAACTGAAGGCTGGATCTCCGGTTATTTTGCCAAACGATGTCTGTTTGTGGCTTAGATTTGGGCAGTCCATGTTTTTCACACGGACAATTATACGTGGTATGTTCTCGCGTGGGTAAACCATCCAGTTGATTTGTGTTGGCTGAGGACGGATTAACCAAAAATATCGTACACTCCATTGCACTTAGAGATTAATATTGTTTTTGTTGTTTTTTTTAATTGTCATAATTAGTGATAGCAAATATGGATAGCATTTTTTTTATGTATAAAAAAACTTTTAAGAGATATAATTTTAACTTCAAATTTTTAAGTTTTAGGTAGTATTCATACTACGGAAAGATTAAATTTTACTTTAAATCAAATTATAATTATCATTAACCACGGTATAATTTTAAATATATTACTTAAGTTAATACAGTACAATGAATTAAAAAAAATGAATGGCTGGTGTTTTGTTTATTGATAGTCCGTCATCGTCCACAGCGCTCCATTCCTCTTTCAGACATATACCACATCCCCGCACACTTACAATAAGTTAGTTATTTCTTATTTAACTACCAAAATATTCACTAGAAATAAATTATATGGCAAAACAACGTTTGCCGTTTGCCGGGTCAGCTAGTTATATTATATTAATATTAGGTAGGAGGGAATATAAAAGCAACTTTTTCTAGAACTTAAGTTTCACTTCTAATGCTTGAGAGTCTCACACATGTATTTTTTTTTTTTTTTTCTAAGTACATCACTATCACTTATAATAAAGATAAGATTTATTATTTTGTTGCAGGGAATACAGGCTTGTAACAAAATGCAGAGGTAAACAGGAGGAGCTTCTTCCAACAGACTGGTACAAAACACTAAGATGTTTACTCCTTTATCCAAAAGCAACTATTCTTATTCTTCCTGTAAGGTCTTATCAAAGTACAATTGCTTACAAATAATCAAGTTCGTATCTGTCGTATTAATGGTTTATCAAATGCATTAGCTATAATATGTAGTTAATGTCGACTGTTGACAATGTTGACTCCATTTAAAGCCTCGTCCAGATTGCTTAACCGAACAGAGGAAACGAGGAAAGCATAGGTCTCTGTGCATGCACAATGCCCAGTCTAAAGTACGCCTGCGCATCTCAGACTGAGCATGCGCAGAGACCATTGCTCTCCTCGTTTCCTCTGTTCAATTCGGTAGTCTGGACAAAGCTTAAAGGTTTTGTTTACCTTCTTATCATTTGTCAATATTGGTATACATGTTTTGGAGGATTACAGGTACAACAATGCAAGTACTACTAGATTTTTTCTTTAGTCAATTCCATATCTTACATATACAGAAACAAAAGGACCAGGCTTAAATTTCCGTTAAACAGATACTATTGGTGGTGTACATAGAAAAGCATTTTGAATGTCTATCAAGCTATCATGTCTAAATGTGTCAGTATTATTTTATCTGGCCCTTTAGATTTAAATGAATAATATTGCATTTCTATGCAAAATAACACTGGTATTTGCATTGTTTACAGAGGCAGGCAAACTACGCTTGGTTGAAATTGATGATATCCCGAATACTGTTGATCCTGCTTTTTCCTATCATATTCCTGATGCTTGTCATGAAGTGTGCAATAGCCCACTTAGTCCACTGTTGGAATTCCATGCACCACTATCAGAACTAAGTTATGACATCACCATACTCTATCGAATTAATCCCCTACGAAGCAGTAATTCTCGCATCCCATGCGTTTGACACAATATTCATTAATAAATATAATTAATTTGAAATAAAACGTTTATTCTTATTAAAATGTTGCCTGTTGCTAAAAATTTTGTATATTTAACAATTTTCTTAAAAATAAAATACTCATATTCAATTCTCTTGTAGACTAAATAGAGTAGCGAGAATAACGTGTGCGTGGATCATTTTTAAAAATCTCAAAGGTAGCCATAGCCAATATTACATTATGCTTTACGGTAGGGATGGCCAAATTATTTTTGTAATCGATTATTCCTAATCGAATTTAATCTAATCATTCGATTATCAAAATCGTAAGGAATCTTAATTTTATTCGCTTAATCGGTTAAAATCGAATCAATTTATCTTTAAAAAAAAATTGTGTTTTATAATGTAATTTTGACTTAACATTGGTTAATCGATTAGTGATACAAAATTTAAACAGAATACAGAATATCAATTCAACATTAACCTATTTTTCAACCCATTGTATGTTTCACAGACTACGACTTTATTGACTAGTGACACCTGTTTTTCTAAAAGTCTCCATCCCAGTATTGTACGGTTTATGTACTGTCAAACATGAAAACCGACAATCTTAACTTAACAGAGATTAAAATTATCATAATGGAATATGAAAAAGAGACATGATTATTTTTAAAAAATCGGTCTGAGACAACTCAGACAAACTTTCTCATATAAAAGTTCATAAATACTTAGCCCAGTGTTACATTTATTAGTTTTGTATGTACATTTAATTATTATTGAACATTTCATGAATATTTATCATAAAAATAACTTCCCCTGCGTGGGGAATCGAACCCGGGCTCTCTCCGTCCGCGTTTTAAGCTATTTTCTCAAGAACTAGGGGGGACGGGAAGAACTGGGAAAACGGCTTATATCATTAGATTCGTATTTAAATGAACTACATTTTAGAATTTTTTAATCAAAATCGTCATGACCGTTTTCGAGAAATAAGTTTTTTTCACGTTTTTTCAGGGTTTTTTGGGGGGTAGCGCCCCCAAATTTGGAGCTAAAATTCGTTTCTCGATTTCGCCTCGGGGTATGATTTTTCTGAACATATATGCCAAATTTCGTGAAAATCGGCGTAGTAGTTTCGGCACAGACGACGGACAGACGATAGACGACAGACAGACATTTTTTAAAAACCACTTTTTTGGACTCCGGGGACCTCAAAACGTGCTGGTCTTTTACACCTCCTTTTAAAAGTTGTCAATTCGTCCTATAGATGTACCAAATTCATCTCTTTCTCAACAACTTGCCTTCAACATTTGACACTTTCTGATTTTCAAAATAATTTTATGAAAACTAAAGCTTTATCCGTTCTTGCTCAGTAGTAAAGAACCAAACTCCACTTAACTGGAAGTGCGATTTTTAGGGCCTCAAAACACGTTTTTCATAGCCTAAAATCTCCAAAATTTAAAACTCAAAAGGCGGCCAAAAAACCTAGCCACCCCCTCCCCCTCCCGGTGGCGTTTTTGGTAACACTGGATTGGTTTTTTGGTAACACTGATGATAATTCTTAATATATGAATCAGAGGTTTTGATAAGAGACAGAAGACAAGTCTTTCGGGCTTTTTCATTTAACACATCGTTTGCTTTTGTTTACTTTACTGAGTTCGTTGATGCAATCTGTAAATTTATTTAGTTTCTTTGAATCGTAATTATTTAAATCATGATGAAGTGGTTCGAGGGAAGTATAGTCGACGCTGTTAACTTGTCCAAATCCACCAACACGATTTTCGTCGTTTATGTCGAAGGTAATAGTTATTTTGATCGATGCTGATTAATATTTTGTATTATCGGGTTTATCGGGAAAAAGTTATTACACCTTCAAATATGTTTGTATTTCCAGTATAGTATTTTTATATTTAAAGCAGTAAATTTTTTAAAGAATAAAAAAAAAAACTAGAGTTCCTAAAGCTCTTCGGTATATTCATGGAAAGTTTCCATTATTGTGAAATATGATATTTATTGTTTGAATTGTTGATTGTTATTGAATAATTGTGCTATTAAAATTTAATTAAAACTCTTGATTTCCGTCCATTTCCCTTTCTCCAATTTGATAATTCTAGATCTCGTCCCTGAAAGTTAAATTTTAACAAACGGTTTAATATGAATGCCGTGAATGATAAATTGTATCTTATTGCTTAATAAATGATAATGCATTAAAAAAGCCAAAAAAATTTTTGACTCTTGTTTAAAAAATATGTTAAGTATTTATTATACCCAAATTTGGAAGATATTTTGATGCTAAATGAAAAGAATTTGGTGTCTCTCTCTTCACGAATATATTAGACTAAATTTAAGTTTTAATTCTATGAGTTAACTGAAAAGTATGGCGGATTCTCCTGTAAGGGCTTTCCTGGTCAAGTAATTAATTATCATGGCTTAGACATGACATAGAGCATGGAATGTTCCAGCACTTTTATATGACCATAATGCTTCACATACCAGAGGCCCATAGGTCTGATCTCCTTCACCAAACAGAAATTATAAGAATTATTTGTCCTTGGGGGGGATCAGGATTTTAGAGATGCTTAGGTGGAGTGTGGCCATGAAGAGTTTGCGGATCACTGCTTTAGAACAAGTTTCTTATAATAAGTTGCGGGTAGGGCACCTAATAAGTTGCGGCTAGGGCTTAATAAATAAGTAATTGGTCTATTGAAAAGTAAGTGATAACAAAAGGTAGTGAAAATAAAATATACTTACAAATTAAATTCTTTAATTTGTGAAAATTAAATGTAGCCTACCTATTATTGCCCTTGCAGAAAAATTTTATCCTGTCAATCTTTGGAAGTTATTCTTCAAAACTCTATCACTTTATATGTATGCAGTAGAGTCTGCCCCAACCCATTCTGGTGGCATTTTTGTAGATTTTTTATTATAATATTTTTCCTTTCTTATATGAAAAGAAAGTATTATCAAGGCATTTGATATTTTGATGGATTTACACATTGTGAGGTCCCCTGAGTACAAAAAGGTGGTTTATAAAAAAATATTTGTCTGTATTCTGTGCGTAGGGGCGTTTGGAGCCCTAAACTTCAGGCCAATTTTGACGAAATTTGGCATTCAAGTTGAGAAAAATCATGCCCCAAGGTGAAATCGAGTAATTAATTTTAGCTCTAAATTTGGGGAAGTTACGTCCCAAAAACTTGTCAAAATAAATTATTACAGTAGAGTCTCACTAATCGGGGGTTGACGGGACCGCACCCAGCCCGGATTACCGAAAGTCCGTATTAAACGGAATCAGTTATAAAATGCTAAGTTTTTGGTAGTTTTCATACTACGGAAAGTTTAAATTTTAATTTAAATCAAATTATAATTATTATTTGGTTGAAGTATTATATTAAACCCACCCACAAAATCAAAACAAAAAAATTCCCCTACAAAATCAAAACAAAAAAATTTCCCTTCATCAAAACAAGAAAATTTCCACACATCAAAAAAATTCCCACACATCGAGACATGTCAATGTCAACATTGTAAAAAGATTTAAAAATCGGGTGGGTTTGATATAATACTATATACATTATATTAAGGTAAATATGTCGTATTTGGCCCACTTTGACTAAATACATAACTATTAGAAAAAAGGGATATATAGTCTAATGTACATTGAGACAAAGGAATATCACACTTTCGTATGTAAAAGTGTGATATTCCTTTGTCCCAATGTACATTAGACTAAATATTCCTTTATCATAGTTGTTATTAAGACAAAGTGGGTTAGATACGACATATTTACCACAATGCCTGGTAACAATCCCCATTTCTTGCTTAAAGATATGCATCTGTCAATCTCGCAAGACGTCCAGGAAGCCAAACATGGGTTAAGTTTTTAATTCTTCAGGCATTTCTTTCATGTTGGAGACAAAACACTACGTTACTTACAAATTTGCACAAATATACTATAATAATGTCAAATTTGAAACAAATAAATTTGATTTATTTTGACAAGGTGTCACAAATGGTTGGGTGGGTTCAATATAATACTCTTACACCATGGTATATAGTATTATATCATACCCACCCTCATTTTTCCCTTAATTTTGCCCTACACTAAGCCCCATGCCTTTCAACATTCCCAAATAAGAGCGTATGTAATGAAGTTTTGGGTGGGTTCAATATAATACTCTTACGCCATGGTATATAGTATTATATCAGACCTACCCAAAAAAGTGCGAATATGAATCATGGGTGGGTTCAATATGATACTCTTACGCCATGGTATATAGTATTATATCATACCCACCCTCATTTTCCCCTTTATTTTGCCCTACACAAAGCCCCATGCCTTTCAACATTCCCAAATTAGAGCGTATTTCAGTGGCGTAACTATGGGCCCGCATTGCGGGGGGGCCCCCAGTGCTAGGGGGCCCCCAAATCCAGAAATAACTAGAATTATTATCCTTGTACCAACGTCGAGGGGCCCCCAAGCCTGAACGCAAGAGGTTTTTTTTTTTTTTTTTTTTTTTGCTCATCGATTTTCTTTGGCGAGGGGCCCCCAAATTTTTTTGCCCCCAATGGTCTAGCTACGCCACTGGCGTATTTAATGAAGTTTTGGGTGGGTTCAATATAATACTCTTACGCCATGGTATATAGTATTATATCAGACCTACCCTCATTTCCCCCTTTATTTTGCCCTACACAAAGCCCCATGCCTTTCAACATTCCCGAATAAGAGCATATGCAAATAATTGTATTCATTGTTGTACTTCCTTTTTCTTATTTTTTTTATTTTTGGTGGGTTTAATATAATACTTCAACCCCATTGTATAAAGTATGATATCAAACCACCTATTTATTTTTTAAATAATGACAATGACATTTGTTTATTTTTGTAGGGAAATTTTATTATTTATTCCCCGGGTGGGTATGATATAATACTTTAACCTATTATTTACTACGGGAAACAGACAGTGAAAAATACACTCCCGGCGCGGGAGTGTATTTTTCACTGTCTGTTTCCCGTAGTAAATAATAATTATAATTTGATTTAAAATATAAAATGCTGTAAAACAAGTTTTGGTTGGGTAAAACTATTAAAATCGATGTTTTTATCGCAAATAATTACTTCTATTAGTTTCAAAAACATGCATGTACAACGTAGGCCCACTATTTACTACTAAAAATTGATTTACGATAAAAAAAACATATCACCTTATTGATAAATATTCAATGCAGTAAGATAAATCTTGACAAAACAACGTATAATCATCACAAAAAGTTGAGACATTATACTCTGGCGGCTTGGCGAAATTTCACGGAACTGCGTTGAGCCGCCGCTATGTGTTTGGAACCGAAAGAGTATGTTCTAACTTATTCATAATTATTCTAAATCTGTTTATTTTTAACAGAAATACCTGGTATTCCTCGTGTCGGAACTAGGAATATACAACTGTAAACAATACTAGGAACAAAAAACAGAAACCCCAATAATCTTAACAATTCATGAATCTAAAAAGGCCCTGGTCCGAATTTTTACATATTTTTTGGCCCGTCCAGATACTAGCGGGGTCCGGATTAGCGAGACTACTGTACTTGAAAACGATGATGAAGATTTTGATTTAAAATGTGCAAAATGTAGTCCATTTGAATAAAAATCTAACCCTCTAAGTATTTTTTCCCATAAAAAATGATACAAATAAATATGTTTTTATTGAAAATCAAAAGCAAAGAGTTTTTCATAAACTTTTTAAATATGTTTAAAAATTAATCAAGAATGAGTTATTATGGATTTAAGCGAGCTGTTCCTGACATTAGTTGACTTCACTTACTTGACTTAGTTCTTTTGGCTCCTATGGGAGCATCCAGGAGAATCCGCCACTCATCTCAATCCATAGCCTGATTCCTGAGTTCACCCAAGGATTTATCAACTTGTCCAGCCTCTGTTTCCACTGTTCTTTGGCCTACCCCTTCTCCTGGCTCCCTGCAGGTTCCACTCCAAAGCCTTCTTTCAATTGCTTTATCTCAGCAGTTCCCAACCTGGGGTACGCGTACCCCAGTTTGGAGTAAACGTCTCACGAGACGTACAATCAAACATCATTGAACACTTAACACTACTGAAATCTAATTTTGGAAAATATTTTGTTAAAACTGAATTGGAAAAATATTGGATTTGCAATCCTTTTGATGAAGATTATTTTGAAGCAACAGATTTAACAATATTAGAAGAAGAGAAATTAATAGATCTGTCTTCAGACAAGAATTTGAAGAAAGAGTTTAAAGGTAAAGGGGTTTATAATCTTGGCTTGATAACACTGAAGAATATAACACCCTTGCTACGAAAGCTGTTAAATTTTTGTTACCTTTCACAAGTACCGAGCTTGTTGAAAGGGCATTCTCGTACTATTTGTACATAAAAGAATAAATACCGAAGTAGACTTTTTGCAGCGCCTAATTTAAGACTGTATCTTACCAGTAATATCATACTAGATTTTAAAAAGCTTAGTTCCTCAAATGGGTCTCATTGAACTATTGTTAAGTGTAATTTGATTGAACAGAAGTAATATAATAATTCCTACCAATAACTTAAAACCAATATAATTTTATACTTCATTGCTTTATTACTGTTTTTTTTTTTTGTTTTTTTTTTAAATGCTTTTTCTATGATGAAAGGTGAATAAATCAACCATACTCAAGTCAATTACAATATTTTCTCAATATGGGCTTGTGTAGTTGTGGTTTTATTCAGCTTTCATTTTTTAAGCCTGCCCATACCCTCACACAATCAACCCTAGTTTCTATTTCCTTTTAAGGTACTAAAAACTCATGAAAGCATCAGTTTCAGTTATAAAATTAATGTAAGAAGTATAATATGAATTAAGGGATACAATTCAGAATAATTGGATGTTAAGGGGTACGTTAGAAAAGGTTGGGAACCGCTGCTCTATCTAGTTTCCTTAAGAATAGTTGTTTAATTTATAAATTTTATATATGTTATAAAAAATTGCTATTATTTTATCTTTGCGTTTTAATGTCACATTATATGGATTTTGTGCAGGACCTGATGAAATGTCCAGGACGATGACCTCAGCATTGGATTCATGGGAAGTCTCATCTAAATTGGGATCATCTGATTTTATCTGTATCAAGCTTATCAAGGATAGCCAAAGCCACCGGCAATTCACTGAAATATGTATGTATTCTCTTCTTACCTTATTAGGTCCTTGTGTCTATGTAAATTAATTCCTCACAATATTCTTTATCCTAAAATTGTCTTCCAATATCTTGATGCTTTATTTGTGCTTATTTTATCCGTTATTTATTATGTTTCAGATAAAATAGTGCCTGTTCCATCACTATTTTTTATCGGGGATAATGGAGTTCCAATGGACATAATAGCCGGGGATATTGCTGTATCAAATGTTTCCAATAGAGTGGTTGCAGCTATTGCTAAACTCAAAGGTAAATATTATCTATGCATATATGAGGAGCTTAGTATCAAAGACGGACAAGAGCACATTTCAAAATTTTACAGGAGAGCCGAAAAACTGTAGCTCAAATTCAACAGGTGCTAGAGCAATGATTTTTTTTCTGTAGATTCTTAATAGACTCAAAACTAGTTAGAAGTACTGAAAACGTGAATTTCTTTGATATTTTAGCTGCTAAATGGACTTAAAAAGTGGAGTTGTCCGCTTTTGAAACAAAAACAAGGTTTTGTCCGTTTTTGAAGCAAAATTACGTTGAAAATAATGGTTCGAATAATAATATAGGAGAAATAATTTTTTTTCACGTTTTTCAAAGTTCTTAGGGGGTAGTGCCGCCAAATTTAGAGTTAAAATTGATTGCATTTTTTTGGTCGTTTTTTATGCAAATGGATAGCAGAATCTGATGCAGCAGCCAAAAATCTATAAGAAACAATCGATAACTGAAATTCGAAAAAAATGTCGAATGTCTGTCTTTAATAGGCCCTCATATATATTTTATCTATATTTATTTTTATTTTTTTTAACAATTATTACTAGAGGTTGACCAAGAAGTCATGGAAATGTGAGGAGTGCGCTAGTGTCGTCATGTACAGTCAGTTTTTGATATAATAGACCACGGTCAAAAAACACAGTGTTGTTCTTTTGTTATTAATAATTTTATTTTTGATAACTTCTATATTTTTTTAAATATTTTATGCAACAGGCAACACTGTACCTGATAAGAAATCACTAATAATGTACGATAATATCTTTCTATTATTATTATTCATAATAATATTCTTTCAATTTAAATCGATTTTCTTCTTTCATAATCTATTATTTCTTCCTCTTTATTTCTGAGTTATATGGATTTAGGACGGGTGTGACTATAATTCGTATTGTATAAAAACAAACAAAACAGGAAACCTAACAGATTGGAAACCTTCTTGTTGTTGTTATTCGTGAGATTTGACAAACTAGAAATGGGTATTGTCTTAGCACCCGACTGTACTGACTTCGGCACTACTCGGAAGTTCCGATTTTAAACGAAGTAAAGCTTTCCGTTTCTCCCGTGTTCATGACTTCTTGGTCGACCTCTAGTAATTATACTCTTTCCAAAGAACTAGACTATATTGCTAACATAATTCTATCTTCTTTGACTTTTTTGAAACATGATCATTATTGAAATAGAACAAGCTAAACTAAAAGATTTCTCAACAAAAATTAGTTAAAATCACTCTGCATTAATATTTTCACTGTATCAATGGACGATACTGAACAATTAGAGTGATTGTTAACAGTCAGCATCACATTGAGTATTAATTTTTATATGAGCATTGTCATCAAATATAAATCAAAACAACTTTGTACTTTTGACTCAAGCCAAGTAATATATCTCATCATTTTACTTATAAAACATTTAAGTGTTTAAAATGGGTGTGTGGGTGATTACCTATTGTGGTTTGTCAATAGATAATGAGAAGATGTTATTTATGGAGCAAGAAGCCTTATCCTTGTAGTAAAATTTATAAGAAAGAATTCTGGAATTTTGCTTGAGATTTGCTTTTTTGTTTATTTAGCTTCTTGCATGGACAGCAGACAGAATTGATTATTAATTTACCTAGGATTCTAGGAAATGATGTCATTCTCTTTTCAAATGTACATTGTACATAAATTTCAATTTGATGCACACTTCCTTTAAATGTTTAATATTAGAATTAATCAATAATAATGAAAGAAGAACAATGATAAAAGTTAAAATTGAATGCTTGATTGTTTATATTTTATTTGGGACTTTTTTATTACTAGTTTGTTTTTGTTTATTTATATTATTATGAAATGTTTATCTCTGACCTATAAAAAGTAAATTGATTTTCTGTGTAATTTGGATTTAGTTGGATCGCCGCAACCAGTTGCTTCTACAGCTACTCCAGTCGTTCCAACATCTGCTTTACCTTCTAATTCTGCATCTGGTTAGTTTTACTTATTCTTTCATTATTAAACTTAATTTGCATTTATTTTTTCTTGGCAAAAATATCTCTTGATTGTAAATACAGTTATCACATGATTAACTTGTTTTGTGATTATTAATTGTTACAATATACTATGTTTGCCCAAGTCAGTCAATTTGGGGTGTGTGTCAACAATGATAGAAAATGTTAGATAAATAAACATATAAACAAGAGACATTTTATATATTTAAACTCATAAAGTAACTTTTTAGAATAATTATGTGTAGATTAACCCATTCAATGCGGGTGGATCCACTGTGGATCCATGCCGTGCTAACGCGCCTGGCGGGTGGATCCACAGTGGATCCAAGCCCTCTTTTTCAGCCCTCTGTAGCTCTATTCTCCGTGCCTCGAGTAGAACCATCTTGCAAGGCTCCGTCAGGCCCGCTCACGTTTGTATCCACAGTGGATCCAAACCTTTTTTTTTTTTTTTTTTTTTTTTTTAAATTAACTTTTAAAATCGTTTAGATATATACGGTAACTAAGGTAGGTTCATGAATTGGATTACGCATTGAATGGGTTAAAGTAAATCTTGTTAAGAGAAATATGTTAATCATAGTTTAGTTATGGTGGTCAAGAGGTCCGTTGGACAAGTTCAGGACATAAGTTCATCTGTTCAGGACACTTATTTTCAAGAGAGAATTCTTGAAAATCAAGTTTCAGTTTATCCTTACATGATTAAAATTATTAACTACTTAGCTAAAATTAATTGGGTTGTCTCTACACTGGAACACTGAATTTGGGTGAGAATTGATGCCACTGATGAACTTGACAGAGCTCATATCTACTTTTATATCTTCAGTCTCCTTCCATCTCTCTTTGTAAGCAGAAAAATCCCTCCCGGCTTTACATTCTAGGACTATGCTCTTTAGCAATTAACCACAACAGAGAATGGTAATCATCTCACTGCAAAGTTAGGCCTGTTCCCTGTTCTAGGGCAACTCTTTTCTAATAATTGCAAAGTAGAAAATAATAATTAAATAATAAACCTACAGTTTAGTATCTATGTGTGTTATGTCCTAATTTTATTCCTGAACTTAAAATTAAACATAATCACTTACATATGGTATTTATCTTACATATGCAGTCACCTTAATATTTTTTCTTCTATCTTGTTCTCTTTCCTTCCCTCAGTTTCTTTGCTTGCATAGTTTATTCTACTCTGTTTTAACTTAATCTCATATTTTTATTGGTTGCGTATTTTCTCACCTATTATGTATTGAAAACAGTGTTTTATATATTTTTAAGGTCCAGATCTGCAAGATAAAGATTTCTAAAACTATAAATGCAAGATAAAGTCAGCTCTTGATCTAATTCCTGCAAAAGGAGTATGGGTTTAATGACCATGTAATTTTATTAGATAAAAACAGCCATTAGACTTGAATGACGAAGACTTGAGCTATGAGTGTTAAATGATGAGGCTTGAGTCATTCCACCCCTTAATTATTTAAAAAAAAATATTCTCAGTGTTGCAGTAGAGAGATTGTTCTGTCATATTGGAAATCTGATTCATGTATGGTTCTTTTAGCGGATCTGCAAAAAGTAGGTTCCAAAGCATTTGACTTTGTTTATAACCTGACTGAATAGAGCATAGTGTGGGAAACCAGCAACAACATTTCCACGGCATAATGAATATATTCTTATCTATACAGCCCGATACACTCCTCGATCCACTAGCTGTGAACCCTCCTTTAGAGAACCTTCCATTATTTTTAAAACCCATGAAACTACATGTCAGTCTAATTTATTCATTACAAGCATAATCTCTCGCCTCTCGGCCTCATTTATTTCCTCATTGGCCCATTTATCATTGCGCGCAATTGTAATAAATATTAAAATGGATAATAATAGTTTCAGGCAATGAAGTAAAGCGAGAGAGTACACCCCCTGCTACTGCAGCTCCCACATCTACACCCCCTGCAAACACATCCCTTGTGTCTTCTCCTTCCACTAAACCGGCTTCAAATGTCAAAGATCATGGTAAGTCAACATAGTTATTGTGATTTTTACTTTCTCATGTTGAGAGAGAAAGTATTGTGATGGTGCAAAATCTTTATTTTGAGATTTTGATGGATTTACACTTTTTAAAGTTCCCCGAGTCCAAGAAAGTTCTTTTAAAAAATGTCTGTGTAGACAAGTTAAGACTAAACTATTGTGCCAATTTTGATGAAATTTTATATAACGGTTCAGAAAAATCATCAAGAAATGAAGTTTAGCTTTAAATTTGAGTTTTTTTCTCGAAAAAATGGTTCCGATGATTTTGTTTAATTAAATGTAGACTACTCAAATATGATTGTTGTTTCCCGGGAGAAATCTAGTTTCCAAGATATTAATGAAAATAAATCTGATTACGCTGAAAATCAACGAAATAATTATGATTAATAATAAATTAATTTAGTATTATGGAATTAAAATGCAGTATCCCTGTGTATATGAAAAAGTTTTGTTTGAGTTTGTCCGACTGATTTTTTTATATTTATTAAGTTTACTCTACAATTATAATTGAAGGAAAGACTGAAAATTTTCTCAGAGTTTTTTTTAACTTAAATTCACCTTGTAAACCTTGTTGTTCAGATTTTTTATATTCTATTCTGGTTATGTAGCTGGGAATGCTCATATTTTTAATTTTTAAATATTTTTTAAGAAATAAAAAAGATTAAATTATATTTATTTTTTTACATTTGAAATTCATACTTACATTGACTGCTGAAGCTCATCTTGTATTAAGCTTTAACTTACATTAAAACAAAAATGTATTTGGGTCCTATACTCAGCACTACTGTTCAACTCAGAATCGCCTGCAGCTAAAGGGTTAAGACCATAGATTACTAAAATGTGTTTATTTTGTATTGTTAGCTGCATCTGCTCCACCGGAAGAAGTTGTAGCTGTTGAAATGCCATCTAAGGAGGTTACAGCTGAAGAAGAGAAGCTTAAGGCTGCAGAGATAGAAAGAGTACAAGAACTTATAAAAAAGAAAAGAGAGGAAACACAGAAACAGGAAGAAGAGGTAACTGACTTAATTTTATTTCCCCAAATTACTGATTTTGTAAACTGTATCTTTTTTTCTTTTTTACTGGTCTTATATTACTTTGCTTTGTAAGTTTCATCGCACATTTCCGTTTCCCCAATTTTGAACACTTCCCGTGATTCAATATTCCCCAAATTTTGCACATAGAAACAACTATGGTGAAGAATACATAAACCAAAAAAAAAAAAAAAATGCGTCACATTTATTTGCTTTTTAAGTTTCATCGCACACCTAGTAACCCAATTTTGAACCACTTACCGTCGTTCGATCTTCCCCAAATTTTGCACATAGATACAACTAAGGTGAATAATACAGAACCCCCCCCCCCCCCCCCCCCAAAAAAAAAAAAAAAATAAATAAATTACATAAATAAATTACGGTATGCAAGTCGTGCGAAAACTGCATTTTGCTTTGCTCCTGTGGTTTTACTACCCTCGCTCTCGCTCGGGTGCAAACTCCACACTCAAATGCAAAATGCTACTTTCCGCACTAGACGCGTAATGTACTAGTAACTTTTTTCTTCAAGTTTAGTTCTTTTCCTGCATTAGTTCCAAGTACTAAATAAAATAGCTACTGCATTTATTGGATACTACATATTTATATTTCCTGCCTGTAAAACTTGGGGTTAAGGAGACATGACTTAGTGTAACGATATAATATGATTTGTTATTGCAGAAAGAAAGAGAGAGGGAATTGTCACGAAGAAAGATGGGTAAGGAAATAGCGATGGCTAAGAAAACCCAACAGGAAAGAGAACTGGAAGAATTGAGAAAGGAGAGAGAGAGAGATAGGAAACTAGAGGTAGAGGCAAGGCAGAGAGTACTAAGACAGATAGAAGAAGATAAGGCTAACAGGGCTGCTAGAGCTAACCAAGTATTGTCTTCAGCTGCCACGTCTACAGCTCACAACTCTTCAATAGACTCTCAGCACCAGACTGCACCTAGACCTCCTCTCACGTAAATAACATCATACTAACTACAAGCATATCCGTCCTAAGTCTTATTATAATATCCACTCTATTGTACCAGTGTGACTCGCACTCAATTATACAGCTCTTATTTCCCTTTGGTTCTATAATCTATTTGTCACTCAGTTAGTTTGAGACTAAATACTTTACAATATCAGAATGTTTTTAAATCGCAATAGTGGGTCATGTGTATTTTATGTAGGGGACGTAGCTCCAAAAGTCATAGGCCTTAATTTGTGTTCCTTGAACCCAACCAGATCATAAAAGCTTTACTCCCTCAACAGTTTTTTACATTTGACTGAATGGTATCAGCTTGTTAAGGGAATACCTATATAGTTTAGTTAGTTCCTTTAAGATTACAATAATTTATGTGTGCACTATTTTACAGAATATGTATAGTAGTTACATATGTGTAGTAGTTACTAAAATGTATTTAATCTTTTTCAGTGACAAAATACAGAAACTCCTACTTGAGCTGAAAGCCACTTTCTTCTCCCATTTTTTAATCTTAAGAAACTAATTTGTTTAGTATTAAGAAACTAATTTGTTTCACACAGCTATGTGAAATAAACTCTCTTAAATTCCCTATATCTGGAGAAAATTATTTATATAATCAAGTAGTGTCCTGACGAAGGCGACAACTCTCCTCGAAATAATTTGTTATTGCTAAGCTAAGGCAACCTCATTTATTCCAATAAAAATAAATGTTTGTTTGTCTTCAAATATATATAACTTATCTAAATGTATTTACTTAATTTTACTTTTTTTCTAAATATAAAATTAAGCCTGTTGCCACGGACTTAACGGTTTGTCTGTATATAAAACACAAAAAAACTTTGAAAATATTAATAACTTGCAGTGCCATCAGAAATAAGAATTTGTTTTACATTTTATTGTAATAACACACAGCTACTAATGTTGCTATGCTTAAAAATTATTGTAGTAATCATAAATGGTATATTTGTGTTTGCTAATAGCCAAAGATTAGTAAAAAAAAAAAAAAAACTGAAATTCACACTTTCAAATTTGGATTTTATTCATATCAATTTTGTCTTTGGGTGATTTGGTGTTTACTTCTTAAGCTATGAGAGAACAGCAAATAAGTAAATAGATATAAAAACATGTGATTATATACCCCTTTCTCTTTTATTATGGCTCTAAATTGTGAAATTTGAATAATAATATGTGTGGTTATTTGTAGAAGTCAATCAAATGAAGCAAGGATCCAGTTTAAGTTACCTGATGGGCAGACTAGAACTCAGGCGTTCCCTTTAAACACAACACTGAGGGATCTCAGATCATTTATAGACTTAAACATAGATATACCTTTCAAGTAAGTAATGTTTTTATTTTTTATTTTTGGACTGTCTCAAAATAGATATATACAGTGCTTGATTTCTAGAAATTGAGGTGCCGGAACTACAACCCCCCCCCCCCCCCCCCCCCCCTATAGAAGGGGGGTAACTCGTCAACATGAGCAATTAGAACAAAATATTATAGGAAATCGTAAAACAAAGGAAATTTTGAGTATCGATACTAAGCTTTAAATTTAACAAGTCTTTTATTGTGTCTTCAAATTCCCTCACACATAGTAATAAGTATTTAATTTACAATATTAGTAAAACTTTATTTCTCGCATCAGACTAAGGAGCAAGGTTCAAGTCCAAAAGCGGGCGAAAGCCTAATTTTGGCAACCCCCGCCCAAGATCTCTCATTGAAGTTTTTGGATTAAGTCCTACGACCGGGAAAGGTCTTTGTGAGGTAAGAATTAATTTTTTATATATATTTTTTTTTTATTAATTTCCCCCCCCCCCCCAAAAAAAAGGGGGGACCTCGCAATATATATATAACTCCTTGCTCGGTTTCGTAAACTGAATTTTATTGTTATATATATTATATATAGAGGAGTATTGTGTTTGTTTTATATTATAAAACATTAGGTCATTGCAGAACAGAGGGCCTATCTACTAGATGTGATCATAAGTGTAAAACATGTTTCCCCTCTAAGATTTAAACCAGATATGTCTGTGTTGGGACAGTGATTCCAAGCGAGTGAATAAAGAGTTGTTAAATTGTTTGTTGTAGAGAATACACTCTGGCCACTACATTTCCCAGGAGAGAGTTTACAAGCCGTGATTTAAACAGTGATCTCTCAGAATTGCAACTCTTACCCTCCTCTGTACTACTTATCTTACCAGTGAGTTTTATTTATTTACTTTTTTGTATTTTAAGTTATTTCACTTTTCATAAAAAAGCAAATGCCCTAATAAATGTTTAATTTATAACTAGGCACTGAAGATTTGTCACACCTTAAGTGTTGTTCTTGTTGTATAGATAGTGTTATTTGTAGAGGTATCCTGTTAACTTGATACTTTATTTTATTGTTACCTTGTTGTGTTGTTTACTTGTTTCTGTCAGGAATGGCATAAATCAGCAAACCTCTTGAGGTCATGATGTGTTGTCAGATTTATACACTTTTATACTGGGGGGGGGGGGGGGAGTAACTTTGGAATTGAAGATACCAAAACTTGTGTCACTCTCTACTAGGGAAGCTGAATACATCGCACTAAGCATAACTGCTCAAGAGATGATTTGCTTAAAATCCCGATAAATAGAAATTAGTTTTGGCTGGATGGCCAAGGACACAACCAAAGTTTTATGTGATAGCCAAAGTGCCCAACTTCAAACGATGTAGCTCTCTTTCCATAAGGGCTTATCAGGAATTGCATTAATCAATAAACCTATTGATATAATGTCATGATATGTTTGTCAGATTTATAATTATTATTTAAAAATTATTAAGAAAACTCTGTATAAAATATATTACCTGTATTTAGTGTATTGTAAACTAAGTGTACGTTACTTCCACTACAGTTTCTTTGTTTTATTGTTAGCACAGAGTCTAAAGAAACTAAAAGAATAATCCACTGATTCAAGTTTCATTGCAATGAACTTAGTGATTTTTATATTAAGTTTATGCTTCATACATAAAGAAAAAAGAAATATGAATTAGTGATTTTTGTTTATGCTGCAGGTTCAAGGCAACAGGTCAATAATGAAAGGACCAGGTTGGACAGCGACCATGTCGGCAATGTTTTGGGCTTTAATCCAACCAGTGCTTGATATCGGCTTTTATCTTAAGTCTCTTATTACTGGAGGCAGAACAGACAGTAGTGGCTCAGCTGCCTCATCCGAATCTACCCTGTCTAATGAGCAGCCCTCCACATCCGACACACCATCCACCCAGGAATCTGTCTCTAGATCACCCTTCTAGTAAGTATTACCACTTTTTAGATTATTTCACTTGTTAGTCTTAGTATCACTAACAACCGTGTCTTACAAAACACCCTGTTGTAAATACTAGAAAATTATGTTAGATCTATATTTGACTACCCTTCTGGAGTTCATTCAAGCGGATTCATATTGATGAGTCAATTGCGAGTGAAGACAAATTCGCATACCTGATGCAAGCCTTAGTACCTGAATCTAAAGCTTTTGGGGCCATGAAGAAGTATCTGATGACGTCAGAGAATTACTAGAAGGCGGTAGCGGGTTTAGAGTGTTTTTATAGAAGTTTATATATACGTGAGAGATTTTGAAACTTGTGTTAAATCGTCAATAAGGTGTGACCCGACTCTACGACAGCCTAGAGTTGCAACTAAATGCCCTTGAGTCGGAAGAAACAGCAGATAAATATGTGGCGATGCTCTATCCAATTGTATAATCATGTTTGCCATAGGAACTTCTTAGACTGTCAGAGAAGATGATATTCCTTGGTTGATGTCACAACAACAGACTGAGATATTCCTACGAGGGTTATCTCTATCTCTTATGAACTTCCTACAGACCGAGGTGGAGACTGAGGAGATAGATTTACATATTATTATATTGACTGGAAAATACTTATTCTTTATCACTTGCTTGTGAGATCTGCTAAGTAATATAAACCTTAGAAAGTTTCTTAAAAAACATAAGTATATGAAATCAAAATGTTTTTCTCCTCAAACTTGCATTGCAGAAGCTACCGGAGTTGATAATACCCAATAACTGATGCTACAGCAGTTTCATACTACTCAACACTTTTTATTAGATTAGCCTAACATAAGTCTTGATTAAACTCCTTCCTGTAGTGATATCATGGACTTGAGTTACCATCCTTGGTGACTATGAATATGATTGTTATTTTCTAAATATATATTAGTCAAAATGTTTTATTTAAAATTACATGTTTAAATAGTTTTAAAGTGAAATCTTTTACCCTTTATAAGAAATAATTCTATGATAGAAGGTATTTGTCCAACGTTAAAATAACTATATTGACATGATCCATAAAACCATGGAATTCTCTCTAATTCATAATTTCAAATATACCCTTATATCTGTAGCATTTAGTTAAACATTTTCGAACCCATACTCACATAGAAGTGTATGTATGTTTAAGATAAACCATTATAGCTAACTAAGTTTTTTTTTTAATAAATAGAAATGGTTTTACTTTTTTGTTATAGTAACAGCCTAGGAGGAGGCAAGAGTGTAAGAAAAAGGGGCAATGTTCACTCACTGAGCGATGGTAACGATTCTAACGATGAGAATAACACTTGGAATGGAAACTCGACCCAGCAAATGTGAACTCGTAAAACATTTAAACAATTTGTCTCCAAGTCTATAACTGTCAGCACTCCGACCCATCCCTTCCTGCTCCAGCGGAACTGACTCCTTCATACAAAATAAAAATGATTAATGATTATTTTTAACTAACTTGAAATTATTTAATTGATTACTCTGTTGTTATGTAAGAACATGGGAAGGGGTAAGAGTGTATCAAGGTACTCTGTTCACTTACTCACCTGGAAAAAATTCTAAGTTAAGAATAACTATTACTACATAAACACATGTGTTAAAAAAATTGCTTCCGTGAACTCTAAAACCTTTAATTTAACATTCTTAAGCACTCAGCACTCTTACACTTATCTTTTCCTTCTCGAGCTTGCAGTCTTATATTTTTAAGAAGTCTGATAAAAAAAAATAAAAGAATTTAGAACTTCACACAAAAAGGAGTTTACAATTCAAAGTTTTTCTTTTCAAACTACATAATTGAAAATTTATTTGGAAAATGAAAAAAAAAATTGTTTTATTATTTTTTAAATGTTAATAATAAGTGATATATTTATTTATTACATTATAGAATGTAAATCGTACTAAAATGTGTTTATTTTGTATTTTCTTAAACCCCTCTTATTTATCCAAGTGCAACATGATCTCAAGGGATTTTTCTATGTATTGAAAAAATATTAAACTGGGAATACTTTTAGAAATCAGACATTTATTAATTTCCTACTAAGAATATTTTACTTACCTTAATACGAACCCAATGTGTTTTTTATCAAATTAAGTAAAATAAAATAAATGTTATCTTTTTATTTAGAGGAAATAATAATCCTCAGCAAAAACCTAACCGTGAATAAAGGACCAAGTTCCAGTCCCCCGCCAAAGAAAGTCAGCCAATCAAAGTAATGATATCCTACATTGTGACCAAGTAAACACCTTCTTTAGACCATAACTTCACTTCACTTGTACTTTCATGAGTAAGACTACTCTTTTATTTTTATCACTTAACACATAGCCTGTTTCTGATGATACTTTCATGGGAGGGGGTCTGGAACTTTTCTTTTGAGTTCTCTACTTCTTATTACCCTCGTAACTCCTATGTGACTGCACCTGATACTGATGTTTTATACCTCATTCAGAAACTGGCTATTCTGGAAGTCACTTATAATTTTGATGATGAGTGAGTGAGTCAGTTACAAAAATGTCAGTGTTTATTTACTTTGAAAATCTCCCCTATTGAAGAGGCTGGGGGTTAAGGGCTCAATTTTTACATTCGTAACTACTTAAGCTTAATCTATGTTTCAAATTTCAAAATCCCATTGTAAGAGGAAGCAGAGATATGAGGCTGAGAAAAACTGGGTGAATTGGTTTAAGTAAAGATACACTGAATGCTTACTAGAACTTGTTCTTGGGCCCTTGTTCTGAAAAAAGTAAGTATTTTTCCGTGTTTTGTATTGCTTCGAATATAAGCAGAACCTTATTTTTGTTTTTGCTATGCGAAAATCAGGATCTGTCTTATATTTGTGGTCCATCTTATAACTGATGCATTTAAGATCTAACCACATTTTTGTCTATGAACTTCTCTTTTAAGAGTATCACTGGGATTCTGTTTTTACTTTTTATTTCCTATTCTCTGAATTTTGCCGGGATATTATTGTCAGGCCCTGTTTTTTTTCTATCATTTTAAGGAATTTTAGCGTGTTCAATTTCTAGTGAGATGTGGGATGGAAGGGGTTGCTTTGTACCTATTTATTTCTAGTTAGTTTAAAAAAATAAATTTTCAAAATCTAACCTTGCTAAGTTTTTCTCTTCCATCATGGCATTTACCTTACATCTAAATAAAGATTCAATATCCATGGTCGATTTCCTAAATTTGATGTCTGAACAAGTTGGTAAAAAACAGAACGGAAGATTTTCCCTTTGAAATAGGATGCGTCTTATATTCTGTGCATTGATGACTTTTCCAAATTTGTGGTTTGAAAATCGGGATGTGTCTTACATTCGAAGCAATACTGTAGATTAATTGATTGTTTTAAAATGTATTAAGTTAAATTATTTACACATTATGTTCATGTCCCTCAAAATATTAACTGGTGTATAGATGAGCATACACTGGATAATTTATCTCTGCTATTAGTTATTTTTAGGGATTATATTTCTTTGACAAGCCACCCTCATTACTGACAAGCAACTAAAAGATCTGTCCCTCTGACACACCCAGTCAATCATTTCTCTCCTATCCATTCAGTCATACATAAAAATTCCAAGTAATTTTGGTTAAATGAGGCCAGTCGTCAACTGGAACTGTCTTCAGCTGAGTGATGCCTTGACTGTGCACGGCTAAACGGATCCTAGCCATCAGGCCCAGTTTTGCTCTACACGGCTGAACAATCCCCTAATGTTCAAAAGAATGGACCCGCATCCATTGAGCCCAACTTGTTCGAATAAGTTTGGCTATATACAACTGAAGATCCAGATTTCATGGGATTTTTCGGCTCTATTCGGCCAAACCCCCTAGTTCAGCGTTTCCCAAAGTGTGGGTCGCGACCCGGCACCGGGTCGTGGAAAAATTTTAAAATGGCCACCATTTTGGAAACACGATATATTTTTGTGAACCAAATTTCAATACCTTTAAAATGACACCCAACTTTTTAATGCCTTGTCACTACTTATACGTGTGAAGCTGTGTTCTCAACCTTGGTGTACTTAAAAAATAAGTATCGAAACATATTGGATGTCGAACCTAATTTGAGAATAAAATTAACATCATTAGCTCCTAATTTGAAACTGTTTGATAGTGATAACAAACTACATCATCCTTCGCACTTAGGACAAAATATGTGGAAAGCAAAGCTTACTTTATTTACTAAAGATTTAAATTAATATAATTGTTAATTTTTTAATTACTTATATAATTATTTTGCAACTTTTGAGTATGAATAAACAAACAAATCACTTGATTTATATTATTTTTTTTTTTTTTTTTTGAAAATACATACATTTTTTTTTTTCCAAGGTGGGTCACGAAAAATTATAAAATCTCGTACCAGGCCGGGGTCAAAAAAGTTTGGGAAACGCTGCCCTAGTTTAACCTAAGCTAAATTTTTACTCTTTTATTTAACTTTACTCTCTCCAAATCTAAATTAGACCCACCTCCCAACAACATAGAAAGCCTATGTATTCCCGACAACAAAACAATAATATAATCAGTCATTAGTTATTTAATTAATTTGTTAGTCTTAAAATCTTGTAACTTAAATTTTACCTACTTTCTGACTATCTAAAAAGCTGAAACTAGCACAAATGATGTATTCCCGGCATTTATCAGTCACTAGGTAATTAATTAATTAAGTTGAATTTATTGAATTAAGAAAATGTATAAAAGAATGTCACTTTTGCAATAATACTTCAACCTCCGCTTAGGTCAGGTCATTCTCAAGCTTGACTGACTAAAAGATTACATTTCGTAAGGTTTGAAGCCCTTACTTTGTCATTTACACTTTAATTGGGGTAACATTGATTTCACCTTTTTTTAAAAAAAAATATTTCATTCTACAAATTTTCTTACCTATAATCATTGTTATTGTCTCGTCTCTTATTATTCGAACCTAAACTTTTCAAATAGAGTAGTAAGTAACAAGTACTCAAGAATAATTCTGCTAGTAACTTAACTTTAATACATAGCTACAGTTCAACCTAAAAACATGAAACTTTGTATGTATAGGAGAATGTTCAATTAATAAAAATAAAATATGTGCTTTCAGCACACTCAAAGGGTCTGTAGACAATTTAACAAATAGGACGAATTCGTTAACCAGCATAATTGACCTAGCTGCATCAACATAGCGGCCTTTTAAAATTTTGTTTCTGCTATAACTTTTGAACCATTTATTGTAATGGCGTAAAATGGACACTAACTAACTTCTCCAAAATCTCTGGCTCAAATTGTTCTCTAGATGTGAATGTTTAAGGTTTTGGGGGAGAGAAACATATGTTTCTTACAAAATATGCGACTTATAAAACATTCCTTAAAATTTTTATTTTGGCAAGGAATACCTTAGATTTTTTTTTACATTTGTTAAAAAAAATAGAGGTGGAGCACGAAAAACACATTTTTTAAGACAAAGATGAATAAATTAGCCAAATATAAATTTGTACTCAGGGCATCCTCCTTTTTCATTTAACACTTCACATGATGCATTCCCGTGATAAATAAATACAACCCCTTGTTCTGGAGGGATGATTTTTTGGGACTTCCCTATAATTTTATTGTGATCGGGTAATTGCAGAGTTTGTAATATTAGTATTGGGTTGTGTTGGAGATACAGGTGCATTACCATCCACCAGATGGTAAAATCAGTGACGGATTAAGGCCTAGGCCAACAAGGCCAATACTTAAGGCCTCCAACAGACGGGGGCCCGGAACAAAAAAGAAGAAAAAAACATTATTAAGTAATTAGAGGAATGAGAATACAATTGTAAAAAAATGAAACTTGGATGTTTACAAAAATTATACGAAATAATAAAAACAAGTCAGATTCAGATAAGAAGTGGCTAATGTATAGTGCTATTAGTTTTCAGTTTATTGTTACATCTGCAACTATTCTCAAATAAACAATCTGTATTTGAAGAGGGTTACTAGGATTGGAAAATTGTATCAATCAGAGTAAACATACTTGAAAATTCAGAAGATCATATTGACTCTGTCAAAATATTTATACAAAGAAACATATCTGAAGGGCACATTGATACTGATATAGAAAAAGCAGAAGTAGCTAGGGCATTGGGGGCTCCACGAGATCTCTTTGGGACGCCCCTCGCCCCAAAGAAAATTGATGAGCAAAACAAAAAAAGGACTTGCGTGTTCAGATCTGAATGGCCCCCTATGAAATTGTGTTATGCTCTAAAGGGGCCCCTATCGATGTTGATACGTTTCTTTTTTCTAGATTTGGGGGCCCCCCTGGCACTGGGGGCCTTGCGGGCCCATAGTTACGCCACTGTGAGAAAGCCTATAATGAGGAAGGTTTTGCAGAGAGTAGTGTCAACAATAAAATTTGTATCAAAATGTGGTCTTGCGATCAGGGGAGCTAGGGAGGATTTTAATACGTCAGTTTCAGTTGGTAACTACATTACTGCTTTAGAATATTTAAGTGAATTTTAAGTGAAGAATGGGCAAGGAACATTTACAAGTCTTTAACAAACGAAGTTGTCCATTCGACGCCTCATGTCACTCATGTCGACCAACTGACATAAGATTTATAAGATATTTAAACCAAGACGGAGAGCCAGTGGAAATTTTATTTGGATTTTTACCAATATATTCTCGTTAAGGAGAGGCTATTGAAGAAGTGATTTTGAAGTACCTAGAACAATTACGAATTGATAGGACCAACTGCCGGGGTCACTGCTACGACAATGCAGCTAATATGGCTAGAAAATATAAGGGAGTTCGGAATCGAGATTATAAGAAATCTGTAGTAACGCGCATTTATTACATCCCTTGCTTTGTTCATTCTTTGAATCTAATTGGAAACAGCGCAGCAGAATCTCCCTTGCAAGGAGTAAAATATTTTAATATCATAAAAAGTATTTCTAGTCTTCTCAACTTATCACTGGAATTTACTGGAAAAACAATTTTCAAGCAGTAATAAACACTTGAATGTAAAACAATTGTGTGACACTAGGTGGACATCTAGAGCTGTCGTTGTATATTGATGCAATATACTACGGACACGGAGAGATAATTCAGAATTCAGACTTTTAAGCTTTATTTTCCTAGACATGAC
Organism: Gerris lacustris; assembly: GCA_951217055.1. Classification (NCBI taxonomy): domain Eukaryota; kingdom Metazoa; phylum Arthropoda; class Insecta; order Hemiptera; family Gerridae; genus Gerris; species Gerris lacustris. The sequence continues at coordinate 40,795,086 of OX578277.1, read as the reverse complement.
TCCAGCGATAGACGCTCAAGGGATAGTCGCCCAGCGACTATCGCTGAGCACTCCTCTTCTGAGTTTACATGTTACCGTTTTCCTATAGCCGAGCGACTCTTAACATGCAAACTCAGAAGAGGAGTTCTCCGCGATAGTCGCTGGACGACTATCGCTCAGGGTCTATCCCTAGAGAAAATCGTACCTTAAGTGCAATTGTAAATTGAGAAACAAAAAAACCAGCGACAAACATTCAAGCTAATAGTCTGATTCAAAAAATGGAATCTTTAGAATTTTCATTAATGACTATAATTTGGTATAAAATTTTGAAAAGGATTAATAATGGCAGCAAATTTTTAAAGGATACTAGCACTATTTTATCTTCTGCTATAATGACACAACAGTTTATTTGACTTTATTAATTATTACAAAACCAAATTCGATGACATAGAATCAGAAGCTTTTAAAACAACCAAAGTCAAAGATTATAAAATAGACAATAAAATGAAAAGAAAAAAAAAATGAGCGATAAAAATGAAAATATCATAGGAACCGATTTCACTGGAGAAAATTATTTTAAAGTTAATTGCTTTTGTAAAATTTGTGACGTGATTTGTTCTGAAATTACTAGGAGATCGGAGGGGGATAAAAGTGTTAACAATATATTTCAATTTTCTTTATTAAAAACGAACATTTATTTTCATCTACTGTATCAGGATACACTAAAAATTTAAAAGAATTTTTCAAAAATTACATCGACATACTCGAAATAGACGATGAATTTATTCAGTTTTTCTCTATAATTAAAGACGAAAATTTAAGCAACCCTCTTGAAATGCTTTGTTTTATTAATAAAAATAAAATACTATCAATTTTTCCTAACATATAAATTCTATTAAGAATATATTTAACACTCCCCATTAGTAATGCTTCAGGAGAGCGATCTTTTTCTGTGTTATAAAGAAATCAAGGAAATAAATTAGCCCAAGAAAAACTGAGTAATTTATCATTATTTTACATCGGAACTGATGAAATGAATAAACTTGGCTGCGATTTAACAATAGACAAATTAGAAACTTCAAAGCGCCTAGGACCTATCCAAATTTATTAAATACTTAGTGGATAATACATTTGTTAAGTAAAAAGTAAAATTAATGTGAAATTCTTTAACTGACAACATCCAAATGTGTCATAGGTCAGTGGAGGGGGGGGGGGGGGGAGGGGGCCCGGTTAAGACCTTAATCCGTTACTGGGTAAAATGTAGGAAATAATAAGGGTCCTCGGTTTTGTCTACGGACCCTAAAAAGTAGTCAATCTAACTATCTAACATTGGAAAGTTCTTTGGTTGTCCAAAGTATCTGACCTTTTATAGGGAGCTTAAGATAACTCTTGGTCAATATATAAGTAATTTATGGAACCCTTCCATTTGGAGTGCATGCCATACTCAATATTTAAACTTTGTTTTTTAAAAGATATAAAAGATTCTGGTTTCACAATTGTTAAACAAATGTGGTGTTAAAGTAAAGATAGTAGTAGAACAGGGAGGAAAAACCACTTATTAAAGGCCCTTGTTCACAGCCCCATATGGAGTTCAGCCACTTCAAACACCAATGTACTGCCCAAAGGAATAGGCTGTAATCAATAGTGAGCCATGTAAATCGAAATGTCATGGTGTGAGATTGAATCCGTAACTCAAACCTTGATGCGTAGATGTCTGAGCATGTGAAACATCTCTGAATCCCTTAGTAGAGAAAGTAAAATACAAAATGAACACAATATACTGTTAATTATATTTATTATTTTAATAATAATAATAAAAAATCAGAATTTTGTCACCCTACCAAGGGCAAATTATTAATATTTGTTTTTATCTTGATTCAATACAGTTTCTTATTTGATTATAAATCAAGAAAAATATTTAAAACCATAAAATTAAAGATACATATAATAAGTATAAAAAATAATTAGGATGAAAATAAAACATGAATTATTTTCTCTTTTTTTAAAAGAAAAACAAACACAAACATAATTGATACAGTTGTAATAATTATAATTGTATATATAGCAATAATTATATGGGATATACAAATAGAAGAGGCTTAATATTAAGAAGAAATTTTATTAAACTAGACGGTACAAGAAGATTAAGCAATTCACATCGTCAACTCCTGTAAAATAAAAAAAATAACATAATAGATAAAATCAAACAGAATAAAAATACAATAGATATTTTATTTGTTTACTGTAAAGTAATGGGTTTAGCATGTACATATAAAAATTGCATTAAATATATTCTAAAACTATTTATTTTGTAATTGTACAACTGTGCAGTTGAAAATTAAGTTGACATCAATTTATTGATTATGGCCATTAGTGAGATCAAAAACCAGATAAATCCTTTCATTGGTCAAGATGAAGAATAGTCACTATCACAATAAAAAGCTTCAGATTGGATACAATGATAATAATTTATAATATGGACATGAGAAAGTTTGTTTAATAAGGAAGGAAAAAAAGTCTTAGATCAGATATTTTTTTAAACTGGGTTTGTAAGGTATATGTATGTACTGTTCCAGCCAATTTTTAGCAAAGGTGAAGCCGTTTAATTTAGATGTGAAAGCAACAAGTTAAGTGGTGGACTGAAGAGGGAGGGGGAGGGAATAACAAGCAGAAATTGAAATATATGCAGGTACCTCCCATTGAAAAATAGTTTTTCTAAAGAATTAAAAAGGCAATAATAACCTTTTATGAATAAAATAGCTTTTTTTATATAATTCTGTGGCGTTAAAACCCTAAACATAGACCATTTAGATCATTCAGCAAGTTATCTATGGTATGATATTACAACCTGCCAATAAAATCAAGTTATTTTCTTTAAATGTATAACTCTTTTATAACCCAATAGCCTTAGTCAATTCCATTAATTGCTTTAATGGAGACTTAGTAACACTCAGACAGCTAAAAAAAAAGCAATTCATTTAAATATCTTTGATCGTATTAGTATATTTTAAAGCTCCCAAAATTAAATATAAAACCATTAAAACTTAGATGAAAAATGTACACATTACTGCTAATTTGTTGGTAGATGTTCCTTGACTAATTTCTTTTAATGGAGAAATAATAAATAAATTATGTTTTCAATCATATTAAACTGAATCAATAGATTCAAAATAATTGTTATGGCTTTCAATTCTGACACAAGAAATGCAAAGCTAAATTATTACATTACTGGGCAGAAGTTACGATAATCAGGCCAATAAAACTGTAAAAAGGTTAATAATCCAGGGCCTGTGGTGCAGTACATGGTGCACATCTTTTACATGGTTTAAGAGACTTTTCCACAATCCTTCTATTCAGATGCATCCCATTACCCTCATAATAGTGGGTGAACATAGAAAGCATTCATAGGTTCTTCCTACGAATTGAATCCAGATCAATAAGTGTGAGTGCTGATCATGCATCAACTAGAAACCCTATCATACACACAGACTAAATTTAATTAGTTGTTAGGTTCATACCATAATAGCGTTGACGATGTCATTTTGATTATTGTTAAGTGCTTTAATGGCTTTATTTCTCGAGACGTTGGCTTGAGACATGACTAGTTCTATGTCCTTCTCCTCAATGCCCGAAGTATCTACTTCTTCCTCTTCACTCTCCTCTTGGATTGGTGTAACCACCTTAAACAAGCAAGAAAGAATATAAATACCACATGTAAAAGAAGTATTTTAGAGATGTTACATATAAGTGGTTATAATAATAGGAACGTTACCCCTAAAAGCTAATGTAGTCCACAAGAATTTTCATTATTTGAACAAAGATATGAAATTTTTCGAATTAAGTAAGGCAAAAATAAAGCAGATAATTAATTATTTACCGTGGTAGCTCCAGTCTCAGTAGACTGTGAGAGTTCAGGTGCCTTGAATTTCTCAGCAGCTGCTACCTGAGCCTGTTGACTCAGATCCTCAATCTGAAAATAGAATACATCAAAATAAGTAAGTTATGGTCCCAAAACAATTTAAATAAATAATAGTTCGGCCTGGGAACATCCTACTTCCAGCAGTGGAAGCTAAATCAACATGTGAAAGTATTACTACGTTCAAACATCGTTATGAAAGCGTTCCCGATCCGATTCGTTTTTAAAACTATACATGTTCACACAACAAAAAATGCAGGTGATCGAAATATTTGGTTTCGATATCTCATAACGGTGACGTCATGAGTAAAACCTTCGTTCTTGTTACCTAATATTTCCGCGAATTTTTACATTTTATTTACAGGTTACTAAAAGTTTTTAAAGATTCTTTATAGTATTAAGGTTTTGTTTAAAAACGTATTTTGCAGTTAAAAAAAAGAAAGGGAAGCTCACGAAAACAAACAAATAAAAAAGAGGAAAAGAGTAAAATAACCTGATATCTCGATCCCCTTCACAACCTGTTCTTACGAGTGTTTTGAATTCGATCCCCTGTTCCGATCACATATTTTTGGTGGTGTGGATTTAAACTGATACGATCCATCGTTCTCATAATTTTCAAAACGATGAGTGAACGAAGTAAATGTCAGAGATGAAGTCATCTTAAACTAGATTGTTTATGTGTTAGTAGTAACTTAAATTTTGGTATCCTTACATATTTCTCGTAGTAGAAAATAATATTCCATCCTTAAAAGTTATGTAAGTTTAATTTATTTTTCTTTCTCACTAACAAAAAAGCAGAATTCAATAGTACCTTGGCCTCTCCAAAGATTATGTAGGTATCTGAAGCTGGGTTCTTGAATACGTCAGGCTTGTTAATGACAAACAGGATATTCTTTGATTTCCTAATGGTAACTCTAGACACTCCCTGGATCTGTAAAATATTAATAATTTAACATATATTATTAATTGACACATTTTAAATAGAGTGTTCCACATGCCTTGCATAGACTAACGAGAAAATAAATCCCTCTTTCTTGAAATGCATAAATTAATTGACTAAATAGCTCCATGGTATCAAAATTGGAATGTATAAGGCTGCAAAACAAGTCTCTGTTACTTCTGTTTGAAGAAGTAACCCTGAAATGCTGAAAGTTGTCACAATTAAAACTTTTTTTTTTTACCAAGGGGACAGTCAGTTCAGTTTTCCAAACGGAGGTTTGAACCACCATCCTTTAATTGATCTAAAGTAATTCTGAGTAAGTATCAGATAATATCTGCTTTCTTTGACATTCGGGAGAACAATTACTAGAAAAGAAAAAAACAACTACTAGAAAGCAGTAAATGTAATTTAGTGAACAGTCCACATTTAGATAAAGAGTAATAAACAGGCAGATCAATTGGTCAGGCTGTTAGTTCCTTAAGTGTAAAGGAGTTACCTCTTTGCAAGTTAAATTAATGAGTTTTTTCAGTCAGCTTCAGGTAAAGAAGGAGGGTAACCTTCAGTTTATATCACAACGTAGAGCCTTAGTGTTTTACATAATAATGTAAACCCACTTAAAAAAAAGGTTAGGAACCAGTTTCATTATCTTAAAAATTACATGGGGTGGAGAAGACAGCTGTGGACATTTATGTTAAAGGAATTCATTTGAACTTAGAAGTAATCACGGAATAACTTTCTAGTTATATTATTTTTTCCGATTTCATAATTTATAATAATAAAAAAAAATATTAGCATACATCCTATAAATCCTTGTACCAGCAGACGTAAAAGTTGGTCTTCTCAGAAAAAAACTAATTTTCTCCATTTCAAGGAAAAACATAGAATCATGAATATATTTTTGGGAATTGAAACATGTCGACATTTCAATGCTTCTCCATGAAGTGGAGAAAACTAGTATACATTTATTTGTCTTATTGATACAGTAGATGGATCTTAAAGTGCGAAATTATGACACATTAAAAGCTAGAAGCTCTGATATAATTTTATACAAAATTTAGAACTTCTATCAGTAAAATATAATACTACATTGAATACAAGTGAAAACTGATCTATCTCTATTCTTGGCACAATATTAAAGGGTCATATTTTTTATGTGGATTTTTGCATGACGGAAATTTCTTCTATATTCCCCAGAGCTAAAATATATCCCAGTTAAAAAGGGGCTGAGTAGATAAACTAAGATCTAACAGGGTAAGAAAAACAAAACAGAACAGTAATAAGCTAAGATTGCTGTATTCTTGTTACAATCATAATAATATAAAAACTGTAGTTTCTTCTTAGGCTAACATCTTAACTTCTAAGGAAATTTAAATTAGTTAAAACAGTATCATGCATGTTGTGACAGGATTTCAGAATACTTAAGTCTAATACCAAACATGCTAACAACACTTTAATTCCAAATAAAATTAAACCATTTTTAATTTGTTTGGTATTAACAGTCCAATGATTCACTAACAACACCGAACCTGTTTGTTGAAAAATTGTTACAAATACAATTATTTTGTGTGAAGACGTTGTTTGGTTATTGAACTACACCTCTTTTATGATGAAACACCAAACCTGTAACTTTACAACTAAGTGGCTTGTTGTAATTGAAATTATGTTGGTAAATGATATTGGTTCTTCAACTATACAGGAAGGAAAAAGATTAACTGTTTAATTAGGCCAAATTATAATAGAGTATGTTCAATTGTAGATCAGCTAAACATAAAGAATTATATATTCATTGAAAATCCTTCTTCTTATATTGGTAACAACATGTTTGTTTACAAGTTAAAGTTACTGCTATGTGTACATTGGTTCACAACTAATTACCTTGTTAGTTTGTACAAGATTATGTGAAACTTGTTAGTAGTTGTAGAGGATACAACTCGAGTTGTAAACATTTTTAATAAAATAAATCAAAACTGATTTTTGTACCAATTCACTTATTTAGGTGTTGTAGCTTAACAATAAAATTTTAATTTTAACCCTAGTTTTATCCACTATAAGGAAGTTTCATATGCTCTTGGACAAACAAGGCAATTTGTTGTGATAACCAATAAACTAGCTTGTAAACATACATTTGTTCCCAATAATATAAAAAGGACATTTGAATTTTAAGCAGTCTAAATAATTAAAGACTAAAATAATAATAATCTTTGAAGTTATGAAAGCTTACAGGTTTGAGTCCTAATTTTGACATGATTTTGCGAGCCTTCTTCTCTCCTCTTGACTGCTTAGCCCTGCTGATGTCAGGGTGGAGAGAGCTAGAGCCAGTGGCCTCGAGATCAGGAATGTCCTCAGGCTCTGAATCAGTGCCAGACATATCTGGATGGGCATCTGCAGCCTGATCAGGATCACTCAGCTCAGGCATTTTGCTTTCTTGTTTAGCCGCAATAGTCTACAACACATCACAATTATCTGATTAGAATAATACAAATACAAGGAATATAGAGATAAAAGCAGATTTAATTAGAACTCATTAAGCTTTTATTATAAATTTGTGAAGACACTTTTTTTATGGAAAAATCGGTAATATACATGGCAGGATGGATTCTAGTATTGTATAGGTACTTGCGTGTCATATAACTACCCATCCTAGGACATACCATTCTGTTCTAGTTATATTGTAATTCTCTGTGTCGTGTATAATGACCAGAGACCTTCAAAATGTAGCATTTATTTTTATGAAATGTGGCACTAAAAAGTGTGGCAATATGGCACTTATTTTTGCCAAATGTGGCATTTATTTTAGCTAATGTGGCATTTATTTTTCAACTTTCCACCCCCCCCCCCCCCCCCCTCCCCTTTCCATTGTAAAAGGGATATTAAATCGTGCAACTTGAGTCCTATTAACTACATTATTACAATTTACAGGTATTTACAATACCCTACAATGACCCACATTGAGCAGTAATGAGCTAGAGCTAATGGCTCTTAATCCTTAGGGTAGTGACCCACTTCGCCACCTGGGTGGCGCCACCTTGTTGATGCCACTTGCTTCCGACACTGGTTTTCCGCCACCCGAGTTTTTACTTTTTTCGGGCAGTCGTGAAATGGACCCGAAGGAGATAGCTGGTGCATGCATATCATTATGTTGAAATAAGAAGGAAAAAAGGCGTTTTTGGGTTCTTCGAATAATTTCAGACAAAAAGAATATCTACTATAGTTTGTTTCATAGTGTACCTACCCCGTGTCAAAGAGGACAGTAACAATTTTTGCCAAATGTCGTGTGGAACTTTCAACGAATTGCTTAGAATATTGAAGAACAGTTAGACCAGTAAAGACACTTATATGAGGGATGCAGTTTGGCCTTGATTTGATTGAAGGAATGACGAAGTGTGTCACTACCCTAAGATAGGAATCCACGTCACTTGGGGAATCCTCAGCACCTTGGAATCCACCATGCAAGGACATATCTTACCTGGTTTTATGGCTTGTAGCAGAACCCCTTAGAATATTAGAATATTTCTATTTTTTTCTCAGAACTTGGCCCGAATAAGGCAAAATGTGGCAATAAGTGTGGCATTTTACCGAAAATCGGCAAAATGTGGCTTTTTACCGTAAAATAGGCAAAATGTGGCATTTTAGTATGGCGCCATGGCAAAAAGGCATTTGAAGGTCTCTGATAATGACACATTCTTAGAGTAAGGAATGTCATCTCTTCTGTATATAGAAGTAATAGCATCTCTCAGTCTAATTAACTACTAAGCCAAAGGAATATTAACATTTCTGACTTCATACTGACTTCAATTAACATTCTTAATTTTCCAAATGAAATTTACCTGTTGAATCCTTCTATAAGCGCAATTGAGGAGACTTCTTGAAATTTTCTCTGTAAAATCATACCTACCCCTGAGTTATTCATTTAGCCACTCCTTAAACAAGCTCACTAGTATGGCTCAAAGACTACAGCCTGCCTTAGGGTTAATTGAGAAAGCTTAGATTTAACCTAGTGAATATTATAAAGTTAAACATACATTTCGTATAATTAATTGAATTTTCATAGGATGATTCTCTAAAGGTCACGAGTCAAGGATATTTGTAAGATTAAGCAAACTCAGGCTAAATAAATCTTTACTGAACAAGAGAAGGTTCATTACTGATATAAACTGTGACCAGGTAAATACCCTGCCTTCAAAACTTACTCAATAATTACAACTAGAAATATACCCAGCTAAACTGCAGTGATTGATAGTCAAGAATCATTTGGTGGCACAATTTTGCTTGATTTATACACTTCAGAGATGATATCCCTTTGCCCTATCAGTACATACATAAATATGCAAGATTTATATACTTGAAAGATTATATCTACTTATATAATTTATACATTTTAGAGATGACATCCCTTTGTCAAAACAATACATTTGAGTGAGCCTCCCCCCCCTCCCCAATTTTTCTAACCTCTTCTCTTAGGTGGCTTGATAACTACAGTTTAACCGATATTTTATCCAAACATTAGGTTAAGAAGCTTAGGAAGGGGAGAAAACAACCAAAAATCTAGAGTAACCGAGATTTAAACGCATACAACCGAAAGTTATAATATAGAAATGTAACTTAATAGAATCGTAATCTGTATAGTTTAGAGCCAGGTATGTAATTGCGTATTTCTAAAAAGTAATTAGACCAACTGAATTGGTTAATAGATTGTAAAATAATACACCGGTTTTATCCTCTCACGTACAAGTGCGCATATTAATACACATATTTACACGATCAAATATCAAGAAGACTGATCATATAAGTGGAAACAATGGGTTAATGTTCAATAAATGAAGATACATTAAACACATGGCAGAAAACCGGGGCAAATATTAAAAAAGCGCACCAGCTCATTAAATTGAGATAAGTTGGCGCGATGCCTAGCCTTAAACCCGAATTTTCTAATAAATATATATAATATTTTAGGAGACAAGTTTAAAATTACTTAAGTTAAGGATACTGATGAAACTCACCATGGTTTAGATGTCCTTTGACAAGAGCTATAATTAACAAAACAAAAAAAGCAACGATTAGAACTAGTCTCACTAGATACAAGTTGTTTCAAAGGCAATAAACCGCACACCACACGGCAACCAGATAAAAACTAAACTGTAATTACAATTTATAATGAGTTAAACAAGTTAAAGTGGAATAAACTAAATAACACAAATGGATGCAACGGATAATTTTAGATTTCTCACCGAAAATATATATAAAACCAGGAATACGAGAGACCTTGAACAAGCCCGGAATTGGTGGTCGCAAGGAAAGGAAGGTTTCAACAAGGTTCACAGTATTTATATTTCATTTCTTTTACTTTGAGCAGAGCCAGCTATGGAGAAAAATGATTGTCAATAGACGACCAAAGAAGCATAACCTTTTGGATAACCACATGGAGATGTAGTACAACCTACTTCGCGTTCCAAATAAACTTATTTTACTATAGGGAAAAACAGTTAAAGTCATTTTTTAATAAAAATCTATTTATTTTCTTAGTTTTTTTTCTTAGTTTTAATGTTTTTAATAGTATTTAGTGTTATTATGCAAAAGAAATTGTAATTATACGCATAATTATAAGGATATTTAGGGTTAAATCGGTCAGTTTGCTTACACCTTTGCAGTGATGGCTTTTTTCATGCTTTTTATTTGTTTAAAGTGGTTTTCTTCCATTTGTTTTACCAGTTTTATGTAAGAAAACTATTTATGGTTAATTTGGAGGGAAAATGATTACTTTTCATGCATCGCTGGAGTTCTAAATGTCAAGGTATGTTTGTATTAATAGTATTTGAATAGTTCGAGTAGATAACTCTTATTTGATTTAATATAAAATAATATAACTTGTTGATCATTGATTTCCCATATATATACATTATCGATAAATTATATGGTAATTACGGTGTTGATTGTTTGAGTTACAATACAATTGAGATACAATTGTTTGAGTTTTGTAAAATAATTGAATTGATCATTAGTTATGTTCAGCATTATGTGTATAACCTTTTTTAATAACTTATATAATAATCTTTGTTTTTGTGAACAGATGGTGATGTGCTTTGCTCCAAACTGCAATTCAATTATTATTCAGAGAAACACGAATGCATATTCTTTGGGTTTCCAAAAGAGGAGAAATTAAAAAAAAGAAGTGGATTAAGATACTGAGGTATGTAGGTAAATACAGTGGATTTATTAATAAAATAGTTTGACTGGGTACATTCGTATTGTACGTGCCTGGCCAAAATTTAGAGCCACTTCTAATCTCCTTTTTCTTCACAATGAAATTTCTCTGGCATGTACAGTACGAAGTAGCCATTGACTTTTTTTTAAGAGAACAAGTTGTGGAAATCTATCTTCTCCATTATAAATTAATCTTCCCCCTTCATGTGAAACTGATAGTTTCACTTGAGTTTGTTGGTGTAGCCCGAAAACTGATAGTGTTTTGTATTCTTTTAATTTACTCATTATGTATTATTTTTTTTCTCAGGTTTGTGTTTCCCATTTTCCCAAGAGCAACCATTTTCACTTTTAATCTAAGCTCCGGAACTTGTTCTCTATGTATAACTTTTTTTTTTTCCTGTGACTGAAGTGATTATTTATAAAGGCGGAAATACACATGCTAGTTACTCGCACAAAAACATATGAGTAGCTCGCAGAGGAGAGCTACTGGCATGTGTATACATCAAATAGCATGCGAGTAAATCGCACGAGGTTTGATTTTTGTCTTGCCAGTGGCACGAGTCGAGGGGAGGGGGAACTGATAAGGCACGTGTAAACAGGCCTGCCAGCGAAAGGTTGCTAGTAGCTAGCACGAGTCTCCCTCAGCCCTTCAGTCTTCAGTTGCGTTCCTTTCTTTCGCGGGCATCTGACAGCAACTCATCTACTTTCTCCGGAAGCATTTGCAATTGATTCCTAAAACCATTGACGTCCCGCATTTCATTTAGTAGCCACTGACTCGCTCCATGTACATAATTCCCTTCTAGCTATCCAATCTTTACCCAGACTCTTCGTGTATTTTTATTATTTTTCAAATGTTTTAAAACACAGTTTTTGCAAGTAACAACAATCTGGTTAATTTCTACATACATTCATAAGGTACATCGAAACAATAAATAAAACTATCAAAATTAATTAAATCAAATACAATTATTTAATCATTTATTCCGGCTAAAAGAAGGCAAGAAACAATTGCCTGTTTCAAAACTAGAACTGTGACTGGAATGTGTATTGTCATGTGCTAGTGGCTTACACAAGACCGATCATCCGGATGATACTAGCATGCTGTTTCACTGGCAAATGTGCACAGCGTCTGTAACAACATCATCTGTAACTCGCCACTGGCATGCTTTTTTACTAGCATATGTATTTCCGCCTTAACTAATTTTTTTTAAAAAAAAATCAAGTTGGCGGCAACTTATCAAAATAAAAATAGCTTTTTTCTATTTATAGTAACCCCTAACTGCGTAAAAAATTTCAAATTTCCTTGACAAACTGGAAGTAGGAGAATCAGTCCTTAGTTAGTTAGTCAACTATTTTTTATTTATAGTTTTTAAAAAGATACATATTTTTTTGAGTTTATTTCAATTAATTGTATTATGTTTTAGGCGATGTTGGAGTACAATGTACAGAGCCTGGATCTCAAATTTCAGTCTACATTCACAAAAATGATGGGAGACTAAGCTCTTGCAAGTCAATACGATGAGTGAACCCTCTATATAGCGTTTTGGGATATATCTTTGGTTATTTCCCGACAACTATTGCCAATATTTTATCACCTGGTTGGAAAAACTGCAAGTTTTGTACAAGCAACTTATGATGAATATTCCTCAAGAGCACTGAACAGAGCCACCATCTCAAATGTCAATTGGTGTAATAGCTAAAGCAAGAAGAATCAAGACTTTTAGAATTTTACAATTCTTACCAAATCATTTTTTCTCATATGGAAGCAAAATCTTTCAAGTCTGTGTTGCATTAACAAACTTACAAAATCCCCTTATTAAAAAAGTAGAACCGTTAATGGTTTCAATTTCTTACTAAATTGTTTATTGTGACATAAGCTAAACCTAATATGTGACTGAATAAATATTATAATACTAAATATGTAGGTAATTATATGAAGTACTAAATTTTGTTAGAAACCTATTTCTAGTTCTATCATTTATTTTAATTTACTTGTTACTACTAAATTCCATATTGATGTAAGCCAAACCCAATATGCAGAATATTTCATTTGTTTTTTTTTTTTACGTATCATTTGTATTTTACTCTTTACTTTTGTAGTATGATATATATTGAATTAAAGTTTTTTTTTTTTTATACATTGTTATTATTTCTACCTTGTGGTAAATCTTTTTGTTCATTCAACTGGCTTGTCATTTGCTTGCAGTGCAGACTGTTTGGGGAAGTTTACTAATTTGGCTATAGTGCTTCTCATTCCTAAAGCTTACTTAGATTTTACTATTGGTCTGTGGCTTTAACAATCAAATACTATTAGTGGGTTAAATTTCACTATGTGCTGAATGGGTTAAATTCAAAGCCACTGCCTTTTTCTGATGATAGTTCTGTTGTTAGCTCATTATTTTGTTTTTTCTTTCAAGAAAAGAAATAAACTATCTTTCTTCAAAATTAGTAATTTTTAAGTAGCCAAGAAGAACAAAATAAGGTATCGTAAAGTAAAGCCATTGACTGATCTTACTTGCCAAAAAAGGATAACTATATAGATATTGTCAGTTATATTTGCATCATCTAATGTAAGACGCATATATTTGAGTATTAATCTGCAATAATGACTCAAGATGTTAAGCTTATAACAAACATGTTTCTGTAAATCCTATAACATACTATACTTAGTATTGATTTTTTTGTTAACACAAAATTGTGTAACAAGATTAATAGTATTAGTTCAATCTTGTTTCCCCTCTCTACAACATGTGTACAGCACACTGGTATACATGAAGGTTAAAGGGGGGGAAAAAAAACAGCGAATGCTCAAAAAAGTCATGTGTATTATTTTAATTATATAATAAAATATGTATTTAAATATAATTTGACTGTGGAAGTGGAGGAAGGTGAAACATCAGACAAATCTGTAAAAAAAAAAAAATAAATAAATAAATAAATAAATAGACAAAATAATAATAAACTAAAGATTATTATGTAACACGTTCATAGCATAGGATCACCTGGGGCAGCATACCTAACTATCCAAAGTGGCGGATGCATGCCTGGGGCGTCATCCCCTCTTTTTTTAACTTCAGATAGTAGTCTTGCAGCTTAGAACTGGTATATACCTAGTCCTACAGTTCAGACAGACAATTCCTATTATACCTTTTTCTTTCATTTAAACATATCCATTCAATATTAGGTTAGAGGATTAAAAATACTAAAACAAGTTTCCCCCTGGCAGCAAAGCTCATACAGTATGAATGTGTTAAGTTATATCAAACTGAAAATGCATTTAAAATGAATTAGGAATGAATATTAACAAGTACAGTTCATACTAACCACTTAGCTTCTCTCTTTCTATCCTACTGATTAATTTTGGGATACATTTTTGAAAGTAAACGTTCTTCATGAAGACCATATTCTTCTTCCAGTCTTCATCTTTTTCAATTGTAAAATACACAAAATCTAGGGTGTTCCATTGCACAAAATGACACCTTGCCCTTCCTGCAGCATAAATAATAATTACATCAAATAAAAATGATAACACAGAGACAGTGTACAGGGAAATTTCTTCCCTTGAAAAAAGACTTAAAAGTTGAGCAAATAATATTTTTTGGAAATATTGCAAGAGACTAATAAATATTATTTTAAAACAGAACAGGAGATAATCCTAAAGAATAAAAAAGTAGAAGACTTGAGACCAATAGAATCAATGTTTTATAGTTAAATATTTGACTCTACTTAACTTTATTATTCTTTATAAATGTTGTTAGTCATCAATGACACATTTGCCAACTCAAACTGCAAGGAGAGTATTCCATCTTAGTCTTTAAGGTCCCTAGTGAAATCTAACTGGCCATGTATCAATAAAATACTTCTTATGTCTCATGGGTCTTCAACACAGAATAAAACAGAAATGGTACCAAAATAGGACTACTATATTTCCTACTTCTTCTTGACAGCAAAGAAAGCAATAAGCAGTTCAACAACAAGATCAATGACCATTCATTAACATGGACAAAGTTGAGAAACTTGTGATTAATATCCATTTATTAATGTAAAAAAGTCTTATGCTATCGTTACTTACTTCCTCATGGTAAAAAACATTTATTCTCATGCTGGCATTCACATTTCCTCGCAGTACTTTAAGAGCTCCGTCATAAGTACAAGATGTTATGTGCTTATCCATTTTCTATTTCTAAAACATCTTCGTCTCCAACAAAGAAGGCTGCAATTTTAGCAAAGATAAAATTTGTTTAACCATCATTTTTCACTAAAAAAGAAGAGGGGAAAAACAGTAATCACAACAACAGGTCTAAAAATAACAAAACATCTTATCAGATCAAACAGTAGAGATAAATTGCATCAATATTAATGGCTCGAGTAAATTAATGGTCAAAATTAATTAAAATTCAAAATTCATGATGATCATACCGAATAATAAGTAGTTAAACATAAACATAAATTGATAAAGGTAAAAAATAATGGGTTTTATAAACTAAAATAGTTCCAGGCAGAGCGAGTTTCAAAGGCTGAAAAGCAACAGATTAATAAAAAAAACTATCGGAAAAACTAATTCCAAGTAAAGAAATTATGATAAAAAAATAATAGTAAAAACAAAATGATCAAATAATATGAAAATTTAAAGTTTAATTCAATGGTTTGAATCAAGACCAAACGATATGAAATCCACGTAATAAAATGAACCTATTAAGGCCCAAAAAAGAAGAAAAAAACTTACCTTTTATGCTTAGTAGTTAAAAATGGTTACAAATTGCAATAAAACACAAAAAAACACTGGAAAAAGTCTATAGAATATTAAAATGAAGCAATTATAAATACACACAATAGAGTTTTACATGGTAAAAAAAGTTTGTTTGGAACGCAGAGGTCACAGATGATCGTCAGTGTTGCCAACATTACAGGCCCACTTTAGTCGTCTATAATCATATTATAAAGATTCAATTTCTTCCAGCATCATTATTAATAATAAATTAGGCATTTATTAACTTACAACTTTAGTAATCCACTATAATTAAAATTATAAGTTAAAAATAAATGCAGTTTTCAGAGTAGAACGGACAAAAATGAAACAATTGAATTGAAAATGACAATACATATACAAATAAATGTAAATGGATATGCCGGTTTGCCGGTGCTGGTGCCGGCAGTGGCGGATTTAAGGGGGGGGCTTTCGGACTTAAGCCCCCCCCCCCAAAAAAAATAAATAAGAAATTACTTTGTGTGTTTTAGTTATGCATAGTTGTGGTAATTGTAATTAAAAATTGGGTTTCATTCAACTTCAACTGTCTGAAATTGAGTGCAGTGGCGCCACTGATCACTATAGCGCAAAGAGCGCTCAAGGTCAGCGCTTTCCCCTCCCACCATTTTGTCTAGCTCGGCAGACGTCAGTACTAGACGATAGCAGAATGATTTGTAGTCAAAAACCAAAAAGGCGTCAAGTCCAAAAATGCAACTTTTCAGGAAAGCAAAAACAAACTTTGAACAGTTCTCTAAAAAAAATTTTAATACTTACAGATTATATAATGCAATCCTCATCTTCTTCAAAGTATACTGTGTAGGATCCAAAAGGAATAATGATCTAACATTATTCCTTCAACTCAGTGGCGGATCCAGGACCTAATTTCGGGGGGGGGGGGGCAATCCATCCAACACCGAGGGGTTTTCGGGGTATGAAATACCCCTCAAGAAAAGGAGGGGTCCAGGGGAAAAATGTATAAATTTTGAATAGAAATTGGTGTTTTACTCATATTTAAAGTATTTAAAGTAAATATGGCTCAAAATCTTTCGAATAACTAAATTTAATTACAACTTAAATGAAATCATTGAGTTTTAATCACAATGGTAAGGTAAGGTTTCATGATTTATGGAAACAAACTAGAAACTGCTCCAAGACCGCTGAGAGGATTTCCGGGCCCCTGGGCAAGTTAGCATTAGGGCCCCTTTAAACAAATAACGGTGGGGGTCTGGGGGCCTCCCCCGGAGAATTTTTTTAAAATTTAAGTGCAAAAAGATGAGTTTTTAGGGTTTCTGGGGGCAAGTTTGTCCTTACAGGAAAAGATGTTTGGTGGGGACGAATTTCGGAGTTTAACTAAGATGGGTTAAAAAAAAAAATAATAATAATTAAGTTGTTTTGTAGCTGATAAGTTTCATTAAAAAATCTTCTTTTACACTTAGTATAATATAAAATAAAACATAATATAAATTGTTTGCTAAAATAATGAGATTAAGAGTAAGCAAATAAAAATAGTTAAATAACACATTTTATTTTTAAAAAAATGCATTACAAGTAAAAATGTAAGTTATTAATATCAGATTGTTAATATGATTTATCTGTCAGTTTCTCTCCTGTAAATTAACATTGACCATATTGAATAAGATGAAAACATCACAATAATCTTAGTAACTAAATGAAACACAAGAATTCAAAATTCCATACTCATGACACATTGGGAATAATTTTAAGTTCATTACATTCAGTGGCGTAGCTATGGCATAGGCAGGAGGCTCCTCGCCAAAACAAAAATGAAAAATAATTACGTTTAGAACTGAATGGGCCCCCTGACAATGGCGTAGAAGTAATATTCCATGTTAGATTTTATCATATGCTCTAACCCCATCGACATTGGTACAAAAATATAAGTTTCATGTTTTTTTAGGGCCCATAGTCACGCCACTGATAACAATATCCTCCTTGCCTTTTTGGTTGTAAAAAAAACCAGTTCCGCCCGCCCCCCTGAGGCACGGGCCCCCAAGGGACCTGGGCCTCTGGGAAATTGCACCTTCTGCCCCCCCCCCCCCCCCCGTTGATGGCCCTGAACTGCAACATATGCATTTTCTCAAGCGTGGATCGTGTTGTTACCTGTTTTATAGTGTATATACGATATACACTAGGGGGGGGGGGGGCACTTGCCCCCCCCCCCCCTTGGATCCGCCACGCAGCTGTGAGTTGAAGCTACTTATTATCAAAAGTTTGGAAAAAAACCCTGACTTAACCCCCCATTTTTTGAACCAAAAATTCGTAAAATTTAAGATGGTTTATAATAATTTGTATGTTGTTATGTATTTGTATAGGTGGATCCTCGTATGTTGTTCATTAATGGTGTATTATCAGCATTAATAAGCTAGAATAACTGTTATTTCAATATTATTAATCTAAAGACAATATTTATTAACGCAAGAACTATTATTAATTTTAAAATGTCTTACCTTTCATTTGATACCCTACTCAAAATTTAAAAAAATATTTTTTCCCCGTGACAGGAATTAGCCGCCATTTTGGATTCCCAGTTAATCAGATCAAATTGCTATTCTTATTTTTTTCTTTGGCCCATCAGACCGCACATTTTTTATATTTTTACCCCACTCAAAATTTAAAAAAAATATTTTTTCCCCGTGGCAGGAATTAGCCGCCATTTTGGATTCCCATTTAATCAGATCAAATTACTTTTCTATTTCTCTTTTTACTATTCTTTATTTTTACTTTTCTTATTTATATTTTTAGTAACAGCAGAAATATAGTTTTAAGGGGGGGGGGGGGACTCGCCAAATTTTAATTAACACTTTCCACAAGTGTTAATATATTTGTAATCTACTCTTCAATACCCTTCATTTGATACCCCACTCAAAATTTAAAAAAAAATATTTTTTTCCCCGTGGCAGGAATTAGCCGCCATTTTGGATTCCCATTTAATCAAATCAAATTACTATTCTTATTTTTTATTTGGCGGCCTATCAGACCGCACATTTTTTATATTTTTAGTAACAGCAGAAATATAGTTTTAAGGGGGGGGGGGGACTCGCCAAATTTTAATTTTTTTGACAAAATGGCGAGGAAAATTAAACACTTTCCACAAGTGTTAAATATATTTGTAATCTACTCTTCAACACCCTTCATTTGATACCTCACTCAAAATTTAAAAAAAAAAATTTATTGCCTGACGTGAATTATCCACCATTTTGAATTTGAACAGGTGATAATTTTGTGTTCGCTATATTTTTCCTGTGTGCGCGTCAAAACGATCTTTAATACTGGGAAGTTTCATGTTTTTATCTCTTTTGATTCAAAAGTTATTGGAACCGTACAGAGTGACAGACAGACCAGAAACCCTAAAAAGGACTTTCAGAACTTAATGGGGCCTCCTTTTCCTCTTTTAAAATTTTTTTACGCTGTGAAGGGGCCCGAGTCGACGTTAGTTTTTTCTTCTAGATTTGGGCCCCCAGCACGGGGGGCCCGTGCGGGCCCATAGTTACGCTACTGGATGACTGGACTGGCCTGGTAGACGATCCTAACATCCTTTCAATTTTCCATTTAAATTCATTGGATAAGTTATGGTTAATTTTTATCACCAATAATAAAAGAGAATAATAATAAATCATTGTGATAATAATAATAATCATTATAAAAATTGTGAACATGAGAACATTAGTAATCTGCAGTACACACTTTAATGTAAATCCTATCATTAGTTATTAAAGTTACTTTATATATTTCTTAGCCTTCATAATCTCCAAAAATTAGTAGTTTGTATTTCTATAGTTGTTGGGTTTAAGTAGTTATGCGTTGTTTCTGTTTTCTTTAGTTGTGAAAAGTCAAAACTCAAACTCACCTTATTGTTATTGGTAAAATAGAATTTTCAGTTTTTGTAAACAATACAAACGTTTCAAAAACTAAAATAGACTGCCTAATGTTGTTATATTTTGAATAAATAAATAAATAATATTTTTGTAATTTAGTCGCCTGGAAGTTACCCGCTACTCCACCAAGTGCAAACGGGCAACTAAATAGTTGATCAGTTTAAAAATGGATTTATCAAAACTGCATGTGTTTGTTCCCTGGTTTTCTTAGGCTCTACCGCTCTTTGAGGTTAGAAAAATCATTAAATTGAAAATTTTATTGGTTCTAAGTAAGATATCAAAAATCTAATCTCAGGCTTCATTCCTAATTTTAATTCTGCACAATTTGAGCCCTATTTCAACTTCCTATGATAAATAGTACAGGCGCCATTTCAATACAACGATAAAACTCGTTGTATTGAATACAACGAGTATTATATATACAATGAAAATTAGGAATGAAGCCTGTGATTAGATTTTTCATGTCTTGCTTAGAACCAGTATACTTTTAATTTTACTGTTTTTCCTAATCTCAAAGGGCGGTAGAGCCTTAAGAAGGAAGAAAAAGTAAATAAATGTTGATCCATCCACTCTAATTAGCGGAAAACTGATAGAAGGACCATTTCATAAATTGTTTGACAGTTTAAAAAAATATCCAAAAGCAAAAAAATATATATATATTTTCGCATGAGTGAGCAAAGTTTTGAGAATCTTTTGATGCTGGTAGAACCTCGTATTTCATATCAGGATAAAAATTCACGAATGGCAGTACGACCAGTGGAAAGATTTGCAGTAACTACGCGAACAAAACGTCAACTGAGCTTTGAGAGAGCAACTTTTAATCGCCCGTGTGCGCCACACGTCTTAAACCTGTATGTTTTATTCCGCCGGCAACAGTTGACTCACCCAAAAAGTTGCTTGGAAAAAATCGCCAGTGTGCGGGGGCCCATTATAGGCTCTATTTAGACTCTAGGCAAAGGGTTAAAAAAATAATTAAAATACGATCATATCTGTATTAGTAAAACATGACATATTTATGATCAACATCAAAATATACAAATATTTTAAAAAAGGGTTTTTTTCTTGATGTTGATGTAAGTTCGCTTTTAGAACAGTGTCGACTTAAGTAAAATAAAATATTTAAAAGTTTATTGTCCTATTTCCTATTTCTCTAATTTTTTGTTATCTTTATTATTCTTGTCTTGATATAATTTAGCCCTTTCGATTAATACAAGAATTGTGATAATATGGATCATAATCTAGGAAATATAAAAGTACAAGTACATGTGAAAAGAAAAAGAAATTTGTGGAGAGGGTGTGGCTCCATATTCATTCAACAATAAGTTAAATGGAAATTAAGAATTTTTTTTTTTAAGGATACATATCTCAATGATTTTATTTTTAAATGATAATTTGTGAATACATTTATTTAAAGAGTAGTGATAATTAATTTTTTCCACAAAGGTCTATATTTATAATTCGTAGACGGTAAATTAAATAGAGGCAACTCTGATCTGGATGAGCGCGGTTTCTCTGGGTTCCAGTTCCTATACGTATTTTTCATTTTCGGTTTGACTTTATTTTTCTAGTTCGAATCTAAGTTTATTTTATTCATTTTTAAGTTTAATTTAATCTAAAATGTAGAATAAATTTCAAAATAATTTAATTTATTGAGTCATATATTTTAATTTATTAATCTTGAATCGAAACACTTATTGTTTTTTTTTAAGTTTGTAGATTTACGGGCTTTCAAAATTTTGTTTTTTTGTAAATTAAATGTTTAGATATCGTTCATTTCTTATTCTTCTAAGAGGTAAAATTTAAACATCTTTTTCAATTTAATTATTCAAATTTTATTTATAGTTACAAATAGCTAGTTAATTTAAGATTAGAGAACTTTTAAAAGACATTTCCGGTAAATTCGGATTGTACGTGACCCACTATGAGGTTAGGTGATAAAATCCAGCATATTAAATTAAAAACCTTAATTTTGTAGACCCTTGAATTTTTAATAGCCGCTCCGCACCGCTCCGTGGTCCTCCGAATGAAAATTGGCCCAGGAAAATCAGGTCAGGCTTCTTGATTTGTTGTGAATTGATTTTTGATTCAGTCTTGAACTTGAAAAAAATAAGGCCTGAATCTCTTTGAGTTCTCTATTAAGACTACACAATAATTTGGCTAATTCTGATTGTACATGCCATCGAAATTTTTTCGAGTTGGACCTGGTTAATATACAGGAGGGTTGGTTTTCTTTAGGAAATGAGTGGAGCACCACGAAGCGGTGCGGAGCGGAGTGGCTATTGAAAATTCAAGGGTACACAAAATTAAGGTTTTTAATTTAATATGCGGGATTTTATCACCTAACCTCATGTTCAATCTGAATTTACCCTATAATTTTTTAACCAGGTTTTTCACTTTAACAATTAAATAACTCGCTTCCAAGCCTTACCTCTAAGTATCCAAGCCTGCTCCCCTTCCACTTCGGTAACTGAAGATGTTACTAGTCACTAGTCACTAATTCCTGAGCCATCGATTGTCGTCCACAGGTTCCTGCAGAGTTCCCTCCTCCTTTCTCAACTGGGCTTAGGACCAGCTAGGGCGGAGTTCTAGGAGTTAATGATGATGGTTCTGACCTTAGATAATGTTCTCTTTTTCTACTGATTAGACATAATCAGAAATTTAAAAAAAAAATTATTAAACTAGCTTAAATAAGAAATCATTTCAGAAGAATGTAATGAAAATCCATTCTACGTCTCCACACTCTTCAAAGAGTGTTCTTCCCGACTTAAATTGTTTGTTCTTGAGTAGTGTAAATTAAGAAATTTAAGAGACACACTTTTGAGATATTTTGACCCTTCCTTGGAAGATTAAATTTTGATGGTTTTAAAAAAATCCTTTTCTTTGAATAATTTTGGTTTTTGTCAGGTAGTCTTGATTTCACTTTTGGTTGATTCTTATGTGTTCATATTTTTTATACTTCACCTCGGTACAAACAATATAATAAAGAGATAATAATGAGGTTAATAAAGAGATATGTTACAATACAGATATTAGGCACAAGTAGCATGTTAATGGTTAGATGGCGAGGACGAACCACTTGTTTGAACCTAGCAATCAGGCCACATTGGGCCCATTTCACTAACCCCGTGGTTGAGAGTCCTAGCCACTTCCCACATCATACCTGTACATAGTACCGCTGAAGCGGATATGGTTGGGTCATTAGTGATCTATTCAAATCAGAGCATCATGGCACGGGAGCGAACGCACGACCTTGATTCCTCTGGACAAGAGCCCCTTGGCCACGCTGACTCCCTGGTTCAAAAAATATTTATATTCAATTGGATCATTAGGATTTTACTACAGACCACCTTACCCCGGTACTGCGAGAAGTCTGTCTTAATTTTTATAATTATCCTAATAAGTGAGATAAATGAGAGGATTTTTTTTACATTTAATTAAAGAGGACCACAGACCTTACTGTCCATACATAGCCTTTACATAGCCCATAGGTCAATTAGGATTGACCTTACCTTTTACATAGCCCAATTAGGATTGACAATTGTTTGGTTGGTCAATTAGGATTGACCTTACCTTTTACATAGCCCATAGGTCAATTAGGATTGACCTATTGAGGATGGGCTATGAAAAGGAAATTTTAACTCTTATGATACTTGACCGGAATGTAATTTATTATAAATCAAATTATAATTATTATTAAACTACAGGAAACAGACAGAGAAAAATACACTCCAGCACCGGGATTTGAACCACGGGCCTCTATATTTCCAGTATAGCCCGTGGTTCAAATCCCGGTGCTGGAGTGTATTTTTCTCTGTCTGTTTCCCGTAGTTAATAATAATTATAATTTGATTTAAATTAAAATTTAATCTTTCCGGAGTATGAATACTACCAAAATCGTAAAATATGAATTTGTAATTTATTATTATATAAATATGAAATAACAATTTTTTTATTTTTTCAAACTTAATCATACTAAATGAAATTATGCATTAAAGAATAAAAATAAGAGGCTTAAGATTGTTAAAAAAAATACAACGCACTCTGTGGAAACAGTAATAATACTGCCTAAAAATAATAATGCTATTGTATAAATAAGGTTTGTATAGAATGTTTGGATTTTTTGTTGTGACCAAATTCTTTTACGATGATTGCATTTATCATGATTAAGTTTGAAAAACAATTTAATTTTTTATTTAATATTTCATATTTTTATAATGATAAATTACATTCCGGTCAAATATCATAAGAGTTAAAATTTCCTTTTACATAGTCCATAGATCAACCTAATTGATCTATGGACTATGTAAAAGGAATCTATTTAATTAAATGTAAAAAGAAATCCTCTCATTCATCTCTCTTATTAGGGTAATTATAAAAATTAAGACAGTCTCCTCACAGTACCGCGGTAAGGTGGTCTGTATGCCATATGACTGTCTTTTTTTTTTTTTACAAAAACTCAATCATAGCTCAAAAAATTACATATTAACTGATGGTGTTAGGGTACTCAAACTGAAGGGGAATAAACAATGAAGAAGTTTTACAGAAATTTGGCAACCTGTAGCACATGTTGTTTTGACATACCTAATTACAGGCTGAAACAAAAATAATTTTAATTTTTTTAATAAAATTAAAATTAAAATAGACTTTTTCGTAACTGAGATTTTCTCTTCTTTTCAACGGTATTTCAGCTGTAACATCATTATTTTAGGAACAGCGATCAATTTTTTAGAGTAAAATGGTTATAGAGATGATTAGTGTGACGTCACAAAAGCTTTCGAAAATTTAACTCAGTGTTTGTTATGTTTCTTTTTCTTATCACCTCTTATCAAACCCATGTAAAATGAATGGGAGACTTTTCTCAACTTTTTAAATAATTAATTATTAAATTATTATTGATTTATAAGAGTTTTCACCCTTTGAACATTATTGTACCAAGTCTTTTTTAACGAGTGTAACAAAGAAAACATTAAAAACTTTCGTTTCAGTTATTTAAAATGAGTATTTGTGTGAAGGGTCATATCATCGAAAAAGCTATTTGAGTTATTAATCTTTATACTTGATTTTTTGTATTTCCTGTTGCCATAAAAATTCACAGGGTTTGTTCGTGTTCATATTGTGTGTCCGAAAATAAATTTTCCTCAAGTTTTGAAACTCAATGAAGCATACTCAGGGTACAGGACTTGTAGACAGATAGTGATACTTAATCTGCTAGGTAATAAAAGATTATGTGCAAATAATATTTTGTTCCTGGTTACTTACAATGTGCATTATACAGGGTGGAGCACGGCACACGTATGAATTTGAAAATGTAATAAAACACAGAATGTTGCAAAATAATTTTTTAAAATTTTTTTCCTGATTAAATAACATGGGAAATTTAAATTTACCTAGATTTAAACAAAGTATCGGATAAGTGGTTCCCCTCACATTCCAAACACTGATTAAGCCTTTTTTTGTGCACTCTTTCGAACATTTCCACAGGAATTTTGGCAATTTTGGCTCGCAATGTTGTTCTTGAGGGCTTCCAGGGTTCTGGGACAATCGCTGTACACCAAATATTTGATTTTTATAATACAACATTCTCACATAAACTAAATTAGCTTTAATAAGTGCTTACATCAGGATGTTGGTATCTATAAGGTGTATACTAGGTGTGCAATGCAGTTGTCTGCTTTGCACATATTCAATCTCATATTCAGTGTGCTAATGAGTGGTAGCTTACTGGGTGACATCTAGACAATGACACATAAATTTGTAGCTCTTTTAGAATTATTGATCTAAGATGTTTAAGGCTGACGACCGACTCTGTTTAAAAGTGACATTACTCGTCTTGACTGACCTTTATTCGGTCCCAACAGACTTAATGCACATGCGGGTCTAATTTTCCAACTACTTCTGCACAGCCCTAGAGAACCCCTTAGAGAATGTTTCAGTCTTATCTCAACTTTTAAAACTTGGGGATATGGAAATTGAAGAGTTAAATCAATATCACGGAGTTCGGTCCTTAGCAATTTATCTTCTTCAGAAGAGAAACAAAAAGAGATGTTATTCACACAAGTGGTGGGTTCTGTTAGTTATAATGACAAAATTCTAACTACAAGAATATACACATAACACGTACGATATAACTTAAATGTATACATGATAATTATGGATTATG
Source organism: Gerris lacustris (assembly GCA_951217055.1). Taxonomy (NCBI): domain Eukaryota; kingdom Metazoa; phylum Arthropoda; class Insecta; order Hemiptera; family Gerridae; genus Gerris; species Gerris lacustris. The sequence continues at coordinate 40,769,247 of OX578277.1, read as the reverse complement.
AATCCATAATTATCCCTTTGTATAAAAATAAAAATTGAACTTTAGTTGGTAACTACCGCCCTATTTCCATGTTATCCAACATAGCGAAAATAATAGAAAAATTGGTTAAAAAACAACTTGTTGGATACCTGGAATCAAATAGCCTAATAATGCCTAGACAGTGGTTTCAGACCAGGGCAGGGTACTCATGATGCTTTAGATACAGTCACTTCAGAAATAAATGAATCTTTAGACCAAAGCACCAAGACTATAGGAATCTTTCTTGATTTAGCAAAAGCGTTCGACACAGTGTCTCATGCCCTGTTGGTTAAAAAACTTGAGAGTATGGGGGTGAAAGGAGCAGTTTTAAGTTGGTTCATTAGCTACCTTGCATGTAGGCCTCAGCAGGTTAATTGGGGGATGGTCACACCACTACTATGTATGGTACTTCCTATGGAATCCCTCAAGGTTCAGTTTTGGGACCTGTATTATTCCTGGCATTCATTAACGACCTGCCAAAACTTAAACAAGAAATAGAAGGGCACCCCTACTTATTTGCAGACGATACCGTGCTGCTTCTCTCCATCCCGTCATGGTCCAGCACCTTCAACTTTGCCTTTAAGGGACTCGAAAGAGTGAAACGGTGGATGGATCTCAACAGACTCTCATTGAATCTTCACAAAACCAAATACATTACATTTTCAATCTATAAGAATTAATAACATAAAAGGAAGGGTAATTTATTTAACATAAAAGGAAACAATACAATAGAAAGAGTTCAAAGTATTAAATATTTAGGTATTCAGATAGACCAGCACCTGAACTGTAAATCACACTCAAAAACTCTAATGAAATGAATAAATCAGCTGATCTATGTGTTTTCCAAATTAACAAATATTTTGGATCAAAACACTTTAAAAACTACACCTTGGCCCAGTCGATCCTAACTTAAGGAATACTATCTTGGGGTGGGGCTTGTCCCACAATATTAAGACCTGCAGTCGTTGCACAAAATAATTTGCTTAGAAGAATTCTAAAGAGAAGAAGGCTCGACTCGGCCAGGGCGTTATACAGGGACATCAGTTTTAACCATAAATAATCTTTGTAAATTGACAGTTTTAATGAAAATCCATAAGAGCAGGGAGTTTTTGGGGATGGTGAATCATGGGCACTGTACCAGGGGCGAGGGTAGAGGTTTGCCCAGGGTTCCCAGGAAAATGACCACGCAGGGCATGAGGCACTGGTCCTACCGGGGTCCTGTCTGGTATGCTGACCTCCCTCGGTAACACTTAGGTTCAACTAGGATATATCATTTGAAAGAGAATTTTATCGGCTTTAATGTTGAATAGAATAACATTTTTTGCGCGACATACCGTTTTCGAGATAAACACCGAATACTGAAAAATGTGACCTTTTGCCCCCCCCTCCCCTCACCTACGGCACCTGAAATCGATGGGACTTTATTAGGCGTTGTTCAGGGGACCACCCCCAACACATTCCTGAACAAATTGGAACTACATGATTTAATGCAAGATGAAAACCTAATTTGACTGGACTACAATTAAAATTATTTATCTTTCTAATTATGACTAGAGATGTTAATAGAAAGAAACGCAATAATATTGTCACCACAATTTTATACTAACCATAAACAAACACAATTCCAGAGTCTCTAAAGTCTCTTCTAGTAGAGATTATACTTATACTATTTTAACACTTAACTCTGAAGTTTGCTAATTATTAATATAAAATTGTGGTGAAAATATTGTTGTGTTACTTTCTATTAACCTCTCTAGAGGTCGACCAAGAAGTCATGGAAATGAGAGGAGTGCGGTAGTGTCGCCATGTACAGTCAGTTTTTGATATAATAGACCACGGTCAAAAAACACAGTGTTGTTCTTCTGTTATTAATAATTTTATTTTTGATAACTTCTATATTTTTTAAATATTTTTTGCAACAGGCAACACTGTACCTGATAAGAAATCACTAATAATATACGATAATATCTTTATATTATTATTTATTGATTATTCATAATAATATTCTTTAAATCTAAATCGATATTCTTTTTCCTTAATCTATTTTTTTTCTTCCTCTTTATTTCTGAGTTTGATTTGGATTTAGAAGAGTTGTGACTGTTCGTGCTGTATAAAAACAAACAAAACAGGAAACCTAACAGATTGGAAACCTTCCTGTTGTTATTCGTGAGATTTGACATAACTGGGCATGTCATACAAACTAGGAATGGTTATTGTCTTAGCACCCGACTGTACTGACTTCGGCACTACTCGGAAGTTCCGATTTTAAACGAAGTTAAGCTTTCCGTTTCTCCCGTGTTCATGACTTCTTGGTCGACCTCTAGCCATAATTATGAAGTGGTACCACAAAATCTCAGTCAAAATAACCAATAATTTATATCTCTTGCAATGTAATCCCCTCCTAGAACACAAGATTGCTCCATACATTTTTTTCACAGCTTTTCATTCTTTGCCGTCTGTTTATTAAGAGAAAATCATTGTAAATAACTTTATCTACGATTGATACGAAATATAAACATTGTATCTCTGTTTAGATGCGTAGAAAGTGATTCTTTACGTACTTGTAATCATTGCGCATGCGCGTCTCATAGTTCTGAAGAATTTCTCTTCTTTACCACCCTAGGGCAGTAAAGAAGAAGAATTCTTCAGCTTTACGCACGATTAGCGAGTTTGTTTACATTTAACAAAACTAATTTGTTGTTCTTTTATTAAAGTAACTGTTTATATCGAGTTTTTAGTGAAAAACAATGAGTGAATCAAGTGACTTTGACGAAGATGTGGAGAATAATACTCCTCCAGAAATAATTAATTTGGCAAAAAATACAACTCAAGAATTAATGCCATCTTTATCAAGAGAGAGATACGAACTTACATGCAGAAAGATTATTTTTTCTGTATTATTTAAATGTAACAATTGTAGATAAAGTACAGTACGCAACTTGTGCGAAAACGGCATTTTGCATTGCTTGTGTGGTTTTACTACCCTCCCTGTCGCTCGGGTGCAAACTCCAAACTCGCATGCAAAATGCTACTTTCTGCACTAATAATAATGTACTAATAGTAATGTACTATTTTACCTATATAAGTCGGCTCATAAAATATTTAATTGGTTTATAACATTTTTCTTTGGTGAAGTGGGTGTCATTAAAGAAAGGGGTTTTTCAAAATTAGACTTATTAGGGAAAATTTACAGGGGAGTAAAAGAAGGGAGATTACGCCAAACCATCATTGACAGTAAGTTTAATTTTTTGGAAATGCTAAAATGAACAGATAAACCTAGTCAAAATTGTTGTCAAGACTATAATTGTTCTCTTATTTTATTATCTTAAAATAATAAAACAAATCAAAAGGGGATTAAACAATAAAAAGTATTATATTTATATGATAAAATTATTGGTAAGCAAGCAATGGATTGAAAGGCCTAAACCTTTACTAACATAATTATCACCACTTCTTTAAATTGCTAAAATAAAATCTACTGGTGTATAATAATTTTTAAATTATATTGATAACTGCCAATAGGGATTTTATAAAATTTTATCCCCACAGGGAACATAGGGACAAAGTGAGAAAAAATGGTGAATTGAGCCCAGACTGATCTTCTAAAGTTAGGAAGTTAATACTTGAGAAAGGGCTCCTATTTAATAAAAGATAATTCCAATTTCATGAAAGGCATGGGGGATACAGGAGGAAAGTACCGCTGCTTTTCCCGGAAAGTTATCTTTTAAGAATTTGTTTTGCAGTTGTCGAAATCAATTACTAATTTGGGATATTTGCAGATTATTTTATCAAAGGGGAGGGGGTATAGAAGTAAGGAGGAGAGTTAGAATCTAGCTATTCTCACTTTGTAAAATAATTTTAATGTTTCTGGTAGTTAATAAACCCAGCAACTTAAAAGTAACACACCCCGTAGCGAAGTAAAGGTATTCAGCTAGTTCTATATAAGGAATTCAATTCTATAGGAATATTCTAGAATATTTAAGGAAATAAGTGTTCACCTCCAGAGTTAAGATCGTATTCCTTGTGTGGCTCTATGCAAGGGCCTAGTCTCATAAATTATTAGTGGAGAAAGCACTATTAGACATAAATTCCAATCTCTCCTTGAATATTCTTGCCTTGGCTTCCACATTACACATTTTGGTGAAATATTGATGCTGATTAAGGTATATTGAAAGTAATTTCTTTTGTTGTTAATGTGCTACTCATAATCATATTCATTTTAACAATAGAGGATAGTGAATTAAATTATTGAATAATTTATTTAAACTCACTTCAAGAAAGTACTCGGTAATTCTGTCTTAGTTACTTTTCAGGTAGAATTTACTACTAATATAAGCTCTTTTGTCTCCTGTTTACCTGTTTAATCTGTCAAGCAGGTTCTCTTCTTCAAAAGTTCATATCTCCTCTCTTGTTAGTAATTTATTGCTGAAAGACTGCTATAGAAGTCAGTGGCGTAGGAATTCATTTTTGACGGGGGTGGCTCGGCTCCTCCACTAAAGGGGGGGGGGGGGGGGAGATACTCTTTATCAGACTGCAACCTATCCTCTCTCTACCCCCCCCCCCCCCCCCCCCCCCCTATAGAAGGGGGTCCGGGGGTCCTCCCCCGGGAAAATTTTGGAAAATAAACGTTCAAAAACAGCATTTTAAGCAGTTGTAGACATATTTTAGAGCAGTTCAAATATTCGTAGGTTTCGACTTTTTAGAGAACAAATTTAAATAAGTATTTCGTCTTTTTCTCATGATGTCTATCAAAATTTAATAAATGTATAAGAATAAATTGTATACACTGTTTAAAAAGTAAAAATTAGATTTTATGCACTATTTAAAAGTATGAAAATAAATAAATTGAGATTGAGGTAAAGTGAATGGAGTCAAAAACAATTTACATTCTCAGTTTGACACGATTCGCGAGAGAGCTAGGACCTGACTAAAGAATCAAAAAAGGCCGGGTAAAGAGGAAAGAGAAGAGAAGTCTCCTTATCTAGCAAAAATTCATAGTTGATAATGTCTAGAAGAATAAGGGTGGTTCAACCTCCTACTACGACCGTGGTTGTTTTTTGATAAACGGGGTTTGAGCCGCGCTTCTGAAACTACTGATAGCAAGTTGACATAACTCAGTCTGATAAATCAAACGAAACTTTCTTGTCATCAACGACAGAGCAGGTGCTATTTATTTTGATTGACTCAGTTGATCACGTCATTAAGATTTTATTTAGTTTAGTGTTGGTGAGAAATAGAAGTCATGATAACTCTTTGTGATGTGCCGACTGCCGACTTGTTGGCTTTACTAGCCGCAGCCGCCCTTATCTTCCTATTTAAACCCACCCGTCGGCACTTCAAATAAATTAAATGTTTATAATATATTATACCATTTTATTAATGTTAAAACATTTTTATTTGAAATAAAATATAAATGTATTATTTACCAAATTATTCAAAAAAATTTCTAAGCATGTACTAATTTTTATTTTATTTGTAATTTTTTTGCCCCTTCAAATCTGACGGGGGGGGCTCGAGCCCGATAGCCCCCCCGTTCCTACGCCACTGATAGAAGTCCAACCTTGTCTTTGATGTACATAGCAGCAATTTGGGTGGATTGTAGTTCCTCTTCCAGCCACAAGATGTCAGGGGAATTCTATTTTACATTACTTTGGACTACTGATAATATGTAGTCTACTTTTTCTTTCCTTTAACGTTTTAAAAATAAGGATGGCTTTATTTATCTTTAACTTTATTTTTAATATTATGTAGTTTATTTTATTTTGTTAGCTGCATAGGAAAGACTAGGTTTATATTTTATTTATTCTTTAATATATTATTTTTATGTATTGCAATTATTGAAAGAACAATTTAACAATGGCTTTCCTGTGGCCTTATGATTTTATACTAACATGATTTAAGTGCACCTTTTTAAATAAATAAATTGCTTATTCTTTCTTGTTCCCCTATAGTTGCTTTATTTTTTTTATTTTGTTCCCCTATTATTGCTTACTCTTTCTTGTTCCGCTATTTGATACTCTACTGTGGTTATATTTGTAATCCATTATCTTGAAAATTAATAGCTTCCAAGCTTACCAAAAGCAATGGAAGTAATGTTTCCGAATTCAAAAACTCCTAGACATAAATCTGTTTAGTTGTCAGGGAAATATTTTTAATAGATAGACATCTATTAGTAAAAGTAAAATGTGTTTATTGTTGAGTTTTGATTTGTCTTTCAATAATATGCTGTATTCTGACAGAAATTTATTTAAAGTGAGTGCCACACTTTAAATAAATGATACAGATCTAATTTTTACTCAAATAAAACTTATATATAATTAAGTATAATATTTAATCTCATTTATGAGTTTAAATTTCACAGATAGGTCATATTGTGTAGTACTTCACACTGAGTATTTTGTATGTAGGTAGTCTCTCTATGTCCAGAAATAGGGTTAATATTTACCCAAGGGACTTGAACTTTTAGCTTATGATTGAGAAATGCTTACGACTTTCAATGTTCATATTTTTGAGTGCTTTGTTGAGATTAAGCTACTTCTGAAATGGTATTCTACATGGACTATAAGATTGCTTTAATTGATGAATTGTCGGGTATATTTGCCATTTGAATCTAGTCTTTTGTCTCCAGTTCTCACATGGTGTTTTATAAGTCTCTACTTACGACTAGTTTGGCCTAGTTTTGTGGCCTTTTAGTTATCCTCAACTCCTTCTTTGCAGCCAAATTTACAGGCTCTCACACAGTGGTGCACCCACCGGGGGGGGGGGGGGGGGGGGGGGGCTTCTTTTAATCTATTGCTTGCTTGCCTCTTGCCAATCTTTTTATCATATAAATATAATACTTTTTATTGTTTATTCCCTTTAAATTTGTTTTATTATTTTAAGATAATAAAATAAGAGAACAATTATTATAGTCTTGACAATAATTTCATTATAGCATTTGTTAATTTTAGCATTTACAAAAATTTAAACTTAATGTAACAATTCTTTGGGTTTGGCGTAATCTTCCCTTTTATTACTCCCCTGTATATTTTCTCTCTTAAGGTCTAATTTTGAAAAAAAGCGTTTCTTTAATGACACCCACTTCACCAAAGAAAAATGTTATAAACCAATTAAATATTTTATGAGCTGATTTATAAAGGTAAAAAGTTATTTACAATGATTTTCTCTTAATAAAGAGATGGCAAATTTGATTGAAAAGCTGTGAAAAACTGTTATGAAGCAGTCTTGTGTTCAAGGAGGGGATTACATTGCAAGATAAATAAATGATTGGTTATTTTGACTGAGATTTTGTGGCACCACTTCATAATTATGGCTAGAGAGGTTAATAGAAAGTAACACAACAATATTTTCACCACAATTTTATATTAATAATTAGCAAACTTCAGAGTTAAGTGTTAAAATAGTATAAGTATAATCTCTACTAGAAGAGACTTTAGAGACTCTGGAATTGTGTTTGTTTATGGTTAGTATAAAATTGTGGTGACAATATTATTGTGTTTCTTTCTATTAACATCTCTAGTCATAATTAGAAAGATAAATAATTTCAATTGTGAATAAGAATAAGAATAAGAATAAATTTATTTCCATTAAGTTAATTTATAACATTAGGACAAGTCACAGGTATTACATCAAATACAATGTGAAAAGATACATAACAATAATATGTGTTTTATTAGATTAAAATATTTGTTTAATAATAATAAATTAATTCAGTTATTTTATATAGCTACACCTTGATTATGGCTTCTACCCATATACCCTCCCCCTTAGCTCCTCAATAATATTTCATCATAGTGTTATATTTTACTCCTTGGTCTTTCTCATTTTCTCTAATGGTTTTTAGTGGTTCCACTCTTTATTTCCTGATTCTTGTTGCACAGATTAATCTGACTAATATTTCTTTGTTATATTATCGACTAAATCTGTCGGTCATCTAACTCTTGCTCTCTTTTTCTTTTTTCTGTTCTGATTATTCTTGTTAGAATGCATCGGTTTGTAACTGTAATTTTGTAATTTTTTTTAATCAACCTATTTATTTTGAATACGTGTATAGTGTATATATATACTAGCATAAGATATGTATAAAAACTTATTAGTTTTAGCATATAGGTAAAGAATAGTCCATACTTTGAGCATCCAACCTACTGATCTAATAAAATACTAAACTATGTATAAGGGACTTAATTGATGTTTATAAATGATATATGTGATTATCTTCCTGTTACCCTACCTTGTTTGCCTGTCCCCCTTTGGAGGAACTCAGTCCCATCTGACTATTGAAGGCCTTGGCTTATTAGCCTCTAGCCTACCTACTTTTGGCTCATTTGCCAAAAGCTTCCCATATTAATTGCTTTACTCACCACTGTCCGCCTCTCAGACGCTGCAGGGTGGCCATCTAAGGATGCCAGTCCGGGGCTTGTATGGGCACCTATCTCTGAAGTGCGTGGAATGTGGAGTTTATATGAGACTAATATAACATGGGTCAACATTATTTCATAGGTAATGTGAAAGTTTTGCTGGTATGTCCTTCAATGCTGTTATGCCTTGCGGGTTTAAAATAAAATAAAATTTACAGCATTTCCTACCTAATTGAAAAGCCACTATTACAGAAAAAAATCGACCTCAGTAGATTTTTAGCTTATAAATGGTGCCCGTTCTGAGAAAAAGTTTCCAGCTTTATCAGATTTTACTGTATTTATTTATTTTGTTCCATTTTCTTGGGCAGTTTCAATTTTATTTTTAGAGTAACTAATGAACTATGAATGTGTAAGTTACTCAAGCTGTTTTTAAAATCTCTTTTCATTCATCAATGTCACAGCATATTATGTAATATTCAGATAAGGCCTGAAGATGCCCAGGTTTGGGCGAAATATAGCTTTGAAAAAATATTATAATTAAAAAATAGTTTTTTTTTTAAATTATATCTTTGTACAACGGATCTCGCCAATACCGAATCTAAACCGTGCCGTGTGCCGTTGATATGCTCCCGTGTAGGGACAGTAAGAGAAGAAAAATGTGTACAAGTAAAGAAGACAGATGCAGAAAAATTAAACCGATACCTAGGACACAAGTGTAAACAAACCTGGTTGTCACACGTCAATTAATTTATTTCATTGTTAACTTTTCCTTTTTTGCTGTCATTCAATGTTTATCTCTTATTTATAAAAATCAAACATTTGAAACACGTCAAAATGAAGATTGCGTAAATATGGGACATGGCAATCAAATTACTTGCGGATTTTTTCCGAACTAACTTTCCATACAGCAAAATTTGCTGAAAACAAATTAAATTCTGCTGAAAGATGGCTAAAAGTATTAAAATAATGCATTGTCATCATGATCTAAAAGTATCAAATGTCCAGCCTGCGGGATGTCAGTTAAAAATCGATTGCAAGATTTGTACTGGACAGACAAACAAACAAGCAAACAAGAAAGCAAGCTAATAAAAACGTAGTAAAAATCAATTAAAATGTTTGAATGGTGGGTATTAAATATTGTTCATCGGGGTTTTACTATAAATTAGGGAATATTTTAAGTTGTGTGATATTTAAGAGATCTGTTTATTATATTACCGTACCTAGTTTAGTTTTGATTTATTAATCTATCATTATTATTTGAAATAACCAGTGCTGTTAATCATAAAGCCGAGTTTACACGATCCAAGTTGACTTGGACCAAATCAGTTTTGACACTATTTTGACGCTACTTGGGTCTTGTAAACAGGTTATCAAAGTCAACTTGGACATCCAAGTTGAGTTGGACGCTATTTGATCTAAGTAGACTTGGATGGCGTCAACCATATGATTATGACAAGAAAGCTGTCACAAATGAGAAAAGGCGTGAAAAGTTGTGACGGATTTGTTTATAAGAAGGTTATTGACAGCATTTATTTCTTTCAAATTTTTGTTTTTATTCCTTTGCTTCTTAATGATTTTTTTGACAAGTTCCCCTACTTGGACCAAGTATACTTGGATCGTGTAAACACTGCATCAACAATTCATTTTTATTTTGTCCAAGTGGATTTGATCAAAGTTACTTGGTCCAAGTCAACTTGCATCGTGTAGAAGCGCCTTAATTATCAACATGTTGTCACAAAAATGTAGTAAGCACATACTTTTTTTTATGTTTAAGAATTATTACTTAGACATTTTATTTTTATTATCATGTATAATTTTTGAAGATGTTGTCGAAACTTTTAACATTCTATTTGGTATCAAAAAAAATCGAATTGTTCAAGAAGCCTTGTTATTCTTTGCACAAATGAATGTATTCTATTTTCTTTAGTTTTAGTTATTACTTTTAACTCAAGAAGTTTAAATTTTACTAATATGAAATTATTTTACTTTAAATTTAATAAGAACTATATTAAAGACTAGACTATATTAAATCAATAGGCAATTCTTTAGATTGTTACTCCCCTTATAAAAAAACAGAAGGGAGTAACAATCTAAAGAAAGTGTATGGAATGATCTTCTTTAGACTGTTACTCCCCTTATAAAAACAGAAGAGTGATATTCCTTTGTCTTAATAGTTATTTAGTCGATCATTTTTAATCAAAAAAAAAACAGAGGGGAGAAATAATCTAAAGATGAACCAATCAGTATTATATAAGTACACGAAACATGTTTTTTTTTTTTTTTTACTAATCCCCTAATAACACGAAAAACAACTTACATACTTTTTAATTTGTCAAAGTTAGAATTTTGTTAACAAGAAAGAAAAGCCCATAGCAAGTTTTTAGCAATAATATAGAGCAAAAACTGTGACGACTGCTATAAAACCTGAAGCAAAAAGTAAACTAGAAAATCACTTCTAAAATTGTCCTTATATGAAAAACTCGTTCATCTAGCGTTATGTGATGTAACATTGTGTGACAAACTGTTTAAAGTGACACTTGTTCCTTATAGGTTTCCCTCTTTACGTGAAAGATGCTTAGACATCCCCCCCCCCTCCCCCCGAAAGCAAATCATCACATTTTCTAACTTAGTCTGGACCACATTGTACACGTATAAAAACCGACAGAAAAGAGGAAAAAGTTTAATAAAAACTTGTAATATTGTCCGGACGAAAACCAAAAAGGGAAAATAATATTCTACTTTTCACCCTTCCTGGGTATAAGAAAATAATAAAAAGGCGTGGAAACCACTGTGGAACACACATTTACAGACAAAACGCTATGAAATAACAGAGTTTTTGCAACATATGTTGCCTTATATTACAGGCTATTTTCACACGTTGTTATAGAAAGAAGGATCTAATATCCGAGAGAATGATTCTTCTCTTGGAGGATATGAAAAACCACGAGAAAATGGTGTGGGCTGTTGTACAAACCATTATTAGAGTTTTTCTCCGCCCTTGTTTCCCCTCCTCCATGGACTGTTCTTGAGTTGCCTTATACACCCTAAACCGTAGATAACATAGGAACAATGTGGAGCACGTATTGAAGCCACACCCCTTAGAAACAATAATTTGTTCTTCCTTTTCATTTTCAGCAAAATAGTATAAAAAAAAGGGAGAGATTTTTTTTTATTGGAAAAAATAACGAATAAGATGACAATTATCCTAATGTCCAAATGGAAATTAATAGTTTTTAATATTTTGTATTTGTAATTATGTCCTCTATTTTTTGCTTCCGCGAGCTTACGTGTCGTTCTGTTTTATGCCTATGCCTCCGATTTAAAAAATTCCTAGACAAAAATCCTTCTCAGACATCAGGGAACATTCTTGGTCTCGTGTCTGTCTGTCGGTCTGTCGCTCAATTTTTGAAACCAAGATATTTTAAAAACTATACTCGTCCGATTTTAATGAAATTCAAATGTTAGGTCATAATTAACCCATTGTTGGTCCTATAGGTATATAAGTTTTAACCGTTTGTGCCTATTTGTTTCTCTTCCACATGCGCACAAACATACTTTTATTTACACTTATATCTTCTAAAGGACCTACTTATTTGATTTTCATGAAATTCGGGTGGCTTATCGAAAGTAGTCCTCAGGTAGCTCCAGATTAATTTTAACTGTCTGCACTCTTTGCATTTTTCTAAATTGATACTTTAATTCGTGTAAAAAATAAAACAATTTTGACTGTTTTGAATATCTGGGGAAAATGAAATGAATTTGACAATAATGGTTGTAGGTTATAAAATCATCAAGTATACGAAATAGGACGTGAGGAGGCTATGAGCCACACTAATTGACAGAATTATCTTTTATAAACTGAAAACAAAATTGTGATTTTGGATTTTGCACATTGAGACCACTAATTTAAAGTCATCAATACCTCCGAGTCTCTTCGGTCACTGTCGTAAATATAACGAGAACAGCGTCATCTAGAACTATACAAAATTCTGTATAATCAGTCTTGGACTGTTAGTTTGAGTCCAAAACTTACCTCTTCAAAACTTTTTAAAATGTCTTTAAGAATACAGAATCCTTAAATATAATATGGGGTATATCTTAATTTGTCCCTTTTATTGTTTATTTACTGATTTGATTATGGGTCATTACGGGATGACCCCGCTTGAGTTAGAGCAGAACTTAAATTTTATTGAAGAGACTTGCTATTCACATACGATTTCTTTCTTAATGGTAATCTACGTTTTTGAATAACTCTCTTCGTTTCTTCCTAGATATTGTCATGTTCTAATGTTCGATTTTGTGGAAATCGATGAAAACTAGGTATCCTCATTTCTAATGCTCAATGTGAAGATGGTCCCAGATAGTAAATTTCTTTTTTCTAGAAAAAATATTTTGTTTTGTGTCCAATCCTTTAGTAAAGTTTTTTCTTCAGCTACTTTATTCTTAAGGAAAAGTGTATAAATTAATTTCGGCCACATATAGTGGCAAAAAAATGGGTATTAAAGAAGTAATATTGGTTGATAATCTTTGTGTTTATTAGAGGCTTTAGGTTTGTCTCAGGGTCATTTTATATTATTTTCTGTTTCACCCCTTATTTAGATTTACCCCTCTTTATATTAAATATGTATGTATTTTTTTTAAACAATTAAACATTTGTTGCGCATAGTTTGTATACATTTTAACTATCAATACATATAAAGAGCTATAACAAGGTCGTAAATTATTCAATATATTCATAAATGTATTATCAATGAAAATAAACCATGAAGAATAAATAAAGAGAACTTGTCTTTACATTATGCTTTTTGTCTGAAGAATAGAATGTCAAATATTATCCAACGTGAACAGTTTAACAATGATTCAAGGTGGAACCAATTATTTACATAATAATTGGCAATTTATTCTGTGAATTATTGAAGTATTGATGCCGGTTAATTGACAATATAGAGGTATATTGTGTTAGCACTTTTAACCCACATGTGTAAAATTAATGAGTGTGTTGTGTACGTATAATGATTCAGTGTGTAATCTTTCCTTAAGTAACCTTGTCCTAATGTGGAGACATAATTCACTCTTCATATTGAAAAATTGTTGCGGTTTATTTACGTTGCCTCACATCTTGCTCAAGGAATCTAATAATTAACACAATAGGGGATTGGAATATTCAGTGTGATTGCAACTCGTCTAAAACTAGAGATGTGATAGTTCGAATCCCAGAAAGACGATAGTTCGTATCCCAGAGAAGTGATAGTTCGAATCCTAGAGAGGTGAATGTTCGAATCCTAGAGAGGTTAATAGTTTGAATCCCAGAGAGGAGTCAAACTGTATTGGAACCTCCGCCAGGTCATTGAATCCGCCGCCACTCTTTCTTTAATTTCACTTTATAAATCAAACTGTATTGAAACCTCCACCAGGCCACTTGAATCCTCCATCAATCTTTCTAAAATTTCACTTTATAAATCAAACTGTATTGAAACCTCCGCCAGGTCACATGAATCCTCCATCACTCTTTCTAAAATTTCACTTTATAAATCAAACTATGTATTGGAACAGCTGCCACATAATGCCACGTCAGCCGCTTTGACAGACTCTGCCTAGGAATTGGCAAGCATGGTGGGGAAATGATCAACAAAAGCAAAATATGAACAAATAAATATAGAATAAGTGGGATTTTTAAAGACATAGTTGGGAGAATATGACGAAAATTGTGGAGATTAAATTCTATAATGATATTAGTACCTTTTAGTTTCCTTCATATATAAGTTATCTTTAACATTTGGTAAAATAGAACCTATATGACAAAAATAACCAACAAAAAATAGCTTACCGAGAATTTAAAAAAAAATATAATTCCCATGCTTTCTTCTGACTAAGCAGGAAGGAGAAAGAAAATAAATGGACAAACGTTCAACAGTTTATCCATTAAATACAAAGCTTGGCCATATGACACAAACTAACTATTAAAAGTTTTTTTTTGTTTCCTCTTTAAACCACATAGAATTAAAATTCTTTCTCACAAATTACAAAGAAAAAAACAAAATTAAAAACTAGTTAGTGTTGTGAGTTATTAAGAACTTTTTAAGCTGCTATTACTCCTTTCGCGTTGACAATTTGACAAAATATAACAATTTATAATGATGACTGTAATTAGTATCTGTGAAAGAAAGTCTGTGTTTAATTTTCTTTAATTGTTATGTTGGAAGGTTTATTGTATGAGTCTGTATGTATAAATGAACATGGTTGAATGGCAAGGGCACAAATAATAAAATAACAAAAAAGGATGGGTCAGCTCGAAGTCACTTTTTTGACCACAAAGTCACTTTAAAATCGGTCTTTAACATAATTATAAACCAAAGACAGGTTTTTTTTGCAGCTCGCTCTACCGGACAATAAAACAAGATGATAATTGTTCGATTAATTTATACTTCCTTTTTTTACGTGATTATTTTCAATACAGAGAAAAGAACTTTGAACATCTGGTAAACAGGACATGAATAAATATATAGTATTATAAATTTTTCATTTTTTCCAAAAAAAATATCCTTTTGTTAAATAAATGAGCATTTCAAAGTTCTTTTTTTGTAATTACATGGAATCTGTCTATTTATTGTCGCCTTTGAACAAAGTGGTTTTTTAAGAGTAGAAGTCATTTAGCTTTCTTACTAGGATGTGGTTTTCTTAAAACTAACTATTAGATGGTAAATGAATAAGAACAGGCTTCAAAATTATAAATAGTTTATGGACATGTTTCATGCTAAAAGCTTAAAAAAATAAAAATAGCATATGGTTTTTCCCTTGCAATTTTTTGAGCAGGTGCGACCCTCGCCTATTCTCTCTTGAAATCCTTTCCCTTTACAAATTGGTACTGGAGGCGCACTCTATTGGAAAGTGTGTTCTATCAAAATATACAATAAATAAATTGATTATGAAAAGAAATATTTTAAAAAACAAGCGTTTATTCGTATTCTTCTCAGCAAACCCTTTCATTTGATACCCATATCATGTGCGCACTTAAAAAATAACTAGTTCGCCATCTACATACATACAAACATTGCAAGTTAAATAGAAGCTTGTAAAATACTCCTCCCCGGCGAGGAAATCGAACCCGACCTCTCGCTAATTGCTATTATATTTATTTTTATCAATATCTCTGAAACTTTTCACGAGGCTAGTCAAAAGAGACTCAAACAGCCCAATTCCTAGATTCCTCCTACTTTATATAGTACTAGTGCTAGGACCTACTACTAGAGTGAATGAAAGGTCCTGAAATTACCAAATTAGCACTAATTGAGCCAAGCTAACCACCACATAAAGTAGCCTGCAGATAGCCCCTATATATAGACGCTCCTATATCAAGATATAGGAGCGTCTTTATGGTAGTCATCTTAAAGGAATAACGCAAACAGTCTCTCCACGTAAGTTTCATTTTTTTTTTATTACCAAAGCAGCTTTCAGCCTTCAAAAGGCCATCATCAGTAAAACCTAAGAACCAACAAGAAATATTGAACTAAGCACAAACTTATAATTAAAACTGACAAACATAAAAAACAAGTAGGTAAACAATTAAAAATGTTTTTTTATAAAAGCAATTAAGATGGCAAAAGTAGTTATTTAATTTTTTGTTCTTGTTAAATCTCTTGCCACCTTAATTGCATTATTTAAAAAAAAAAAAAATCGTTTACCTACTTGTTTTTTATGTTAAGTTAATTATTATGTAAGTTTGGGCTTAGCTCGATATTTCTTGTTTGTTCTTGCACTGATGATGCTCTTTTGAAGGCTGAAAGCTGCTTTGAGACTGTTTGTGTTATTCCTTTACCATTGCTCATGGTATTTATTGATTTTGGAATGACCTTGGAATCAGTGGACAGAGCATCCCTGAGAAATCTAATAAATCTCTTTGAAGTACAAGGGGTGCATTTAAGAAAAAAAGGATGATCCTTGGAGTTGTTAATTCGATGTATACGATTTTTTTTAATCAATGCATGTATATTGTATATGGTTTATTTAAAATGAAATGAAATACTTTTTCCTTATAATTTGGCTTGGATGTTCCTTGAAGTTATTAATTTAATGTACCTATATATATATATATATATATATATATATATATATATATATATATATATATATATATATATATATATATATATATATATATATTTTTTTTTTTTTTTTTTTTTTTTGGAAGTAAGGTCTACTGTTCAAAGAACTACTACTAGTATTAGTTTTTTTACTTTTAGACCGAGCGGAGCGAAGTCTCTGTTTCAACTTGACACTCGACCGTTTGGAATTCCGTCTTTCTGTCTGTAAATTTGTTTAGTCACGACCAAACGCGTTGTTCGATTTTCTTCAAATTTGGCACGGATGCCATGGAGGTCTACTGTTCATAGAACTTCATAGTTTTAAAGTATACCGCCATCAACTTATTGTCAGGGTCTGTAGGCAAAACTGAATTCCTTCACATTCTCCTGTGTTTATCTTTCGTCGTTAACGCACCTGTATTTCGAGAGCACCAACAAAAATGTGTAATAACCCAACCGCACAATATGTGTTTTCGTTATAACCCAAACACAAGAAAAATAAAGAAATAAAAAATCATTCCTCAAATTCTAGGGGTTGAACATTTTTATACTGGAATGCCTCATGTGAGGTTTTCAATGAGAGAGGAGGACGCCCTTAGTATAAATTTATATTAGTATAAATTTATTTATTCATCCTTGCACCTTGCTCTATGTTTCCTTAAAAATTAAGTTTTTCAACCATTTCCATTTTTTCGAAAAATTCTTACGTTACCTTCATATTTTTTTAAATGCGTTATATCTTAGGGACCCTTTGAAGTAGTGACTTTTTGAGTGAGTATTTTCATTGTGTTTGGACGATAAAATGCTTTTTCCTTCAGTTCCTCGACAAAGTGGTTGTTCATGCATTCAAAATAGTACGTAAAACAGCAGATTCCTGCAATTACTTTTCCGCACTCCGCAGAGTTCCAAATTACGAACATAGATTACATGCCTCTAATATAGCCAGGTAGCATCGTATAAGCTATTATAAAGCTGATAAGAATATAAAGTTGGCAACAGTGGCTGTAAACAGAACAGCTGGTATAGTTGGTATTGTTGTCCAGTGTGAAGAATTGTTAATTGTACTTTTGTATTTTATTTACAGATTAAAAACTAACTAGGAAAAATGTAATGTACAACTCGAGCTGAAATTGTCTTTGCTGCACTTAACAAAAGCCATTCAACCCTTACCTACGGCTGTAGCGTAAATATTTCTCTCGAGTGCAGCAAATTGCCACTTTGCTCAAATAACTATTAACGGTTTTTGTTTGACATCACAATAATATATACGTATGGTTTAAAAGTTATAGCTAAAACAAATGATTAAATGGCCGCCATCTTGAACGGCTTGGCCAATTTTTCTGTTTGCCTATCGAACTCGTTCCTTTGTGAGCACTGAAAGCACATACTTTGTAACTTTATTTTTCACATTCTTTTCCGACTCTATTTTTTTTTTAATTTTTTAGTGGTTACTCCTATTCCTACATAGTTCCACCTTCCCATAGGTTGTATTTTTAGTGACACCTCTTTGTTCTACTTGTATTTATTATTAAGTTAGTCCCTCCACCTTATTCTTATTTTAATGTTAGTGACAGTTCCTATGATACATTAGTTGGTACATTGATGTTTTTGTTAATACTATTCTATCTTAATTTTTGTTTCAGGATTTGAAGAGGTTGTGAAGTGAAAAGTTTGTTCGCGTGTTTATTAATTTGCTCCTATATTTTCGCGAGTGTCTAATGTATTTTTTATTGAGTGCGTATTAATTTTATTTTTTATTTTTGGTTTTGTTTTTATAAAGAATATTGTTTATTGGCTGTGTTAATAAACATTTTCGGAATAACCTCTTTTCAATTTCAACTAACATGCCTGCATCACGTCTAAAATAAGGTACCGATTTTATATTTATGTGATACTTGTAAGCTTTCTTATACAATAGTTTCTTGTTTAAGTAAATGGTGCAGATTTTTGCAAATTATGTAATAAGTTTCATTAAGAATTCTGAAATCTATTAACAATGTTAAATCCTTTATGATGGCCTAACCAGCTACTGGATTCGATTTCTGATGTCTAACATTTTGTTTTACACCCAAGGGTTCCCTGTTAGGTGATTAACATTTGAACCATTATGTGGAAATTTCGGAAAAAATAGGTAATGTCATCTTTATTTTATTTTTTGACATTTTTTCTAATTATTCTTACAAAGCATGTCGCCATTCACTTTAGTGATGAAGATTAGTTAATATTTTATGTTCTGGGTAACCCTTTGAAAACACATAGCCAAAATATGCCAAGGCTGGTGTATTATCGCAGTTAGTGTTTTGGTCTTAATCAGATATGGAGTATATTAGTAGATTATTTGGATGAAGAATTTAATACACATTTATTAGTCGCGTGCAACAACTTTTCTTTTTTCAAACCCCAATTTGAATTTTTATGTAAAATGGTAATCTGAGATAAATTAATTATGATCCAAACAGTTAAATGAAGGTTCTTAGTGGTTTCCTCCTATAACATTTATTTGACAAAGTGAAAGCAAATCAGTTGCAAGATGAAAATAGTAAGGGATTTCATTGTTTCTCTCTCTAAATCACGTGTGAAGAGATTCCCTCCCCCGGCATTAACCCAGAGTGTAGGTTTTTCTTCACTCTGTGATTGATGATGCTAAAAAAAAATCCAAAAACTCAACTGAGAGAGAGAGAAAAAAAGTTGAGTCTGTTTTCACGGGATATGCGATGGAAAGGTTTCTTAAAAACACCCTGAGAACCCATTAGGTATGCCGGCGAGGTAACGCCATCTAGCGTCCAAATACAGGAAACTCACGAGCAATACTCCCCTCCTGTTCTACAACCGTGTTATTCCATTAAGAGGGTTTCTAAGCGAAATCCGTACATCGGGATTTTGAAAAGAGACGGAAGAAAAGGCCGGGGGGGGGGGGGGGGGGGCGTTGAGCGAGGTATTGGGTGCTAACCGCAGCATCTGGCCCGGGCTGTAAATCTTAACTTCGGGATGTATAAGGGAGCTCAACTCGGCTACAATGGAGGGCTCCGAGCGAAAACACACCCTGAAACCATTTGCTACATCTCCCACGCCCCTCAGGTAAGAAGAGAGAAGCTTCTAAAGCTCATTCAGGATCCCGGGGTAATCCTCCCTGTATTACATTAGCTCTTCTTCTTCCTCAAGTCTTAAAGTAGATAAATCACTTGTAAACTTCAGGGGATATGTTTTTCTTTTCTCGATCTATTCGTTTCTTTCACAAAACCTTCCACCAAAGAAAGGAGGAATCAATTCCTTTGTATTCCATGGTTTGCCACAAGGTGTGACATATGCTCTTCTTCAATTCATAATGTCGCCTTAAAGCACGTATTTGTTTGTTCTTCTTCTTTAACACGGATTTTTTTGTGCAAAATATTTCAAATGTTTATTAGAAAATTTTAGAAATGTGTTTGAATTTTGCTTTGCTCCAAAGCTTCTATCCTCAATTGTGGCTTCCGAATTATAAAGTTTAAGAACATATTTTTCTTCGAACTTACGCTGCTTACTCACCTACTACATTTTAACTTCTACCATGATTACAACCTAGGTACTATATATCCAGTATTTCTTGATAAATAACAACACCTAAATAACAATATCTTTTATTATAGTGGGTCAAAAATATCTTGAAACTAATCGAGCTACATCTTTATGTAAGGAGAAAGGAGATGCAAAATGTAACAGTTAAACCTTAAACTATTGATCATATTGTTATATTTCGGGCTGATATTATATAGCCTTTACCATTGGATTACTTTGTTGGTGATTGAATCGACACCTCATTTAGACACTTATGTTCTAAGTAGATTTTGTTGAATGGAATCTTAGTCTGAGTACAAAGGTTAAATTCTCCTATATATTGTATTTTTTGGTATACTCTTAATTATACTATACTAATCATGAAATATTTAGTTGTTTGGGCTTTAATGGTATATCACGAGGATTGAATTATTTAGTGTAATATTTTCCTTTTTAGCATCATGAAAGAAGATAATATAAAACGTCAAATCAACTTTTATAAAATGACAGCTCAAACTGTTACATTATAATTTATTGCTTTCAGGATGGAACATAAAACCGATAGCATAACATGAGGTATAATAGATGTCGAAATATTTTGATAACTAATCTTTTGTTGTATAGTGCCATAGTGGCATAGGAAGGGTCGGGGGGGGGGGGGGGGGAGACTTTTACTATAATAGACTGTACCTTTTTTTTTTTTGTTAAAACCTCTGTCCTGACTTTATGGCTTTTGTAGTGATTTTTTTTCAGGTAACAAAAAAAGTTTTCTTAAGTTGAAGTCCCTAAGCTTGTTTCGTCAATACTCGAGTAAACTTAAAACGGACCGGTGATCTATTGTCTGCGTTTTGTCACCGAGTATTAGATCCGGCCGAGCTTTGTCGGCATGTTTACAATAACATTAGAAGATCTAACAAGATCAGGGTGGTCCTTCCCATATAAAACTTGGTGAAAATAAATCAAAATGCAACACAGGTGAGATAGCTCAAACATTATTTAGACACTGACTGAAACCACAATAAATAAAACATTTGAAGCAAAAAAACAATCTGACTTAAAAAGTAAATTTTCTCGTTTTATGTAAATTCATACATAATATTTTTATGTATCTTCATACGGTATTATCTAAAAGAACTAGATGATTTATGAGAATGCTACTTCTCTTAGTATTAAATTATAAGCTTGTTCGCTGCTTTTGTTGTCGACCACAACCTCCCCCGTGCAGTCAGCGTAGCTGCTTTTCACCTACACCGCATTAAGATTATGCCTTCCCCAGAATGCCAGCTAGGCGGACATAAGACCATGGACGCAGACCATCTTAAAGCTTGCACAGCCCTAGACCTTTTCCAGGAGGACGAAAACGAACTTTTTTTACTGAAGCCCGTCTGTACTGGTCTGTACTCTACCGTCTGTACAAAATAGCTCAACAGCCAAGAGAGGGCAGGGCGTTGGCTTGTAAGTAACTGCTTTTGTTGTATGTAGAAGTTAAAGCTCATGTCTAGAAGGGGGCGGGGCCAGTAACAATGGAAGATCTAAAATAATCCTTGATATTCAGGTATCATGAAGAAATAAGTACTAAGTTGCAAGTTTCTCCTGCACTGGAGACTGGAGTTACACGAATGACCAAACAAAACACTTGGATGACCATCATTGACTAGATGCATTAAATTTGTTGTTGTTTCTTCTTCTTCTATGAGTTAAAACATAAGTCATAAGCTCTAAGACATTTCACAAGGTTCCATAGTACCAGTTGAACATAACTTCTTCTTATATTTTATACTCCTAGCAGGCTGACTAATCCACAGAAAGTAATAACCTTGTTTAAAGGAAGCAACCTTAGTTTTTATGTGAGCAGAATAGCTTAGTCAAAGATTTCCTACCTTAGCCGAGTTAATATTGGACAGCTGCTGATAAGGTGTATGGAAGAGGTTCGTCCCCAGCCTTCTCTGGAATTATTATATTAGTTTGCTCGAGCTTAAATGAAAGCAATTCTATCATTGGTGAATAAGTAAAAATTATTCTTTTATCGTTAGTTAAGAACTGATCTAAAAATTGATATGAAAAAAATATGGAGAAACAAAGAACCGTTGCATAAAATAGTTATGACGACTCTAAGAGAAAGTCCTAATGAAGAGTCTCTGAGAACTTATTTAAGTCTGTTACCAGATGCAGAAATCAACAAATTAGAAAACATTATTGTCAGTGGAATATGAAATCCTTCAAAGAACATACAAAATAAGAACACAGAACACCGAAAGAACTCTTAAGAGGAAAATACATAAAAAATATTAAAAATCTCTAAGAAGAATGAAAAGAATCAACAATCACACTTAGGTATTTTCGGAAATTTAAAATAGATAAGAATAAAATTTAAAGAATGTAATGACAAGAGGGATATAGAAGAAATTACTCCTGCAGTGTCACTGTTACTGCGGTGTGTTTTTAAAAATGTTTTTAGAAATGTTGTAAAAATAAGTCGATTGGGAGAAACGAATGACATCTATATAAAAGATAAAGATGGAAAAATAATTACAGAAATTAAAGAAATTTTAAAAGTAATTTGCGAGTTTTATAAAAAAATTGTATATTGATATAGAATGTGAACGAGAGGAAAAGAAAATTCAAAATCTTAAGAAGATAGGTATCGGAAAAAGAAATTAAAGAAAATGATGACGTCAAATTAATTATGAAAGCAGAAATCGAGCAGATATAAAATACCTGAAAACTGGTAAAACAGGTGGTATTGACGGAATATTAAATGGGCATTTAAAAGAAAGAGGAGAGAGACTGATTGAGGCGCTACATAAATGAATGCCTTAGCAACACCTCTGTACACAAGCGCGGGCGGCTACAGTCATAAGTCATAACGCATAATGTCAATAATTTCTAGAAGAATAAACATGCAGCTTGACTTTCATTCACAAGAAAATCAAGTCGGTTTCAACAGCAACTATTTTACAAGCGACGCTATGACTTGTAATAAAGCAGCTCATAAGCAAGGTCCAAAAATATAGGTTTCCTTTATACTTAAAATTTTAAGAAATTGAGAAAGCATTTATTGCATCAAACATAATGTTATAAGAGAAGCACTAAAATCCAGCAGAATAGAAAATATATACTTAAAAATATTAACAGAAATAGCGACATGGGGGGGGGGGGGGGTCTTTCTAAGTCAATAGACGTTGAAAGAGGAGTAAGACAGGGTGACATCCCGTATGCAAGAATATTCACTACGGTCTTAGAAGAAACTTTTAAACAACTTGATTGGAATTATATGGGAATAATCATTAAGGGGCAGAAACTAAACACATTGAAATGTGCTGACGATATAGTGCTGATTGGTGCGTCTTAAGAATAAGTCCTGACCACGATTTAAGATTTAGTAAGAGAAACTTTTCAAATAGGTCTAAAAATAAATAAAAACAAAAAAAGAACGTTAATAATAAATAAAACAGAAAACAATTTAGGGATAAGATGATGCTGATGTAATAGAGTATGAGAAGTTACTGCAAATAGATAAATGGATATACCTTGGCCAAACTATATTAAAGAGGGGACAGCACCACAAAAGAAATTAAAAGGATGATAGGCCTGGTGTGGAGAGCATTTTATAGATTGAGACCAGCTTTTTAAATCTAATGTAGAAATTGTTGAAAAAAATGCTGTAGAATTCAGAAGTCCAACCAGTACTGATTTACGATTGCGAAACATGGAGCCCAACAAAGAAAGATATAGACAAGCTTAGAGTTGCAGTAAGGAAGGATGGAAATATCTATGCTAAAAATAACCATTAAAGATAAGATACCTAACAAAACTGGTTTAGAAGATATTGTGAAGGTATACGAGATAAATAAACAGGTCAAGTGAGTGCTAGTCAGCACACAGGGAGTCCGTAGGCAACACAGTATTGTTCAAGTAGTACCTATTGGTGGTGCTGTTTAAAATGCTGAAAAGCCTACTTTGAACTATCCTATGGTTCTGATATTCTCAAAACACATAAACAAACTTCTGATGAAGTATTTTTTGCCAGTGAACCGGATTATAAACATATAAATACATCCAAAAGAGCATAATTATAAAAAAAAAAAGTTTTTTGACAGTAAAAACGTAAAGTAAATTTTTTTTGATATTTCCAAAAAGTGGTATCTTTACTTTTGGTCAAAAAATGTTGAGGATTTTTTTTCAGAATTTTTGCACTTTACATAAGCGAGATAGAAGGGGGGGGGGCACTTTTCACACCAACATCAAAACTCGTCTACGCTCGCCTTATCAAAGTTATAACCAAAAAATATATATTTTTGTAATCAGCTCGACACACCTTTTTATATGATACCCCCACGGTCTCCAGAAAAAACCTTTATTTTTTCATCCTAATTTTATCTAAAAATATATTTTTTAAGTAGCTATATTTTTAAAATGTGTGAGTAGTTACTAAACACATATCACATATATGCCAAATTTCAAAGTGATCGGACGATAGGTGTAGCCGTGAGAGCACGCGAAAGACGGACGGACAGACAGACACATGCAGGAAAATATAAGGGTACTTGGTTTTGCCTACTGACCCTAAAAATGGAATGGGGCTGGCCATATCATCCGGGCAGAAGACGGAAGATGGACAAAGGTTGTATTGAACTGGACACCTTGGGATTACAAGTGGAGCAGAGAATGGCCAAAGATGAGATAAGCCGAGTATATGAGCATATGTTGTGCCGGAGTAGCATGGAAAGAAGTAGCTCTACAATGAGAAGAATGGAAACGGATGGGAATGGTTTTTAGCGAGGTTTGGGTCCTTATAGTCCAGTGCAATTAGACATTGCACTTCGGAAAAATTAGGGGAAAGCTGAATTTTGGTATGAACCTTGATATTGCGGTTTTTAAACAAATTGTCAAAAGTCTCCATTGATCCGAGTGCCGCCATAAAAACTACGCGGGGTCAAAGGTCATCAAAATCGGTCATTTGTGAATATCTCATTAACAGTCACGTTTACAGAAAAAATACAAGTAATTAAATTTGTAGCTTAGAACATTTCTTACAAAAAAGATCTCATGATTTTTATTCGTAGGTGTAACGGTTTTGGAGATAATTCGATTTACAGAGTTGTTTTAAATTTGTTCAAAAATGTTTCAAATTTCAGAGTTTCTTGATGGATTTTATGAATTATTTCAAAATGTTAGGACCAGCCGTTATATAGTGGTTGGGGGGAGGGGATTTTTTAGGTATATATTAACTTATTAAACCAATAAAGAATGCAAAATTCAAAAAAGCATATATATATTTGTATCCTACTCTTCAGCAGCTTTCATTTGATACCCTACTCGAAAATTAAAAAAAATATAAAATTTTGAGTTTACCACATTTTTGCGAATTGCGCATGCGCATATTTAATTTTTAACTTGTGCATATTTTTTTCTGTGCTTGGTTTGAGGTCAACCTCGGCATACTTAACCTCTAAGGTGGTGTGGAAAGGAGTGCACGTTTCATGATAAATAAGAAGGTAAATGGCCCTAGAATTTTTAGAAGAAGGTGAAATATACCTAAAAAATCCCCTCCCCCCAACCACTATATAACGGCTGGTCCTAACATTTTAAAAGAGCTTTTCAACGATATGCATCACGAAGGGTATTCATTACTTTGACCCCGTATTCATTACTTGTACCCCGTACCCCTGTGTACCAAAATTTAAATTTCGAAAATTCATGTAGACCATGATTTTCCCCTTGCTTTGAAGATCAAGTGTGCAAATTTTCATCGAGATCGGACTAAAACTGTAGATTTTGTATAAAGAGCAAATAAGATATAGCTATATTTTTCCATTTTACCCCCCTCCTAAATGAAAATATGACAAGTGTACATAACAACAACTACTGTACTCTTAAAGAGCTTTTCAACGATATGCGTCACGAAGGGTATTCATTACTTTGACCCCGTATTCATTACTTGTACCCCGTACCCCTGTGTACCAAAATTTAAATTTCCTTGCTTTGAAGGTCAAGTGTGCAAATTTTCATCAAAATCGGGGTAAAACTGTAGATTTGTATAAAGAACAAACATACACACATACACACACACACACATACGTTGACTTTTATATATATAGACTCGCCGGCGTCAGCTGGCCTACGGCCAGCTTTTGCCCGTCGAGTGGCCAGGTAGATATATGCCAGGTACTTGTATATAGTAGTTGGTACTTGTAAGATCTGGTAATGTTGTAGGAGGTTGTGGGATATTGTAGCCATCAGGTGGGTTAATTATACTGTTATAATTCCCAGTCTATAAATGACAAAATAAACAAACGATAAAGCAAACAAAGAAACAAAGTTGAAAGCTATTGACGTCTAGAGGAGCTGAGCTAGTATTTGTGAAGTTGTAGAGCGGATTGAGTAAGGTGGGGGGACGGGAGCGACGGGAGAGGATGGGAAGATCGGACATATTGCCGTCTCTGTCTCTTTTTATGGCGCGGCACTATTAAAGTAAATATGTATTAATTAACTTTGGTACTAACAAACATTTTTCGGAGAAACAATGCATCTAACATGCGCCAAATGTGGTGCTCATATAATTAATTTAATAAACAAAACACCCAGCAACCAAATCGTAAAAACTGCTATAAAAACAGTTTTTTTTTCAATTTTACCCCCCTCAAAACTAAAAATAATACAAAATAGAACATAACAAAAATTAATCTGCTATTTAAGAGCATTTCAAGGATATAAATAATATTATAAAAGATTAACTTTAACATTTGTATCCCTGTACTCTAAGGTAAAAAAACCTTAGACAAAAAAAAAAATGAAGGGGCATTAATTTAACTAATAAATAAATATAAATAAAAAAAACCTAATAAAAAAAATTATTTAAACCCTTCAACCTGCAAGAAAATTATAAATCGGTACAAAAGTACGAGTGCAACATTTTTAAAAAATAAACAAATATAATAGCTTTAATGTACAAATCATGGCCTTTCAAATGATGTACAATACAATATTAAAAACCAAAAAAGTGGTCACGTGACACGGTACACAGAAAAACGTTTAGTCTCAAGTTCTCAGCAAATTGGATGAACTAATGAAATATAAGAGCACATATAATAAATTTAATAAAATTAAATCAAAAAGAAAAAAAAAAAAATCTTAAAAATCGTTATAAAACAGTTTTTTAATTTTACCCCCCTAAAAACTAAAAATACCACAAAATAGAACGTAATGAAAATTAATCCACTATTCAAGAGCTTTTCAACGATATACATCACATGATAAAAGATTAACTTTGACATTTGTACCTCTGTACTCTAAGGCCTAAGGTACCAAAATTATATTTTAAAGAAAACAAACAATACAAAAGGGCATTAATTTAACTAATATACAAATATAAATAAAATAACCTAATAACAAAAAATTATTCAAACCCTTTAACCTACAACAAAATTAAAAATCGGTACAAAAGTACGTGTACAACATTTTTAAAAAATAAACAAATATAATAGCTTTAATGTACAAATCAAGGCCTTTCTAATGATATACGACACAATATTAAAAACCAAAAAAAGTGGTCACGTGACACGGCACACGGGAAAAAGTTTACTCTCAAGTTCTAAGCAAGTAGGATGAAATAATGAAATAAAATATACTCAATTTAAAGAGCATTAGTGTGAGATTCAAGCGCCTCAATCAGAAATAAAATCGGTCAATAATTATAGAAACTATGACCATTCAAAGACAAAAATGGAAAAAAATAAAAATAAAATAATGCCAAAATTATCACCATTTAGGGTACAACCGATAGAGGTACGACAAAAAGTCATAGAACCAAAGTTGTAGATCTTTTAAAATCAGTTACCGCTGGTGTTGTCCGTTTTCCAATACGACTTACCGTTTAGCTGCAATTAGCCCCGAAACAGCTTAAAAATCAAGTCAGCCATTTTTATTTTTTTAGGGGGGGAAGGAGTGGGAAAAGTAAACTTTTTATAATTATTTTGGTTCACAATATGGACATTGCGCGTCGAATGGCGCAAACCTCAAGTCTCTAGCTCTTCTGGAAGTGGGTAAACATTAATGTCAGTGAGTGAGTGAGTTAGCCATGCGGCTTTATAGTATATAGATTTGAAGTTTGGCGGTATTTTAACAGATGTAAACAAACTTTGACGTCATCAAAATTATTGCACCAATAAATAGTTATATTCGCTTATAACTTTTAAACTAATTAATGGAATTTCATCGGGGTTTTTATATTTGTTCCTTAATTTTTTCCGGTTCCAACGATATGCTATACGTCAAAAACCTATTTATACTTTCGGTATTATTAACCGTCAAAGTTTAAAAATTCAAACATTTATAACTTCAAAATGGCGGCCAAAATCAAAATGAAATGTAGTGTGCTTGTTTGTCATACAGAGAGGTACATTCAAGCCAAATTTCAACTCGATCAGGACCATTTTCGATTTATTACGATTTTTTTAAATTTTTGCTGACTCAGCAAACTGGGTTCAAGATGGCGGAAAAAGTTGATTTTTCCGGGCGGCACAACTACAGGTTAGGGCTGATTTTTCTGCCAAGTTTCAACTCTCTAGGCAGTGGCGTAGGAACGGGGGGGGGCTATCGGGCTCGAGCCCCCCCCCCCGTCAGATTTGAAGGGGAAAAAAAATTACAAATAAAATAAAAATTAGTACATGCTTAAAATTTTGTTGAATGATTTGGAAAATAATACCTTTATATTTTATTTCAAATAAATGTTTTTAACATTAATAAAATGGTATATATTATAAACATTTAATTTATTTAAAGTGCCGACGGGTATGTTTAAATAGGAAGATAAGGGCGGCTAGTAAAGCCAACAAGTCGGCAGTCGGCACATCACAAAGAGTTATCGTGACTTCTATTTCTCACCAACACTAAACTAAATAAAATCTTAATGACGTGATTAACTGAGTCAATCAAAATAAATAGCACCTGCTCTGTCGTTGATGACAAGGAAGTTTCGTTCGATTTATCAGACTGATTTTTGTCAACTTGCTATCAGTAGTTTCAGAAACGCGGCTCAAACCCCGTTTATCAAAAAACAACCACGGTCGTAGTAGGGGGTTGAACCACCCTTATTCTTCTAGACATTATCAACTATGAATTTTAGCTAGATAAGGAGACTTCTCTTCTCTTTCCTCTTTACCCGGCCTTTTTTGATTCTTTAGTCAGGTCCTAGCTCTCTCGCGAATCGTGTCAAACTGAGAATGGTAAATTGTTTTTGACTCCATTCACTTTACATCAATCTCAATTTATTTATTTTCATACTTTTAAATAGTGCATAAAATCTAATTTTTACTTTTTTTTTTAAATTTTGATAGACATCAAAATAATGTATTAAATTTGTTCTCTAAAAAGTCCTACGAATATTAGAACTGCTCTAAAATATGTCTACAACTGCTTAAAATGCTGTTTTTGAACGTTTATTTTCCAAAATTTTCCCGGGGGAGGACCCCGGACCCCCCTTCAATAGGGGGGGGGGGGGGTAGGGTAGAGAGAGATAGGTTGCAGTCTGATAAAGAGTATCTACCCCCCCCCCCCCCCTTTAGCGGAGGAGCCGAGCCACCCCCGTCAAAAATGAATTCCTACGCCACTGTCTCTAGGTTAAATACCTTGGGCGCTACGATGATAACACACATACATACGTCATGCTGAAAACCACTCAGGAGGTCTTAAAAACACCTAAAACGGTCGTGATGCGTGAGAGTCTCACACATATTTTTTTTTAAAAAATAACACATTGTACTGTAGGAACGCCGAAAGAATGTGCGTGGAAAAAGGGATCTTGGGTCGAAGTTTCAAACTTACTATCGACTTTACTTCGAGATATATCGCTATTCCTCTAGGCTGAGTCCCCTCTAGGTCCTCGAACTTTTCTACCTTTTTAAAAAGTGACATTTTTTTCGGCACATTTTCACAATGCCCAACTTTAACATCTCACTGCTTTAAGAGTTCTTACCCAAATCAAACCAAATTCACAGGGTTTTTAGAACTCATATAAATGTAGAAGCCTACGAAGTTTCAAGTCAAAAAGTTAATTAGTTTTACGTTAATTAACGAATTTGATGGGATCTGATATCCAAATGAACCCAATGAAAATTATTATTGAGCATTATTTTTAATATTTGTTGATACATTATATACTCGTATGTACCAAAGTAAGTAATTTTATGTACTTACAGTTAAAAAGAAAACGTTGAGCAGAGAAATCCAAGTAAGAGTGCCAGTTCAAATTTTCTAAGGAGATGCCAAATACGAAAGATATGATCACGGAAATATAAGATGTTATCGACAAAGCGATTTTCCTAAGACTGACTGAAAAATATGTTGTTTTTTTTTTTCATTTTTAGCGGGACAGTTTGTTGAAAGGAAAGCGGCTTGTATTATGAGATTATTTTCTTGCAAATATGTATAAATTTTTACAATTTTCCATGAAAGATTGCACTTCTTTAAAAAATGAAGGGTTTATCCCAATCCAAACTAAGGTCAATCACCACCCAAAGGTAACTAATCCCATTCCTTCATCCTTCCGCCCGTTAAGTAGCTCATGCCCTATCAATATTTAGAGTACATATTATTCAGATAAAGATTACAGTACTGCTTGAAACTAGTGAGACATCATGCGTTTTAAAATATTTCTTTGATAGCAAAGATGGGTTAAAATAATAGGACTGGTTTATTATTTTAAGACAAAACCTTAACAGAAAAATAAAGAAAAAAATACGTTTCAAAGTTTTTTTTTTTTTTTTTTTTTTTTTTAAATGTTTAATAAAATTTGTATACTTAAAATGTTATACATTTTTTAAAATAAATATTATTTTATAATCTATAATCAGATTCAGTTTTAAAATTAGTAAGATATTATGCGTTTTAAACTATTACTTTGATAGCATAATAATATTACTTATTATTTTCTAATAATGTATCAACAAATGTTAAAAATAATGTTTAATAATAACTTTCATTGGGTTCTTTTGGATATCAGATCCCATTAAATTCGTTAATTAACATAAAACTAATTAACTTTTTTTTGAAACTTCGACCCTGACTTCTAAAAACCCTGTCAATTTGGTTTGATTTGGATAAGAACTCTTAAAGCAGTGAGATGTTAAAGTTGGGCATTGAATGTGTGAAAAAATGTCACTTTTTAAACAAGGTAGAAAAGGTCGACACACCTAAGTAGAGGGGACTCTGCCAAGAGGAACATTGATATATCTAGAAGCGAAGTCGATAGTTAGTTTAAAAGTTCGACCCAAGATCGATTTTTCCACGCACATTCTCTCGGCGTTCCTACAGTATATAGTATGTATATTTATTATGTTTAGGGTTGTATTTAGGTAAAAATTGTTTTTAGTATTGTGGCCACAAAATAGTATTGTCTCTAAGGTAATATACGGTTATTGTTTTCAAGTTTAGCATTGGGCATTCTTAAATAGGGTTGTGGGTGTTCAAGGATGGCACCAAGGGTGTGGTACCTAGGCTGTAAGGTACGGTCCTTTAAATATTCAATTTGCTCTGTCCTATATAACAAGGATAAATAATGGTTTTTTGGCATGGTGCAGGTAATGGAGGCGGTATGTTTTGACAACTTAATAACATGTTACGTTTTTGTGTCTGTTCTGTGGGTTGATGGGTCGGCTTCTCTTTGAAACCGACGCTCATGTTGTACTCAGGTATACATGGGGTTCACAAATCGGTACGCTCTAAGTTGTGGCTGTCACAACACTGACGCCCTCTACTATATTTTTAAACAGATAAGCCACCTCTTGTACCTTCAGCCCTATGGTCTTTTGTGTTTGAAATGTCCTGTTTCTGTAAAATAACCTTTTTTTTACGATTTTTCCACATAGAAGAAAAGGTCAGTGAAGGAAAAGTTAGTTGGGCCGCCAAAGGAGACCACCCTAGATTTACCTTGACTTAGTGCCCTTTTTAACTAAAGGGTCCTGTGTATTGTCTCGTCAAACCACCTTGTCCTTCACCTGGTGACCCTGTACTAAGTACAATGACATCCGTTCCTCATATATACGAGTACGCTCTTAAGTAACTAGACTTTTCTATTAATCTCTAAACAAACTTGCTTCCTTTTCAAATAAATAAAGTCTTGTGACGTCGACTGTAAAGGTTTGCCGACCGAAATTTCCAAAGAGATACAATTTTTGAGTCATTCTTCCAATATTGAATCAGAACATTCCTGCAGTGCGTGACCATTTTGTTCTAAATGTTTCTTCCTATGACCTTCTCCTGCAACCGCTCCAGAGATACCAATTGTAGGTTTGTTATTTTACTATCCTTTCTTGTACTAACAATGTCAATCCAAAGGATCCTTTATGCATGATCAATTTATTACCTCTTTCGTAGATATATCAAGCCAGCGAACCAAATTCAATTTAGTACGTTCTCAATATCGTACATTGCATGACAAGTTTGATTTTCGTCTAAATTTTAATATAGCTTTACAATATATTATGTTTACATAAACTAGTAACAAATAATTAAAATTTTTAGGGTTTTCCAAATAGATTCATCTGATTTCAATAGGCAATAAATGTTGAACTCGTAGCCTGTGGTGAGTGAACCACCAACCATCTGAAAGAGAGGATTTTATAGTTATTCTCGACTGCTGTTAGGTTGCGCTGAGATGTTCCTGTGATGAGCGATGCTCTTCGATCAGTTATAGATCGGTTGTTGCGACGCTGCCGATGTGGCACTTTACCTTTGGCCACCCCGTTCTCTGGACCTTACTGTCTGGAATATTTTTCTGCTGGAGTACATAAAATACACTTTCTTTCCTTTCGAGAGATCTAAATAAACGGAAAATTCACATTATAGAGACGCCATCAACTTGATTCAACGAGTTTATTAGATGTGTGCCAGGCTGTAGGGGAGGGCACATTGAACATTTGTAAACATTGTAACAAAAACTTTATGTAATTGCTAACTAATTTGCTAATAATTTCTCAAATACAATAAATATGATTTTTTGAAATCGTATGAGTCTTTTTGGGGCTCCCTAAATAATAATATTCGGTAAGTTGATTCTCATCATCTGAAAAAGAATATTTCTTTTTTTATTTATGAAACATTTCTTTGTCATTTTTTTCAGTGTCATTTTGAAACTGAAAATATGATCTTTTAGCTTCAAATCTGTGTTTTTGAGATCCTTCAAACTTGTACCGCTAATTTTAAATATTGACTTAAGATCCTTTATATCTTTGTTTCCCTAACTTATGAATACCATCAGAAATTAGCTTATTTAACTTATATAGTTGCTCTAAATTAAGCTTGTAACTTAATAGTGCTCTAATTAAGCTTGTAGCTTAACTTAGTCGTAATCAAAAGAATGTTTTAGGTTACACTTTCTTTAGGCTGTAACTCGCTCTAGAGCAGTGGTTCTTAACCGGGGGGCCGCGGCCCCCCAGGGGGTCTCGAAAGGTATTTAGGTACTATATATATTATAATTGGAGATTTTAAGGGGGCCGTGGTTACCAAAAGGTTAAGAACCACTGCTCTAGAGTATTAAACCATAAAAACCTTGACGTATTTCTTTTACAAAAAAGATCCTCGTAGTTATTTATCTAAAGTTATATGGAGGACGTAATATAATTTTTTTCTTTAAGCTTTAGATGAAGCGTACAGAACCCCTAGATAGCCCTCTAATCAAATCTTAAGGGTACTGAAAACATGTCTGAAGATGAGTCTATTATCTATTATATGGAGTCAGCTGCATAATCAACTTAAATTTACTCGTACACTGTCTAGTGGTTACAAGGGACTGCAGCTCTATTACATTACTAATAAGCCTGCAGTCCAGTTATTACATTGTAGTACTGTAACTAAATTACATCGAGTTGCAGTGGTCAATTATCAGAGGCCATGTTATTACCTTATGTCTTGGGACGAAGGTTACATTATAATCAACCATTACTTATTCTGTCCATCCATGTCGGTCTTCATCCTCGTGCATAGTAGCTTATCTTGATTACATTACGTAAGCAACTTACTCATTACTTATAAATTCACTTTGATGTTTAAGCGGTTACTTAGTTAATTATTAGAGTCCGTAGGCAAAACGGAGGACCCTTATAATTTTCTGCGTTTGTCTACCTATTAACGCACCTGGATCTCTGAAAAAGTCTGAAAAAACACAAAGATTCGAAGCTTTGCAGTTGTTATGTGTAATAATCCAGACACAGAAAAAATGGTACTTCTTTAGATTGTTACTCCCCTTATGTTTTTTTATAATATAATTGACAGACTAAACAGCTATTAAGACAAAGGGATGTTTAGTCTAATGTACTTTGGAACAAAGGAATATCACACTTCTCTTTTTATAAGGGGAGTAATAGTCTAAAGAAGAACATTCCGTACACCTTCTTTAGATTGTTACTCCCCTCATTTTTTTATATAAGGGGAGTAACAATCTAAAGAAGTGCCGAAAAAATATTGAGGAGCCCCAACAAATCATCCCTATAATACAAGAGGTTGAACATTTTTACCGGAATGCGTTAGGTGTTAAATGAAAGAGGTGGACGCCCTTAGTAAAACATATATTTGCTTTCTTTCGTACCAATTCATCTTTGTGCCATGTGTCGTTGAAAAACACGTTTTTCGCGTCCCTCCCACCTCCTTAACAACTCAACTAACTCACAGTTATTCTTATGCTTGTATGTATATAAAACCGACTAAGGTTTTTTAAAATCTAAGGTTACATTGTATTATATGTATTTTTATCTACTCACGGTAGCAAAATTAAGCATTACTTACTGTTTTTGGTCTGGCAAGTACTATTTCGCTGATTTGTCATTAAAATATTAAAAACAGGTGGGAAAGTAATTGAAACAGTCAGGGAAATATTTCCCTACCTACGCAGGAAAATTACAGTGTTTACCAGTGTGTGCCATAACATCTGATTATGTTTGTGTTTAGTTTTATACTTGTTTTATTATGTATGTATGTTGTTATAATATTAATGCATATTAATATGGTTACCTAAGCTTCCATTTTTTATCTTGTGTGAGCAGATAAAATATTGAATGCAACAAGGCAGCAAAGGAATCAATTTTGCCTCGCTTATTCATTGCCTGCCTCGGCAGTTAACTTTCATAGCATGTCCACGCCTCCGGCTCGGAGGCTGACTTAATCAGTATTATTCCATTTATTAGTATCAGTATTATTATTATATTTATCAGTATTATTCCATTATTCGTTATTAAAATTCCATTTTGCTGCCTAATTACATAAATAACTATATTTTGAGCGTTTCAAAATCTACTGAAATTTATTTATGGTCTTTGAGTGGCATAGGATTTGTTCCGTTTCTATTTTAATAACTCACGTACTTTTTAAAACAAATATTTTGCTGTATATTAGAGTGCTTAGTATCTAATATTTAAAAATTATAAATTAAAAAATTTGTACCACACTTTTATAAGTAAAGTTAAACGAAAAGTGTGTAAAATATTATACTAGGTTATAATATTTTATTTCTATTCTCATTCAAAAATGAATACATAATATGTTTGCCGATTACATTTGCCAGATGTTAAGTTAAACCAGATGTGACCATTAAACTGTAATTTGCTTTATTTAAATTTAAAATAATAATATATAATTTTTTTAAATTATAATTATTAAACTATAATAGCTTTTCTTGGAATATTAAATAAAATCTAAAACGAGCAATGCAATTAAAATAATAATAAGACAACATCTGCAATACATCTTTTATTTATAATGAAAATCATACAGAATAGCATTTGATTACATACCTGGGGAATTTGAACACGGATAAAAAAGTAGGTTAGATATTGTTGTTTGGCTAGGATTCTTGACTTATCGTAGGCTTTATTTAAATTGTTCCCAACAAATAACAACAATCTTTTGCCAGATCTACTTGGAGATTTTACTTTTTTGCGTTGTGTAAAATAAGTTGCATTTATCAAGGGGAAGTAATGGCGGGGAAAGTCTCTTGTAATATTTTTCGATAGATTTATAAGTTTTAAGCTTTAAGTGCCGCCTGAGTAAAAAGAAAATTGTTTCAAACAGTGAGAAAAAGGTTACTTTCCGGTGAATTTGAAAAGGAAATATTAATTATAAAACATCCTGTTCATAATGTAGTAAAATATTCCGATATTATAATTTTATTCAAATAATGATTTTCGTGTAGAAATACAATTTTCTTTGTATATTAGATTATGTTAAGCAGATAAAATCATCGTCTTTTATAAAGTTGATTTTATATATATATATATATATATATATATATATATATATATATATATATATATATATATATATATTATATATTTGTGTGTGTGTGAGTGTATTCAGTATATTTTTTTTTTAATAATTACAATATAAATTTTTATTGAAAATAAATTATTAAATCATAAAAAATTATTTCCAAGCTAATTTTATTAACACAAAAGAATCATAAGCTAGTACCTAATCTATTTTTAAAATAGGTTGATTAAAATATATATATTTTTTTAAAATACATAAAATATAATAATATAATTTAATAAATGAGATTTATCGAGGTTTAAAGTAATAAAGACCAAGGAAAGGAATAATAAGTCTTGAAAAATATATTAATATTCATAAACTATTAGGATCACACTTATAAAGCAAAAAAAAAAAAAAAAAAAAAATTAAGGTAATTATTTATAATACATTTCATACTAAACTGGTAAATCTTATATTCAGTTTTTTTATTATTGAAAAATATATTTCTTCGAACTAATAAAGCAGTGAGAGGATCAAGAAAAAAAATCTGAAGAAAAGAGAAGAAAGAAAAAGAGAAAAGAGAAAAAATTGGTGTAATAATACACTAAAAACCAATATTCCTGCCATTGTTCACTTATAATTTTTACCAGACTCGAACGATTTACTGTTTTATTTACATTTGTATATGAAGTCCTTTAAGAGGTCCTGTTTTATGTTTTATATAATATATAAAATATACATATAGGTTGATAATATATATAACTATTGATGGATGATATTTATGTTTAATTAAAATGTAATAAGTAGGTATAAATAAGTATTGGTATTTGATGCAACTTTGAGGACAATATATGTATTTTACTGGGGCAATCTTTAGATCGAATTATTCTTATACCTTAATAAATAATAAAAATATTTCTTAATGGTAATACGATTATATTAAGCTTAATATAAAATATATTTGTGAAATTATAAAGTATTAATTTATTTTTTTAAATATTTAATTTTCTAATGAATTATTAATTGTTATTGTGTATGAATAAACATAAATTTTGAATTAAAATTAGATTTAAAGATAATAGTCCACAGGCCACCATAAGAAGTGAGTCGCTGATTGATAAAGTTTTCTTACCTTATGGAATCGCTTATTTATGCCGTATCCACCGATGAATTGGGTATATGGCAACTGGGGGCTGGGCCATTTCTTTTTTGTTGACATGCCAAACTTGCCCTTCTGCGGGAACATTGAAAAGAGATAGATAAAGTTTTGATTTTCACAGGATCGTTTAATTAAATTATTTCAAAAACAGTG
This sequence comes from Gerris lacustris, assembly GCA_951217055.1. Classification (NCBI taxonomy): domain Eukaryota; kingdom Metazoa; phylum Arthropoda; class Insecta; order Hemiptera; family Gerridae; genus Gerris; species Gerris lacustris. Next base: position 40,731,703 of record OX578277.1, on the reverse strand, counting down.
GTACACGTGGCCACCGATAAGAGTGGGCCGTTTTTTTTTAAACGTCCTCGCAGAGCGATACGTTTGGAGCGGTGGCCACCCCAAACGGCCCACTCTTATCGGTGGCCACGTGTACCACTGTTTTTGAAATAATTTAATTAAACGATCCTGTGAAAATCAAAACTTTATCTATCTCTTTTCAATGTTCCCGCAGAAGGGCAAGTTTGGCATGTCAACAAAAAAGAAATGGCCCAGCACCCAGTTGCCATATACCCAATTCATCGGTGGACACGGCATAAATAAGCTATTCCATAAGGTAAGAAAACTTTATCAATCAGCGACTCACTTCTTATGGTGGCCTGTGGACTATAAGTAAAATTCATCACTGCTGCTCAATTTTTATTCAATCCACGTAGTTTTGAAGTAAATTTAGGCAGTGGAACGTATTTTATATACGAATTCTTCATATTAATTTCGACCTCACAAGTTAATCCAACATTTTAGTTAGAATATACATTTAAACGGTGACAGGTAGATGGCTCGTATATCACAAGATTTAGATATAAAAGAGAAGTTAACAAATCGACGACTTACAGTAATATACATATGTATGGATACTGGATACAAACAGAAACAGATATACATAACTCCCACGTATCCATTCCTTTAATTCACAAAGGTCCCTAAAGGGATTACCTGGACCTTAATAGACAAAAAAAATCCTCAAATTATGGCTGCCTTCTTCATTCCTTGCAGCTTACAAATCTACTGCCTTTGTATGTCCTTACAACATTCACTCATAAAAAAATTCAAAAAGTAGCTTGTGATACGACCCAACACTGAATATATTTCTAGGGCTTTGAATACTTGGCTTATGGGCTGTTAACAGTCACTTTTCCCTCATACCATCACTAAACGATCCGACATTGAAATAACTTCACGTCTATACAACTCGTAGAACTCTGAAAGAAAAAAATAATAATCCCCTGTCAAGTTCAATATAAAAATATCTTGTCTCATATATATTAATCATTCTATTTCCTTTCTTAAAGTTATACAAAAAATGACAACTTTAGAAACGCATTTTTTCCCCTTGTAAGGAAAATATGTTTAAGGAAATAAATGAATACCTTCTTCTTGTTATCTAATTGTGTTCAACAGGAATGTAAACACCTTTATATAATGTGTAAGACATTTGGTCTGCAAATAAATAAATAAATAAAATATTTGAAAACATTTCAATGCCCCTATTATTATTATATCCTGCATTTTTTGTTCATTGCTATCTGCAATAAAAAATTTACGGGAAATGGATTTATAAATTACTGAACTCTGAACATCTAAAAATTTAAATCTTTAAAAAAAGAACTTTGTTCTCATCTTTAATAAAGAGGAGGGATTTATCTACCTTCTTTTACTGATATAGCTTAGTCTACACTTCTCTTTCTACTCACTGGACTGATTTGTTTACAAAACATTTTAAATAATATATAGGAAAGATACATTAAATGAATCAATGGAAAATATTGTTAATTAAACATAACAATTGCAACTGTGATATTGAATTGTAAGTTGACAAAGAAGGTATCACATTAACTCTGTTCTCTTCTTTAATAATGGGGCAGGGGGATATATCTACCTTCTTTTACTGATATAGTTTAGTCTACACTTCTCTTTCTACTCACTGGACTGCTTTGTTTATACATTTTAAAATATATATAGGAAAGATACATTAAATGAATCAATAGAAAATACTGTTAATTAAACATAACAATTGCAATTGTGATATTGTATTGTTATACTTAGACCCTGACAAAGAAGGTAAAAGGTAGGTAAGAAACAGCAAGATATACATTTTATAAGTGTCTATTATTCTTGGTTATTCTCTTTCCTTGTATATATATTTATGGGTTTTGTCATAAAGTCAACCTTTTTTTCAATTGATTGCCAATAAAAATAATTAACACTTATGATTCATTATCAATCCCAATTAATTATTTATTTTCCAATGCCGTGGCTGTTTTCTTTCCTTTAGCCAGATAATATTCGCTTAATATACATACATACATATATATATACTATAATATATATATATATATATATATATATATATATATATATATTATATATATTTATATTAATTAGTTTATTTAATCTGGTTTATATTATGGCGGACTAAATTGAAATATTGTTTTTTTTTTAGCATTTTACAGCCTAAGTTACCTTTTCGAATTCTTTTTGTGTTCCTAACACTTTTTTATTACCTCAAGAAATCAATTTTTAAATAATTAAAAAAATAATATTTTTAGTATTAGTTAAGTGTTGGTGGAGTTTTTTTCTGTGGGCTCGTTATGGTTTATGAATATTTATAATTCTAGTTTAACTTATTCCTTTCCCAAGTCCTTATTACTTATAAAACTCGATGATAGTAATTTAATAAATAATATAATTACATTTTATGTATTTTTTTTTTTAATAATTAAAAAATATATATTGTTAGGCTCGTTCGTTATAAAGATAAGCTCTTAAATTATTATTTAAATTAATTTTTAATTAAAATAAGAAGAAAGTAGATTTGTTAATATAATCATAATTATTATATAGTATGTTTATTAATTTTAATTAACATAATCTAATAAAGTAAGTAAATTGCATTTTTACATGAAAGCAAATCATTACAATTAAGATGTAGTATCTGATTATTCTGTTATATTTTGTCAGGTTTTTTAAACGGATATGATTTAATTATTTCCTGCACAAATTAATAGGAACGGGCGAGACTTTTATAGTTAGTTGTATTAGTTTCAAAATAATATAATTTGACAAGTAAAGTATGATTCATTTAATAAATTGATATTATCATAGTCCTGAATTTTTTAGATTAATTAATCTCGATAATTGTAAGGTTTATATCTGGTAAAAACTTTATTGACAAAATACTGTAATCAAACTAATACCTAATAATCCGTACCTCGGAGGTAACTTATTGATTTTATTTTTAAATGACAAATTTGCTTGTGGTATGTACTTCATTAAGCTGGCGCAGGTTATTGAGGTCAAGTATTGTAACTCCTTTGTTTGTAAATAAAGGAGGCCAACAATGTAAAAATGTTACGATTACTAAATGTGACACAATAATTCTCTTTGGTATTGAAATATCGTGTGGCATGCTCGTATACATCGTGTAGCTTATACTTATACAGTACATAATTTGGCTTATACTTATACGCATCGTGTGGCTTATAGTTATTCACAGTGTGTATATATACTATGTAGGCAAGTATACGTCTATCTATATTGAGTAAGTACCTACTGTGAATTCAATGTATGTATTCTACAATATAGAACATACCTCGTGCTTGAAGATAATTCAAGAAATTATTTTTAGTTCGAATTTTGGGAAAACTGGCTCCAAAACTACGGAAAACCCACTCTAATATATATATATATATTTTTTAAATCCGTTCGATCATGTTTTTTAAAAATGTTCTTTAACAATGAAGTCGCAATTCTTGGAAAACTCTAATTTCCGAGATATTGGTAGATTGTCACGTTTTCTTAGTTTCTTCCGGACGGAGTGTTTTAAACATTTAACAGTGTTCCTGTAAATATTTTAGTTTTACGTGATTAATAATGCTGCTATCCTGGTAAACGTTAATCGTTTTTCGGCGAATTTATAAAATGTAGCTGAACTAAGGTATACCCTAAAATAAGTCTTCAAAGAAGGATGACTCCGTGGGAGTGTAAGCGTCCAGACGAGTTCAGGTCGGTTGATCCCAAGGAATTCTCATGTTGAACGGTTTGAATTGAGACAACGTTGAAGAATCACCGGGATAATAAAAGAAAAACTCTTCCACGGGACATTGGGGTGAAAAGGATCAGGAGTCAGAAGAAAAGCTTACCCACGACCTGGGAACAGTCTGGCCAGCTAGCCTCTCGAGTACCGCGACGAATCAACCTAGATAACATCCGGCCATCAGTCCACCGGGTCATTTGGATCTACGTGATGTTACTCTCAAACCAAACTTTATTGCTTTATCCCTCGTCAGCTTGATACCATGAACGAAAGAGATACGCTTTAATGTGATAGATATATTTTTTAGTAACAAATGCTTTGACTCTTATCGACGTTAAACACCTGCTGTATGTATCAATTCTCTTGTCTTATAGATATTTGTTTAACTTTGGACAAAATTATTATTAGTTTTGTTTGGATTGATGGGACGTAATTTGGGTGATGATTCCTGATGGATATCAAACGTTGAAGGTTACTAAGACAAAGACCATCTCAAATAAGCTGCAGACGTTTATAAATAACTGCTTGAAATGATTCCTCAAGATATTATTTTGGCTTTAAATAAATTGCAAACGAGGAGCTGAGGAAGAAATTTGAAGAAACCCTAGTAGCAGAAATAATAAAGAATAAATAGATCAGACACACTAAGACTAAGAAGGACTTAAGAAAAGATCAGTCGGCAGGGTCTAGAGTGGAACCCGCATTGAAAAAGAGAATCTGCAACACCTAAAATCTGCTGGAAATGGGACATTTAAAATATATAGAAAGAACTGATAGCCTTAAATCGAGTTGAAAATTCTTTATTTCGGCCCTACACTTATGTAGGTAGAATTTAAGGAAATGAGTAAAATTATTTAATCATTTCCTTAGAATTTAAGGAAATGAGTAAAATTATTTCTCTTTATTGGGTTGAGGTAGCGTATCTGGGGCATCACGTATAGAAATGGAAAAACTGACAAATATAATGCATTTATAATTAAAGTGATTCCTGTATATTGATAAAAATACTTACTGATACATTTTCATTTCATACTCTCTCGAAAAACCAGATACGCTACATCGAAGCCCAGTTAATCTACGACAGTACATACGATTCCAAAAAGATTCGCAAAATCAACCTGTATACACTGTGTCTCAAAATAGAGGACTGAAGATGGAAAATGTATTAAGAGAAAACTTATGAAATGAAGAAGCATCCATAATTGCGGTGCATTATTGATAAATCTAGAGAAAAGACTGTAATTATATGTGTCAGTTGTATTCATTTCTATACCTGATGCCCCAGATACGGCTGTACACCAAGTGCGCCGGGAAAGGTAGGGTCACGGGGGAAGTGCGCCAGCCCCTTTTTTGAAGGGTACGGTCGAAGTGCGCCGGGTTAATCCTACCTCTCGACCCAGGTAGTCCACCCACCTCGGACAGGGATCCTCAAATCTAAAGAACTAATCGTTGTCAATATTCGCATATACTCAATATAAAGCGATTTCAAGTTACTATGAACAAACTGCTCAGAGTGATACGGCGATCATTAGCAAATCTCAGTGCATAGGAGAATCTGTAGAATGTTCTCGTAAGAACAAAATCCAAATTTAGCCAGAAGATTAACTTTAATTTGTGAATATTCAAAATGAAAAAAACCAACTAACTTACAAAATCAAAATTAATTATCATTAAACATAGGAAATTTAAGAAAATAATCAAAAATACGAGAGAAAAATCAATTTATTTTGTTAATAATAAAAATTAAAGAAATGTTTCTTATATAAATTACACTCACTTATAAGTAAGTGCTAATATTTATTAGAAGGGCTTAGATTAAGTTAACTATAAACGTACTCATGAAAACTAAAATCTTCTGCATATGTAATATACATTATAATACAATTGAGTCTATATTCAATAAATATAATACAATGTACATATTGAAAGGTGTAATTTATTTATGTACATACTCCTAAATAAATTAAAAATGACTTTCACATTTCAAATCTAGATACTTTATTATTATAAACAACCAACGCTAGGCGGCTTGAATCCCACATTGGTATTGGGAATTTAGCCGTAGACAGATCAATATAGTTCTCGGTGATATAGTCCCAAAATCGATCATTGCGATGGCTTATTTAATCTTCAATATAACATTCTTCAACTTCTTCAGGGTCTACATAGGGTAGTTCGAGGATAAACTTAATTATTGTAGTTGGCCATCGTTGGTAGAACATCGGTAGTCCTCAGAAAATCCTAAATCCTGAATTTTTCCAAAGTGCTAGGGAAGACATTTCGAACGGCTTGTTGGATTCCAATTTCGAAGTCCACTACAAAGTTCTTTGGGTTTAGACAGGGTGCAAGAGGTCTGAGGTATAACCCGGGATTACCTGACCCTCACCCTTTAGACTAAGAGGCTGGCGCACTTCGACCGTAACCTTTTTCTAATCCGAAGGGGGGCTGGCGCACTTCGGTACCAGCCCCAGATACGCTACCTCAACCTTACTTTGAGAGACCGTATATGTATAAAAAAATTGATACAGATTTTTAGCGATAAGTATTGAAGAAAAATTCACAATTATTAACTGATTTAGGAAGAAACAAATGCACTATTTAAATTTGCACATAAGCCGTTTAATCAATTTCACTCTGACCTTTCCTTCTTCAAAAAGCTTCGATTGTAAAATATGTGACTGATTTATATTAGCCGTAAGTATAGAAGATCCGCTTAAAAAACTTAAGTCCTTGAAGATAAAGTTCTTGAGTTCATAGAATTATTTTACATTCCAGTTCAACTGAAAGAACAGCTATACGAATAATGAATTTAAATAATCGTAGGCTTAGAAAGAAAACAAATAGGTCCGAGAGAACTCAGACTAACTTTCTCATATAATCTACATCCCAAATCCCATAAAAAAATAAATATTATATTGTTATTTATACAGATGGATACGCGTGTCGATCTATCTAGCTAGCTGTGGATGTGTTCAGGAGGGTCAAAGTAAGAGTCCCACATGGCACTACCGTCTACTCCAATCATCCTTTTAAACTCATCATCATTAACTATTAATTTGCTTAGTATTAAATATATTTATTGCATTAAATCTACGCGATGCTTAGTTAATATATTATTTAAAATGTGTTCAACAGGTGATTGTTTATTTTTTGTTTTCGATTTTCAACAAAATCAGATTTATTTTCATCAATATCTCGGAAACTAGATTTTTCTTGGGAAAATGGCTCATATCGTTAGATTCATATTTAAATGGACTACATTATAAAAAATGTTTTCGAGAAATAATTTTTTTCACGTTTTGATTTCTCGATCTCGCCTCAGGATATGATTTTTTTGAACATGTATGCCAAATTTCGTCAAAATCGGCCCAGTAGTTAAGGCAAAACGTATAAATCCATCAAAATCTAATTTTCGCACCATCACAATACTTTCTCTTTACATGAGAAAATAAAATACCAGCAAATGCTGTTTAAAAAGATATTTACTTAAAGATGTTATCTAAAAACGTTATCTATACTTAAAGATATTCTCTACTATGTATTTGTTTTACTATTTTCTATTTTTTTATTATTTGTCATAGTAAAAGCCACAAAATTATTCATATGAATATTTTGGTGAAAATAAAATCGGAAGTAGGTTATAGCGGTCTAGTTTTTTTTACAAGAAGAAGTCGCTGCCAACAATGCCCTAAGCATTATTACTTGATCTAAAAAGTATTCCCACAGCTTAGAGATGTCATAACTTAGCCAGTTATATTTAACTGACAGCCAGTTATGTTTAAAATAAATTTTCCTATTGTCCTTAAGCTTAACCTTTCCTCGCAACTTGGAACCTAAACTTGGATACTGCTATGAAGGAAGAACTTGGATTTTATTCCTGGGCATTGGATATTATATTTTTAATCTGGTTTTAAAAACAAATTCTAACAAAGTTCTTTAGGCTACTTTCTCATATCACAGTATAAAATTAATGTGTTGGCGCAGAAATTCGACTTTGATAATTTTATGGATTCACACATTAAGGTCCGTACTGATTCCAAACCAATGGTTTTTTAACTTTATTTTAGCTCTAAAATTGAGGGATCTACCCTTCAAAAATTCGTGAAATAATTATTTCTCATAAAATGTTCCGAGATTTAGATTAAAAAATTTATAATTTGTAGTGCACTTTAATACGAATTTAACCATGTAAGATGTTGTCCTGGGGAGAATCTGGTTCCTGAGGAAATTAACTGGGTCAGAGGTCGGGATCGATACATTTTTAATAACAATAAAATATAATCTCGAAAACCCAGAACACTAACACGTGGAAAACTTTGAACGAAGTAATTATGTACTTGTGAACGAAGAAATTTGGTACGAGTTGGGTGAGATTTTTTTTATATAAACTAAAATACGCAGTTGTCAGTTTAATATAATATTATTTTACACTCTTTGGTTGAAAACAACTTGTCAGGAAAAGCGCTGTTATCTTCTTATTTATTATTCTATTTCTTTTCACCTCTTATTTTCTGAATCACTGTGAGAGAAGCCAGAAGAGAGAGATTGTAAACAATATTGACGGGAAAAGTAAAACTATTCACGCTATATACGAGTACGTGTAAAGACCCCGTCCGAAAAACTCACTCGACTATCATTATTAACTCATTACAGCGAGAATACCTTGAATGTACTTTTGAACCCCTACGAAAATTATGATAATCACTAAATTTAACATCGGGGCTCTGCTAAGCCCTATTGCCCCGCCCCCACGCACTCATAAATATAACCTTAGCATCGATCTCGCATATACCCTGTTCGTAGAGCAAGCAACCATTCAATTATAATGTTCCTTCATTCGGCCCATCCTATTTCATTTTTTTTCCTCTCCTGCCCCCTAATACATTTTTTCAAAGGGGCTACAAAAGCTATGAGTGGAACCAACTCCAAAAAAAGTTTTTTCAAGTCACGAATATTCTGAAAACAATTAATTTAAAAAAAGAATGTTCAGACAAAGAGATACCACCCACGAAGATGAGATAAACAGATATAGTTATTTATCTTCGATGATTTTTTTTATACTACCATTATGATTACATAATTTATTTTGTATTTTTTTTTCTCCCGTCTATTTTTCAATCTTATAACTCAACTTACAGAGAGATAGATAAATAATGACAACATAATTTAAAATTCTAAGAAACACGAAATAAAGGAGAATAAACAAAAGAAGAAATAAAATGAATGTACATTTATTTTATTTTAGAATTTTCGTATTTTTTCTTGACAATATTTTTGAAAAATTGTAATGTGTAGTTTGTTTCTTTGCCATTTAAAATACATAAAAAGTAATCTTTCTCTTTTCGATTTATTTCCGTTAGGAGAATGTCGGTTCCCTTTTTGAATTTGTTTTTAATTGTTTCATCATACAAAAAAACATTTAAGATTTGTATCTACCTATTATTTGTTTGACTGAGATTTTATGCGGCATTATAATGGGCCTAGATTTTGAATTATGATTTTATTATAACGATAGCACAATATAAAGATGAAAAAATTCACTCACTTAACATAAAATATGTAATGTAAAATAACTAATTTAAGAATGGCAATTTATGTTTGCCCATATATTCAAAAGTATACTCATCTGATTTTTATGAAATTTGGATGGTTTGTCGAAAGTAGTCCGCAGATTAATACAACCGCCTGCACTCCTTAAATTTTGCTAAATTGATACTTTAATTCATTTAAAAAATAAAAACAATCTTGACAGATTAAAAAACGGGGGGGGGGGGGGACAATTAGCCACACTACATTAGCCACTAATGGGTTGTAAAATCATAAATTCAATTAAGCACATAATAGGATGCTAGGAAGATATGTGCCACACTGATTGGCAGTCTATTTTGCTTTTGCTAGAGGATTAGAATGATGGGATAGACTATATTTTGAGTAGGTATTCTGTACATCATAAAATCTGTCGGAGAACCAACTCAGTCAAACTTTCTCATATACGAGTTAGATACATGATTACTTGGTTCGATGTTTCCATTTATTAGTTGTTTCGAGTTTTCCAAATTAAATTAAATTAATAATGAACATTCTATCTAAATGTATATCATAAAAATAACTTCTCTCCTGTGGGGAACCGAACCTGGCCTCTTTCCGCCCGCTTTTAAAGCTATTTTCTCAGGAATTAGATTTTTTCTGGGAATACGACTTACATGGTTAGATTCGTATTCAAAACAGTGTTTTTTGGGGTAAGTCTCGCTCCATCACAATACTTTCTCATTATATATATATATATGAACTACGTATATAAAAATGAACATTTTAAACTTTTTTTTCTTAGGATTTTTGCCTAATGGATCAATTACGTTTATTAATCAAGACTGCAAAAGGATTCTATGGATTCGGAGTGGACGGAAATGGGAAGACTTGGCGTTACTAATATTTATTAAATATAGTCAAAATAATTAATTACTTTTTCTTTCTTGTATAGGCGGCTTTATCTCAAACTAATTTAAAAACTGAAATATAAAGAAATAATAATATAGTAATAAGCGTGTTCCGAAATTAGGTAAAATTGTTTTGACGGTGAAACATGCAAATGGTTCCAACCGATTGAGAATGGTACCTTGTTAGATGGAACCAATTTGAAACTAATAAAAAACACGATTGGTTAATTGGCTACCATTTAATTCACCGTAAAGGTATATTATAGTTATAGGAAATTGATCCAATAACGAGTGAAAACTTTTAACACAAGGATTACAGACATTTGATTACCTGTGGAAACGAATTAGCGGCCACTCAACAAACCAAAAAACCAAATTATTCTGAAAAAAAGGTAACTTTTAAATTATCTAAAACCCGCATTTTAATAAACCGGCCAAATCATCTTCCTTTAAAAAAACAATTATGCCTAATTATAATTATTATTATTTTTTAGATAATCACGTTGCTCTGAGTTGATTGTCTAGAGAGGAACCCCGCATATATATATATATATATATATATATATATATATATATATATATATATATATATATATATATATATATATATATATACTATATATACTATATATTTAATTTATCAATTAAAAATAATCTACTTGTGGGAGTTAATTTATTAGCTGTTTAGTTTTTTTTTTATTTAATGTAGGTATGCCATGTATTGAATTTTCTCGTAACGTAACTGTAATCTATTTTATGAATGTTAATAACTGTTTCTTTATAGTAAAATCTTAGACGGCTTTAACACCGGGAAGACAGAGGATAAAAGTCCGACAAGAGGCAAAGACCTTTCTCTTTCTCCCTGGGGAGGTATGATTCTGTCTTTTTGGTGTGAAATGAATGTTTGATTTTAATAAATATAGAATTGATAGGTTTAGTGATAGACATGTCGTATTTCTGCTGTCCCTGTCTGAGAAGCCAACTATATAATATTACTCTTTTGAAATTGAGAGAGGGACCCAATATTTATAACTATAATTCATTTTTCGATTTCACCTCAGGGTATAATTTTTGATAAATTGTATCAATATTTCATCGAAATCGGCGAAGTATTTTAGGGTCCACGTGTTTTCACGGTCTATAGACAACAACAACAGACGACGACTGACAGAAATGTTTTAATCAAACGTAAAATAAGCAATTTGAAAGTTATAATATTCAACTTTATTAAAAAAAAAAAATTTAGTTTATTTTGTGATTCCGTTACGAAATTCCGTTAATTTAAAAAAGGATAAATCTCTGTACAAAGGATCACGCCTAAACCGTGCCATCTATATGCCCCCGTGTAGGGTAAAAAAAATAAGCCCAAGATCGAGGAGGTTTTTGGTTTTTGCTGTTCCTTTCAAGCGCCATGGTAGCTCTGTCCCCGGTTCTGATAACGTTATAGCACAATATAAAATAAATAAGCTATTATATTGTCATTTCTAAATAACAACATAGCACAAGAATATAAAATATCTCTATGTAGAAACAAAATAAATATGTGAAAAAGAAGTGAGGCGTTTAAAATATAGTGATGTGCTTATAATTTATTTATTTTGTAGGATCAAGACGAAAATTATTAACGGATCTTATTTATTTATTTTTTATAAGTCCTTAAATGCAGATTGTTAAAGAGTTTATAATAACTAATATTTCTGAATAAAACTCATGGACATGTTTTTTTCTTGAATATTTAAATACTTATTTAAGTAAAGCGAGTTGAAAATTACTTAATAATGTCGATATCAAGTTATTTCTTTAACACTTAAGATAAAAGTTGATTAGTTTATAAATGGATAGTAGAGGTAATCACTACTTTGTATTCGGAGAGTCAGCAACGGTGTCGGTAATTACTATTTCTTCTTTATTCGCTTCCAGGCCTTTAGAATTAGAATAAAGTAAATTAAATTCTATAAGACATTAGAATTTTTTTTTTTATTTTGATATTTATGGAAAGAGGGAGGGCGAAAACTCGTTTAAATATTTTACGTGTTCATTTGAATAGAAGTTTTAAATTGAGTTTTAGAAACGTTGAACAAGTTGTGTCGGGGAGGTCCTGGAAATTCCTCTCCGGTTTTTCATCATGGTGCGCCACCGGCATCTACGACGTCCCTAGTCGGCATCGCCACCTCTCGGAGTCGTCCGAGAGAGAAAGAAAAACCGTTTATAAATATAGAGATATAATAAATGGACATAAAAAAAGAAGGTTTAAGTTCTGGGATTCGAACCTACCATGTTTTACTTTCTTGTTCTAAATGATACCGTCTCACTCTTACACGTTTATTAACCTTTCTTCTTCCTCTCTGAAGATAAAAAAAGACGCTTCTTCTTTTCAGGTAGTAATCAAAATGGCGGTGATTACTCTCGGGTGTGAGTGAGTGAGTCCCGAGGCAGTAAGAGGGTGACTTGGTGGGGGTAATTACAGGCGGAGGTTTGGACCACCCAAGTTGTCTTGATTTACGGGCACCTACCTTACCGCCGCTCGCGATGACTCGGCTTCTCGACTCCTTCTTGATTTGCCGAAGCATAAAGTACCCCGACTGGACGGACTTAACACGGGCTCACTAAACTCTATCTAACACCGGACCCTTCTCATACAACAAGATAGATAGCGCCTTTTAAAATACTTTACCGAAAAACACTACCACCGCATTTTTTGGTACCTTTTTATTTGGGTAAACGTTTTCTTTTGTTTGTTTTTTGTCCACTGTATCTGTCCACCCCATTTGTTTTAAAAAAAGGAAAAGACAATTCAAAAGATAGGTAGGAAAGACGGTAATGACGAGTTTATACATATATTAAGAAACAGTTTGTGTTTATTTATTCCTTTTTTTTGGAGTCTTTAGAATATTTTTTTATCTTTCCCTTTCTTCCTTAACCTTTTTCCTGTTAGCGCCACCTTCTTGAATAAATTTATTTATTTTAATGGAACCTTTTAAACCTGGTATCAAATTTTCAATTAGATGGGTTTACCATGAGATTCTTCATAATATTTAGACCAAATGTATTAGGCCAATTTCACGCTAGCATCCTCTTATAATATATTTATTCCATAAGAGTCGTAAGAGCCATTTTCAATACTTAAATATATTTTCTAATATTTAAATAAATTACTAAACATATTTAACAATAAAATGTTTAACCACCTCTAACAATTGTAATCTAACCATCTTTGATTGCAAAATCTGTAACTACATCTAACTATTATTATTCCACCTTTCGAAAAATCCATCTATCTACCAATTCTTACTAGTAAGCTACTCAAAATACTTCTTTTAGAAAAGACAGCTAGCATGGGAGAACCTTTTTAAAGATCTTGATAATATATTTCCCCATTTCCTGTCAACAGTATGTTGAAAAAAGTTTTTTTTTTTTTTTTTTTTTCAATAAAAGAAACTGAAAAAACCCTCATTCCTTTTCTTTCCATCTCGCAGAGGAAAAATATATATTTATTGTCTGACTAAAAAAAGAGAAAATAAATGTCGGAGAAACATGCTATAAAAATCAGGAAAAAACCAAGGGGAATACAATACAAAATAAAAAGTCATGTTCGTTTAATTGAAAGTAGAAACAAAATACAGTTCACCGCTAGATAAAATGGTAGAAGTGTGGGCTTTTAAGGGAATTTAAAAGTTAAAAGATGTCCTTCTTCAGTAGGAAAAGGATATCACTTTAGAGGGGTTAAAGAGTGGTAATGTTTGGACAAAAAACCTACTGAAGGAGTGGGTTGGTCATTTTTTGTTTATTCTAACTTTTTTTATTAAAATTTATCGCTTACTGTTTTATTTTTTTTATGTATTTGTTTTCTTTTTCGGTTTTAATATAAATAGGTTAAAAAGGCTTGTCCTGTTTTTTTTGTGAACTAAGTTAAAATAAAGGTTCTTCCGACTTGTTATGGTTTCTGCCTACTTGGAGGACCGAATATTTTTATGGTCCTTCCTTCTAAAGTAGATATATTTTATACTTTTTTCTTTTTGGTTAAAAAAGTCCATCTCTCACTTACCGAGGCATCAAGATCTCTCTTAAAAAAAGGACGAAACAGCCATTGTTTTAAGGCGGAGGACCACCCAGGAAGGTTATATATTAAGCAGCGCGAGTTGTAACACGGAAGGTTATGTCGGTGAAGACAGGACTCGCAGGAGCCTACCTATATAAATCTTTGACACCTGACTCCTGATTCTTTTTATTATTTATAAAAAAAAATACTTTAAAAGATCCTTTAAGAGGTCCTGTTTTTTGTTATATATATATATATATATATATATATATATATATATATATATATATATATATATAAATATATATATATATATATATATATATATATATATATATATATATATATATATATATATATATATATATATATATATATATATATATATATATATATATATATATATATATTTCTTTAGTATCTAATTAAATTTTATGAATTTCTGATTTCGGGGGGGGGGGGGGGGGTAGAAATTGTTAAATACTCCTCGACAATTTAATATGTAGTTTTAGCAATGTTACCGTATAAAAGTGATTGGTGACTATTTTAATATATATATAGTATGTCCACGGATTGATTTGCCTATACGTCTAAATTCAAAAAAAAAAACATTTTTCGAAGAAAAGCCACTCTTCATAAAATCTCCTGCTTGTTCTTAAATGAAGATTAATAGTATTACTTTTTGTTCAAAATTTACCCTGTACCCAGAAAGTACCATTTTCTAAAAATTGTACAAGAGTAAACCAGTCCGACTATTCAAGAGATAAGTATTCTTTATAATTTCTTTTAGATACTATACCAAATTTATTTTTCGCATAAAAATATCGATGGTAAAATTTTGAAAATCCCCCCCTCCCCCTACCACTTATAAAAAGTCAAATTTGTCAGATTCAAATACATGTGGGGTCGATTTAATGGTATCAAAGAGTACATTAAAAGTTGGGGTATATAATTTTTTGGTAAAAATAAACATGAAAGCTATTAAAGGAGAAATTAGTTAGGAAAATAAATAATATTTAAATAATAAATACGATTTTCTCTATAAATGCTTTCATATTGTTTTTTATAAAAAAAATCAATACTACAACTTTTAATGCACTCAATGAGACCTTTAAATCAACTCCACATGTATTTGAATCAGACAAATTTGACTTTTTACAAGTGGCAGGGAGGGGGGGATTTTTAACATTTTACCATCAACATTTTTATGCGAAAATTAATTTGATATAGTATCTAAAAGAAATTATAAAGACATTTCTTCTTGAACAGTCGAAATTTGGACCGGTTTCCTCTTGTATAATTTTAGAAAATTGCACTCTCTGGGTACAGGGTAAATTTTGAACAAAAAGTAATGCTATAAATCTTCATTTAAGAACAAGCAGGAGATTTTATGAAGAGTGACTTTTCTTCGAAAATTGCATTTTTTTGGAATTTACACGTATAGGCAACTCCATCCGTGGACATACTGTATATATATATATATGTATATATATATAGGCAAGTTGAGTGTTTTAATTTTTAGAGTTTTACATTTTTGATAAATATTATATTATTATTATTAATCTTAATTTAGACTATTGATACGATGTTGTTAATTTAAATTTTTAATGTTGTTAATTTGACTGTAAACTAATTTTATGTATGAAGGTGACGCTCTCTATCCTAGAGAAAGAACTTGATTTTGTTTATAGTTTATACCAATAATTTTTTTGACTACAATATTGCATAATTAAAAGACTGAAGATGGCTCTAAGAAGAGCTGAAACGTTTCTTTGAAAAAATGGATTAAGTTCGTTTTTATTTTTCACCTTAAAAATCCATCGATATAGTATCCAGTAATGATTATTTAATTTTTAAATAATTATTTAAAATTGAAATGAATTATTACCAATACTTCCCCTCAAAACAAAAATGCAAAAATATAAAGGATTTATAATAAAAACTTGGTTTTTATGGGCTGGTATTATTTTATTGTTTAAGCTCGAATTGCGTGCAAAGGAGACAGATAACCTCAGACTTCAAATTTCCAAAAAAATAAAATTAAAAAATGGATTTAGAGGACCTTAAAACTAGTAATTATATTAAAATCCCGTTATACTTTCTCATTTCTTATACTTAATTTATAAGAAGGTAAAATAAAAAGGAAATGGATTTTACTTAAAAGATTCAATGTAAACGGTTATTACATGTTCATAAATTCGACATTAATTATTAATTGTTGTACAACTCCTAGAAGATAAACAGTATTGACATAAAAGGCTTACAGCGCTATTAAAGATTTTTTCCCCCTTTTTTAATTGTTTGTAATTGTAGAGAATATAATTACGAGATTGCTGCTGTAAGAAAACCCCAGTTTAAATTGCGGCTAGCAGACGAGAGTGTATTGTACAGGGCGTTAGTTTACTCTTCTTCCAAGTTTTTATGCTTCGTGCAATTACAGCTTCACTTAAACCCCATACAACGGGTCTTGCTTGAAACTAATAGGAGAATTTTCACTGCAATTCAACTATGTTAAGACTTGGAATTATCATGGTTTTTAAACGATTTTAAACTCTCGCATAAGACTTTATTTAATGCGAGTTTATTTGAAAAGGTTTTTTTTTCACTTCCAGGCTTATTGTTTGGACCTTTATATTTATCTTCTTTTTTTTAAGTCAAGCATTAAACTTCTAATTTTTAAAATGAATCGTTAAAGAACGTTGCAATAGAGATTCTTTTTTCTTTGAAAAATAAATTTGCTTAACATATTCAGTAGAAATCATACCCCGAGATGAAATGAAGCTAAAACGCTTATTTAATTTTAAACTTAAAATAATTAATTAATTAAAATATTAAAAACAAATATGCAAAGAAAGGGTTATTTTAATAAAGGTATTTCTTTTTTACTAGTATTACTTTGCTTTGTAAGTTTCATCGCACACCATTAGCCCAATTTTGAACCACTTCCGTTTTTTAATCTCCCCCCCCCCCCCAAAAAAATAAAATTTGAATATAAGACCACTTTTAAAAAATGGTATTTTCATATTAATTATTTTTGTTTATTTTTCTAAATATTTTATTTTGATAACTCTGAATTAAGTAAAGGACTACTCTTCATACAGTCTCATTATCCCTTTACCTATTTTTACTTTTTAGGTCCGTAGGCAAAACCAAGGACCCTTATATTTTCCTGCGTGTGTCTGTCCGTCCGTCCCCGTCGCCTGCTCTCACGGCTACACCTTTCGTCCGATCACTTTGAAATTTGGCATGTATGTGTCTTGTCCTACCCATATATTTTAATATATAGCGACTTAAAAAAAATATTTTTCAAAAAAATTAGGGTAAAAAAACTTAAGGGTTAATTTGCTTGGATGCGTTTGTGACAATGGTTGACTGAGGCAAGGCTACGTGTAAGACCTTTCGGCCCCATTTAAATAGGTTGGGATATGTAAGATCCCCTTGGTGCGCCGAGTTGCGATAGAGGGGGGTTAAGGGTTAAATTTTTTTTTTCGACACCGTGAGGGGTATTATATGAAAGGGTACGTTGAGCTGATTACAAAAATATATAATTATTTGGTTATAACTTTGATAGGGCGAGCGTAGGCAAGTTGAAGTGGGTGTGAAACGTGTCGCCCCTCTATATCTCGCTTATGTGAAGTGCAAAATATCTGAAAAAATTCCTGAACATTCTTCGACCAAAAATAAAGTACTTATCATAAAAAAAATACTTTATCAGAGTGTGTTTTGAGATTATCAGACCCTTAGGATAGTTCAAAATAAGCTTTTTAGAATTTAAAAAAAAAACACTGTTTATATATATATATATACACTTTACACTTAAACACTATTTAGAGTGGCCTACGGACCCTCGCTGTGTGCTGACTAGCACACTCTTTTTCCTGTTTATTTATATTATAAAGTTCGGTTTCAACTTTTAAGCAAAATATAATACATTTTCTAATACTTACAAATTTTCATTGAGATTTTAAAAAAGTATTAAATAAATTATCTATCTATATTATTAAAAATGTTTTTTAAACAAACAAATTTGTCAAATTTTAAAATGCCAAATTGTGCAAAGGTCCAAGGCAGCTTTCCTTTTCGACGAGCGAAGCGATTAGGAGCAGAGCCCCCTAGTTATTATATTCAATTTATTTTACTTTTTTGCTTTCTCATATAAAGAGAAAGTATTATGATACTTTTACCCTGAGTCCAAAAATAAAAGTTTTTTTTGCCGATTTTGACGAAATTTGGCATACATGTTTAGAAAAATCATACCCCGAGGCGTAATCGAGAAGTTAATTTTAGCTCCAAATTTAAGGGCGTACCCCACAAAAAATTCTAAAATGTAGTCTATTTAAATACGAATCTAACGATATATGCCGTTTCCACGGGAAAAAATCTACTTTCCAAGATATTGGTGAAAATTAATCTGATTTTGAACAAAAATGTTCTGGGATCGAAATTATATGAGAATGTCGGTCTGAGTTGTTTCGAACCTATTTTTTATATTTATTTTTCAATAAACGTACAGGGTGTACCTTTCTTAGTTAATTTAATGTTCTTGTTGGGTTCAAAATTACTTTTAAAACTTTATTACACCAGATGTCAAGATAGAATAATTGTAGAAATAAATGTTTAAGGTTAAGTAAGGGATAAGTACAATGAACCCACATGCCTATAAACTTATTCAATGCAAAGCTATTACTTATATTCAAGTAAGTTTGCTTTAATAAACTTAATTCGTTCTAAGGTACTTATTTTAGTACTTATTCTTATTTGTGAGTTAATTTATCGATAAAAATAAAGTAGAACTGTAGCTCTAGTCTAGTAATTACCATTTTACCTTTAATGTGTAACGAAATTATTATACTTGGTGGTGCACATAACTTTTCAATTATTCCTTAAGAAAGTCTTGTTTGGATTGATTAACGTATTAACGAGTAGCTTTTACCCCCCATTTAATGTAATTTATTTTATTACCTGGTTCCTTTTATATTTTCTACTGGATTATACTTGAGCATATTTGAGTCATAAATTTGGGGGTGCTACTCCCATAAAAAGTAGTATTTCTCGATAACGGTTTCGACGATTTTTATTTTTTTTTAAAAAAACAACGTGTCTCGGAACTTTTCCTCACCAAACGCAAACCTATAAGTGACAACAGATTTTTTCATTAAGTGAATTATAATTTTGTTTGTCCTTTAAAAGTTAGGTCCGGTATAATGAGGTCCGTTATAGTGAGGTATTTAAAAATGTGAACAAACTTTTATAAAAATCAGAAGTCGATATTTTAAAAATGGCGGCAGATATTATGATAAAATATTGAGGACTTATTTATATTTTAGAATGGTATCATTGGTGTGAATTACAGCTCAATTGGTAAAATTTTTATTTATTTTATTTTTACGCATTTTTCTGACCAGCAATATGGGATAATGACGTTGCAAATTTATGATTGTCCAGACAGTACAATTGAATGCAAGGAAAGATTTTTGTTCCAAGTTTCAACTATCTAGTTGAAGAAAACTGTGGGAGTTATGCATGACACAAACAGAATCCAGCTAAAAACCATTAAAAAAAAAAATTAAAATAAAAACACCCAAAACGGATAAATTGTTAAAATCTCAGGGATTTTTTTGGGGGAAACAAGACTTTTCCTATACATCTTCAAAAAAGGTGAGTAAAAAGAAAAATGTAGACAATTTACAATTTAAGGCGCTTTCCCGGGAAAAATCTAGTTGAGAAAATGTATTGCAAAGAAGAAGGTTGGTGGAGAAAGTCGGTACTGGTATTTGTTAAATTTAAAAAAGCGCAAAAGCACGGACGCCGGACGCGTAAGAACGGCACTTAAAGATGAGTTCCAAATTAACTGCGGAAAACGATTCTATACTGGAACTTTGGCTGGCCGGCCAAGCAAGGGGCTTCTTAAAGGGTGCCGGGAGTCGGGAGTGACGCAACTTCATCGGCGTCTATAGGATAAGAAGAGAGAGGAAACTCCAGAAAGATCCACAACTACCGGTAGCACTAGGGTCGCAGTAAAATGTTAAGTTTGTAAACCAATCAAAGGGCAGGAGCGTCATTTGTGGCGTTACTAAGGTTATAATATAAAACATGTACGTGTATAGATATAGAACAGATAAAGCAAATAATATTCTTAAATCCTATTTACTTCCCTTGTCACATCCACCTTATTATACGGTGCTGAAGTCTGGGCACCTCTGTACATCCCTAACCAAGATATAGTCCAATCTCGATACTTCAAAACTATATAACTTCTTCCATAGAATAGCCCTCACTACCTTATTAGAATGGAAACTGGAAGACTATCCCTGGCTTCAACGGTCTTCAAAATTATGGCCAAATGGTGGCTAAAGTTATAAAAATGCCCCCCTCACGTTTGCCTAGAGCCTGTCTAGATAAGCTAATAGATATAGACAAGAAAAAATAAATGTTTTCTACCTTTTTATGGTCTCTCAGTTTAAAAGCTTTCTCTATACAATTGGATCTCTCCCTGATATAACAACAGAACCCACAACATTTTCTAACTCCCTAAATTCCCTTTTAGCCAAGCAGAATAACCATCTTCTGTCCATAGATATAAACAGAATTCTTAACAGCTCCTTCTCACCCTCATATAGATCTCATACCACCTTGGACCTTTAACCCCCTTGGAGAGAACTTATCTAAAACTCAGATGCTCCATAGTCAAAGCAAGACTAGCAAATCCGAAATTAGTATCCCTGTACTACAAAAACAAAAAGATCGAATTCTCATCAGATTCCTCCTGCCCTTTGTGCCACGCGGATACTGATAGATAACTTTGAGCATTTTTGGAACAAAGTTCCTTATGGCACGTTCTGGAGCCCGGGAGTGAATCCGAAAAAACGACCTGCAATCACCGTCACAAAATCACCGGCACGCAAAATCCGTCACAAAATCTACAGATGACGATAACTTGAGTAAATGATCACCGAGTTAGATGAAATTTGTTACACATGTTTATTTTACCAATGCCCAGGCTGAGTTCGTCGGAAAACGTTATCCGCCCAAGCGTTCACGCGCAACGCTCGCGTAAACATGAGCTTCAAAAGACGGGAAAAAGTGTTATTAAGGAAGCCTGTTACTTGACTTGTTTTGATTATTTTTGTTGTATATGTCAAAAATGTCACTTTGTTTTGTAAATAAATGAAATATAATCATGTAAAATTTCACCCTGATACAGGCAGAAGCTGTAGAGTAGGGAAGAGATGTATTTTATAATATTTTAAATTAATTGGCCGGGTAGGTAGAAAACAGTCCTATTTCAATCCAAACTCCTTTAACAAACATACTCTTTCACTATAAACTCATAATGGTAAACTTTTTTTATATATTCAATATATAAAAGTCTGTTCCTGTAGTTAATAATAATTATAATTTGATTTAAATTATGTATTTATAGTAAGACGCTTACTTTAATTATACAAATAATGATTTTCTTTTAATTTTGCCTTAACTCCGCTACGAACAATTAGTTATTTTTAATTTTGTCTCTTTTCTAACTCCGCCATGTATAAGTAGTCAGCAATGTATTCGTACTTAGCAGTGTGATTTTATAATTTATATTTAATGAAAAATATAAGAAACTTTCTTCGTTCCTACCGGTTGTCCCGCGTCACCACACATACGTTTTTTTATTGTTTAAGCTCGAATTGCGTGCAAAGGAGACAGATGTCCTCAGACTTCAAATTTCCAAAAAAATAAAATTAAAAAATGGATTTAGAGGACCTTAAAACTAGTAATTATATTAAAATCCCGTTATACTTTCTCATTTCTTATACTTAATTTATAAGAAGGTAAAATAAAAAGGAAATGGATTTTACTTAAAAGATTCAATGTAAACGGTTATTACATGTTCATAAATTCGACATTAATTATTAATTGTTGTACAACTCCTAGAAGATAAACAGTATTGACATAAAAGGCTTACAGCGCTATTAAAGATTTTTTTCCCCCTTATTTAATTGTTTGTAATTGTAGAGAATATAATTACGAGATTGCTGCTGTAAGAAAACCCCAGTTTAAATTGCGGTTAGCAGATGAGAGAGTATTGTACAGGGCGTTAGTTTACTCTTCTTCCAAGTTGTTATGCTTCGTGCAATTACAGCTTCACTTAAACCCCATACAACGGGTCTTGCTTGAAATTAATAGGAGAATTTTCACTGCAATTCAACTATGTTAAGACTTGGAATTATCATGGTTTTTAAACGATTTTAAACTCTCGCATAAGACTTTATTTAATGCGAGTTTATTTGAAAAGGTTTTTTTTTTCACACCAGGCTTATTGTTTGGACCTTTATATTTATCTTCTTTTTTTATTTCTTATTTATTGTAAGACGTTTGCTTTAATGATAGAAATAATAATTTTTTTTTAATTTTGCCTTAACTCCGCCAGGTACAAACAGTTCGTTGCTTTTAATTTTGTCTCTTTTCTAACTCCGCCATGTATAAGTAGTTAGCAAAGTATACGTACTTAGCAGTGTGATTTTATCATTTATATTTAATTAAAAATGTAAGGAACTTCGTTCCTACCGGGTGTCCCGCGACAGCACACGTATTTTTTTTCTTTGACTGTGAGAATCTATAAGACATGAGAGTCCAATTCCTAAATGATAATAATACCCAGGCTTCTGACAGGCATACTGAAACGTATTTAATGATATCAGAAATAGACCACCTCAACCAATTTTTCTATTATATAAGCTCCTCTCTAGAACTTAGACTAAAAAGATCTGATACTTAAAAACCTACTACAACGCAACGTCTAATATTATGAAACTAACTTATGAATATTTTTCAAAATATGTAAATACGTTTTGCTCTTAGCAGACTCATACGTTTGCTTGTTTGCCTTTGTTCTTGCAAGATACAGCACCTATACAATGTACTTCTAACAATTAGAGAAATCAAAAAAAGGAAATACAATTTCCAGATATATATTTATAATATTTAAAAGTACGCTTAAAAAAAAAAGAAAAAAATTGTTGTCACTGCAATGTCCTAAAATTATAATTGCGTCCCCTTTTAAATAGAACAATTGTTCTTATATCAAGTATAAAAAAAAAAAAATCTTAAATCTATCAGTTGGATTTGATTCTCCGCCAGGGAGGAAATATTTGTATGGAGAATTTTGATAAAATGTTCAATAATAATTACATTTAACCACGAAAACTCGAAGAAACTAATAATTGGAGAACACTAGACAAAGTAATTATGCAGTTTCATGTGAGAAATTTTTATACAAATTGTATCAACTTAGCAAAAGTTAAAGAGAGCAGGCGGGTCAAATTAATCTGGGGCTATCTGCGGGTTACTTTCGATTAACTATAAAAGTTTTATACAAATCAGATAAGTACTTTTGAAGCTATAGGTGTATATAAATGTATGTTTGTGCGCATGTGGAAGAGAAATAAATGAACGCAGAAGGTTGAAACTTATATGGGACCAACAATAGGCTAATCATCAAATCAAATGTAAAGAAGATGGTGAAGGAATCAAAAAGGAAGTCATGGCTGGAGTTCGGAGAGTTTTTAGAAAGGAGTTATTCGGAAAATCAGAAGTTTATTTTTAAAGGTCCTAAAAAGTATGAGGAAAGCAAAAGAGTGTCCCCTAAAGTTTATTAGGGATAAGGGAGGAAAGCTAATCACTGAAGAGAGCAAGATTATGGAGAGGATAGAGTCAGGATGGAAGAAGAGACAGAGGAGGAGGACAGCAAAGGGATGATTACGCGAGAAGAAATGCTAAGATCTTTGCGTAAAATGAAGGTCCGAAAAGCCGCAGGAGCCGATGGTATTGCCCCGGAAATGCTTAAATATATGGGCACAGAAGGAGAGGAACTCCTTTATAATGTAGCTAGCAACGCTTGGCGAACAAAGAAAATTCCCAAGGACTGGGAAACAGCAATTATTGTTCCCATATTCAAGAAAGGAGACAATAGGGAATGTGGTAACCATCGAGAAATTTCACTCCTGACCGTACCAGGTAAGGTTTATAGTCGAATCTTGGAGGAGCGACTAAGAGCTGAAGTGAAACGAACCTCTCCTGGATGAAATCCAATGTGGCTTTCGCCCTAATAGAAGCACACAGGATCTCATCTTTACAGTACGGCAACTGGCTGAAAAGACAATTGAGTTTGACAAGCAAGTCCATCTTTGCTTCATCGATCTGCAGAAGGCATTCGATAGTGTACCGTGGACTTCGCTTTGGGCAGCCCTTGAGCGCAGGGGTATTTCAAGGAACTTAGTCAAACGCATCAAATGCTTCTACCGGAATTGTCAAAATGTTGTCCGTACATGTAATTCAAGCTCCAAAGAATTTCTACGAACATCGGAGTTAGACAGGGAGATATCCTGAGCCCACTCCTATTCATCACTCTAATGGATGATGTAATTAAGTCTTGTAAAGCTAGAACCAGAGGTTACCTTCTTGGTAACTGGATGCTGAAGGCAGTTACTCTATCGGCGGTGGCTTTTGCTGATGACCTTGTTCTGGTGGGAGAGTCAGAAGAAAAACTTCAGAAACTTGTGGACGTCTGGACGGAGGAACTGGAATCTAGAGGTCTCCAAATTAACGTCGCTAAAACCAAGACTATGGTAATTTCGAGGCCAAATCTCGAGCACCGGATCGCCATTCACGATGAGGAATTGGAACAAGTGAATAGTTTTAAATACCTTGGGGTGATGGTAAGTGCAGACGGCAAGTGTAAGGAGGATCTGGAGGCGAGAATAGCAGCTACAGGTAGACTCTATCATGCCATGAACAGGGGCATGATAGAGTTCATCAGTAAAGCAGAAGTAAGTCAAAAGACGAAGATGACTCTCTTCAAAACTGTTTATATGCCCACACCAACCTATAGTTGCGAATCGTGGGCATTAACAAAGAAGAACCTTAGTCGCATCCAAGCAACTGAAATGCGTTATTTAAGGAAGGTAGCAGGCAAGACAAGGAGAGACAGGATCAGGAACTCAACCATTAGACTAGGGCTGGACATACAGCCTGCAACGCTGACAGTTGAAAACTCTCAACTCCGATGGTTCGGACACGTGAATAGGATTAGTACCGACAGACTTCCTCGAAGAGCCCTTGAAGCCAGGTGTGAGGGGAAAAGGCCCAGAGGGATAAAGAGGACAGCCTGGATACACACATGGGCGCCCATACCTATGGGCAGGGGGGGGCCATGGCCCCCCCCTGGAAAAGAGGAAAAGAGGAATAGAGGAAAAAGAGGAAAAAAAGAGAAAAAACAGTTTATGTAGGTTAGTTTGTATCAGATTAACTTCTTTTTTTTTAAGTAATTTCAGTGTTTACCGATTTCTTTTATTATACATAAGGCCAGTCAAGTTAGACATTAATAATAATGTAGTTCTGACTTTTTTTATATGTTGTTCGGAACAGTTAGGGTAGTGTGATCCTATAAGTTTGCAGCTTCGAAAAACTTGTGCTGGCAGTGTAATACGGGAAAAACTGAAAATAGTCGGACTTTTTTAAGTTCTTGCCATATAACTCGTTAATTATAGTATGCGTTTTTCGATATTAGCGTTACAATTTCTAAAGTACAGTAAATTTGCAGCAGCATAAGTCTAACTGCAGCTCTGCACATATCTAATATTTTCCGAGTGACCAGTCAAAATTTGTCAGTTTTTCCAAACAATGAAATTTTTTAGTATTGGTCTCGTTTCGGGCCGAATATCGGTATAAAACCACTCACCTATAAGGAAAGAAGGTGTAAATTTAATTTACTAGTTTCCTTTTAAGTACAAAACGAAGTTTGTAGGCCTAATAGTTCTGTTGCAATCGTAAAAACATTAGAATGGATTATGGAAGGGGGGCTATTGGGGCAGCAGCCCCCCCCCCTCCCCCCCCCCCTCTGTGGAATTTTACTTGTGACATTGGCCCTAACAACATATCCAAAAATTGTATATACCCGACCTTTTGCAAGGAAGACTATATTTTTTGTACTTATTGACTGGACTGTTAACACCCTATTATTTTTATTTTTAACCTAATACTATCAGCTAATTTCTATTGATCTCAAAACATTTGGCGTACTTAATTGTTTTGCTAATTCATGTAACTAAAATATTTTTAAAATGTACCAATTTATTTTACTGGGTACTAAAATAAAACATTAATTTATAATAATGTACAACTTTTAATAATGAAATATTATTCAAATATAATTTTTGTTTATGTGAAATACCCAGGTTTTCATGTCAAGTTCATAAAAAACTTCAATTTATTGTTATAAAATTTTAGATGTTCTTGGAATAGTCTAAAATGACGTTTTCAAGTAATGTAAACAACAAAAATTTTGCCGGGGGAGAGCCCCCGGACCCCCCCTAAAAGAGAGTCCAGCCCCCTTTAAAATTGGCTGGATCCGCCCTTGTGTTCGGACCAGTTAGGCTATTGTGATCTTAAGTTTGCAGCTTCAAAAAACTTGTGCTAGCTGCGTAAAAACTGAAAAAAATATATTTTTTATTATAGACGTGCCATGTGTCGGAATGTATTATATGTGCAGAGCTGCAGTTGGGCTTATGCTGCTGCAAATTTACTGTACTTTAAAAATAATATAAAGAAAACCATAGTTTACGAGTTATATGACAAAAAATGACAAAATTCTAAATTTTCTTCAGTTTTTCATGTATAACGCAGCTGGCACAGGTTTTTTGAAGCTGCAAACTCAGTATCACACTACCCTAACTGATCCGAACAACATATCGATAAAAGAAATCAAAAAGATAAATACAAATGTAGTTAACGTCTTTTACACCGATATAAATTAGATTAAAATTGTCAATTCGTCCTATATGATGTGCTAAATAAATCCTATTTCTTTCAACATTTGTCACTATCTAATTTTCATAATAACTTTATGCAAATTATAGCTGTATCCGTTCTTGCTCTGTAGTAAAGGATCAAACTCTACTTAACTAAATTTTAAAAATTCAAAGGAAACTTTAAGAATATATTTTGATTTGACCTACCACACTGAACTGGAAGTTCGATTTTTAGGGCCTCAAAACATGTTTTTCATAGGCTAAAATCTACAAAATTTATTTTTATTTATTTTTATTAAAATAAAAAATAAGGGAGGTCAAAAAACCTAGTACACCCCCCCCCCCCCCCGCGGTTGTCGTTCCCCCTCCACCGGTGGTACCCCCCCCCCCTTCCCTCTAACGGTGGTTCCCCCCTCCCCCTCGCTGGTAACGGTGGCCCCCCCCTACAAAAATTCATATGGGCGCCCATGGATACACAACATCACATCCTCCCTGGCTCAAAGAGGAATGTCCCTACAACGTGCCCGCACCTTGTCTATGGACAGGAGAGGGTGGAAAACTTTTTGGTCAACCTCGACACCGCAAGGTAGAAGAGGATCCGACTAAGTAGTAAATAGGCTAATCATGACATACCTTCTAAATTTCATTAAAATCGAACTTAGTTAGTTCATAGTTTTTAAGGAATGTTTGTTCGCAAAAATTGAGCAATAAACCGGACAGACAGACAGACACGGAACAGAAAATATTCCCTCATGTCTGAAATGAATTTCTGTGTTGGAATATTTGAATTCGGAGACAAAATATTTTCGTTCTTTAGAACGATCTCATAGCTTCCGTTACCTTCAGTAAGCTTGGAAGCAAAAAAACAGATGAAAATTTTGATTTAGATATTTCTTCTATCTATCAGCTTAATAATTACTCAAATTTTTAGGGATCAAACTGTTGAAAAATTGATTCCTTGAATTCTTTTTAGACCTAAATACTCAAGAATAGATGATTATAATAAAATATTTAATTAAAGTCGATCATGGTATCCGCACGTTAACACTTAAACCGTTCGTTGTTGTTGGCGTCTTAGAGGTAATTTAGAGTTGCATATAATATTCTTGTCCCTCGTCACAACTGTATAACCAATTAAATGTTATATTTCTCCATCGTGTGTTATGAAATCCGTGTTATGCTGAATGGTTTGATTTGTTGTAAATTTTGTTTCTAAGACATTATGTTTACATCTGATCTGCTCCGTGCTCAGTTTCTAATTTATTGATTTGTCCTGAAAGTTTAGTTATGAAGTATTTATATTAACTTAGCGTTGTTTGATGAGTTATGAGTTTCCTCAGCTCCAGTTTCTTTTTATCTGTAAATTTCTGGTTATTCGAAATTGTTCACGCTAAATCATTAATACATTTTTATTTAGTATACAAAGTTAATCACATGTCAAACCAGGAGCGAAATATTTAAATTTGAATACTCATTAATTCCTTGGCCAATTTCTCTTGCAAACGAAACCTCTTTAGCCAAGGTGTCAAGCGGGTCGATACCTCGTTGTCTGACAGATTGGGGAGGAGGATATAATATGGATTCACGAAATTTGTGATAGCGGTATGTGTATAGATCTCGAACGAGTGGAACGTTAGGCCATTGTGTGGAGGTAAGGTTGATTATGTAGAAGGGAAGTATCACTGGTTTTTCTTAAAACCTTTGATTGGATTGTTTGGAGTGGAGGAATCTAAACAATCCAATCATCAAGAAGAGCTTGATTATTGTGCTACCCAACATTTTCAGACCCTAGGTCCAACCTGACTTCCCCGCAAAATCTATTTGTTTTTTTGTCAAAGCAGCTTACGGCTTTTATAAAAAGACCATTATTAAGTGCTTATCATAAATCGTCAGATTAATAAAATAATTATTAGTGAATATTTATAATATATTATATTAATAATTTTAAAGACTCATAAGATTCCGTCATTAGACTCTTGCGCTAAACTTCTATATAAAGTAGACCCACAACGCTTTACTTGACGTAATTAATAAGGCACTGATAATGGGTTGCCTTATTAAGGCCAAAACCCGCTTAAATAAGTATTACAAGTCCACGTTACATGTAAAGATTTTCAAAAAACAACAATTTCGATAGATTTAAATATAGTCTACCAATAAGTGTGGCACATAACTTCCTCGTATTGTCTGACGTACTTTATTGATATTATGATTTCACAACCCATTATTGGCTCATTTATTCAATTTTTGTTAAAAATAAAATCTGACAAAATAGTTTTGTTTTTCCACGCGAATTAAAGTATCAATGTAGCAATATTTTTATGTGTGCAGGTAGTGAAAATTAATCTGGGGCTATTTTCGGGCAACTTTCGACGAACAATCCAAATTTCTTACAAATAATTAGAGTACTTTTGAAGATATAGGTTTAAATAAATAAATGCTTGTGCGGATGTGGACAACAAACAAATGTGCGCAGAAGGTATAAACTTATATGGGACCAACAATGGAAAATTATAAACTACCATCGAAATTTAATTAAAATCGGACGAGTAGTTTTTGGAATGAAGTTCCTTAGGGCCCGTTACAGCGTCCGGAGCCCGTAAGTGAATCCAAAAAAACCGATCGTCACGAAATCGATCGATGACGTTAACTTGAAAGAAGTAGGTAAAGTTGACCGATTTAGTTGAAATTTGGTACACATGATCATTTTACCGATGCCCTAGACTAGTTCGTTGGACAACGTTATTCGGCCAAGCGTTCACGCGCAACGCTCGCTTAAACGTAAGCTTTAATGTATAATGGGAATTTTAGGACGGGAAGAAAATTCTAACTTCATCTATTCAATGAGACAAACAACTTTTATAAACAAACTTTTTTAGTAAAACCAACACCGACACCGCTATGAAGTGTTAGAGGTCGCTAAATTTATTAAAGCGCACCTAAACGTATAGAATAGAGAAAACAACGTTTTTACCGATATCTTACTTCCCTAACAAAACGATTTTAATAAAAGTTCATACACATCGTCTAAAGTACAATTGAAACAGGCATGTAAAATTTCAACCTGATACAGGTAGTCGTTTTTGTGTAGTGGAGTGTTATATTTTAAATTACGTAGGCCGCGTTGGTAGGGAACAGTCCTGTTCCCAACCAACTACAACCATCCGCTTTAACTATTAACTCATCATGAATGACTTTTTTTTCAATATTCAATAACATAAATGCTTTTCTTTTAATTTTGCCTTAATTCTCTAAGTACAAATTTTTAGTTACTTTTAATTTTGTCTCTTTTCTAACTTCGCCACGTATACGTAGTTAGCAGCGTATACTTAGCGGTGTGATTTTATAATTTATATTTAATGAAAAGCATAAGGAACTTCGTTCCTAACGGGTGTCCCGCGTTAGATTTGAAAATTAAGCGAAAAACAGTCAGACCAATATGGGACCAAAAATGTTCCTTGATGTCTAAAACGGATTTATGTTTTGGAATTTTTGGAATCTAAGACATATAAAATGTTCGTTCATCAGAACGATCACATAGCTTTCGCATAGACAAAAAAAGGTTGTAAACGCATAAAATCCCTGCTGTACGTGATAGGACGTGAGGGAGCTGTATGCCAGAGACACAATTTTTTTATTTTAGTAGTTTTCAATTTTACGAAAGGCATGTGCTAACATATTAGCTACTTAAAAGGATACTTCAAGTGTATAAATACGATACAACTATAAATACGTCTAACTAAATATGCTAAGAGTCTTAGTTAAAACCAAGGTTACTCTAAGAAATTAAGAGCCGTTATCATGGAAGCCAGATAACGGCCATCAACTACAGTGGTTTATGTCATGAAGACTTGAGCTTGTGGAAAACAGTCGTGACTCTAATACCTTGCTGGAACGTTGAACTTGTCGAGTTTACCGTCCTCTAAAGTAAACAACACTGTCTTATCCTTAAATTACGGTATGAGAATTAGAAGAATTACTTCTCAAAGAGTACAGAAACAAACAATTACTGGCTGATTATACGCTATGGACAATCAAAGAGACTCCTTCGTGTAAAGACTATCAACTCTAATTGGGCTCTCAGTCTCTCAATCTGACTACACTGTTCTTACGGTACTATAAATTTATGTATAACTATATCATTACTCGGAAAAAAATTTAAACAAAATTAAAGTGTTCCTGATTAAATAAAATATGCTGAGTTGAAACGATTATTATAAGGATAATCTAATATCTCTGTGCAATAAATACATTATTTTAAAAGAAAATCCTGTATTGTAAGCGTGTGGACTTCCTTTTCCGCGCGCCCTGACTCAGTTTATATATTCTGGAGGAGTCAGCGTTACTTATTTTGTTAATCCCGACATTTCTTCATTCAAAGGAATTAACATTAAAATGTCATACTTTTTTACACGCTTTTATTTAACTTGTTTTGTTTGTTTGACCCCAAATCTTGTAAGCTAAATTTGACCATTTTCCTGATTACCTAGAAATGCACAGATTATGTATTTTCGATTCAGCCATTCGTTGTATACAATTTTAAATTTGTAAAGCATGTCATTAAACATTTATTTTGCATTTACTCGTTAAATGAGTTATTAATGTTATCATGTTCTTTAAAAATTGTATTAAAATAATTTTTCTGTTTGTCCTGCTTTCATCGGCCCTGCCTTTGAGTCTTAGCCTGACGAAGTCTTCGATGTTCGAAAAATTGTCTATCCCTCTGATCCTCTCTTTCTATCGATCTTCTTATCTATCTATATATCCTTTTTTATCTATCCTCTTTCTATCTATCTATCCTCTTCGGATCCTCCAACATTGTGGCTTTCTTACTGCTCCCATGCTTATTGTTTCGGCCCATAAGAGGCGAACTCGTATATGGGTACCCTAACACGCGCGCCTAACACTCCAGAGGAGAGAATCTCCCCTTAGGATTAGAAAAAGGTGACGGTTGAAATGCGCCAGCCTCTTAGTTTAAAATGTCTGAAGGGTGAGGTCAGGTAGCCCGGTGGACACAAGCTTGGAGGAGAAAAATTCAGGATTTAGGATTTGCTGGGGACCATACCGATGTTCTACCAACGATGGTCAAATGATGAAGTACATATTCTGACTACCCTATTTAGACCCTGAAGAAGTTAAAGAATGTTATATTAAAGATTTTATGAGCCACAAAATAATCCATACCAATATGGGCTTCAAGCCGCCTAGAAGAGAAAACAACCAACGCCTGCGAAGTGTTTCATTCGAAATTCAAGTTAAATTTTAACAGCCCTTATCCTAATATATTCGTCTTTTGTGAAGTTTTAAAGGAAATTCAAGTTTCTACCTACATTTCAATGAAAAGTAGTGAAGTGCCGAAATTAAAGCGCCGCGTCGCCCCGATTTATCGAAAGCCAAAGTGTTTGAATAACTCAAGTTCAAATATAATAATAAGTTTTATTGATAGTAGAGTCTCTAGGAAAAAATTAAAATGTCACTTTCGCAATCTCTTTGGGTCATCTTCAAGCTGACTAGAAGATTACTACTGTTCATGTTAAAAGAAGTATTTTTCGGTTCGCAACTCGTGCGAAATCTGCATTTTGCTTTGCTCGTGTAGTTTTACTACCCTCGCTGTCGCTCGAGTGCAAAATCCACACTCGCATGCAAAATGCTACTTTCCGCACTAGATGCGTAATGTACTAGTCTGTTTACACTTTGAACTTGACACTATAAAAATAATATTCTAATCACTTGCACTTAAAACTGTTGGACACTACTAAACACTTACACTCGCACAAAACACTTGCAGCAATTTATTAAACACTTGCACTAACCAAAGTAAGTGTAAACAGCGCTTTAGACTAGTAATTGCTTTGCTAAATATGTCATGATTTGTTAAAAGTAATGTTTTTTTTATCTTAGTGTTTTTTCTTGTTTGCTGACAATCCATACTTGCATTAGAAAATTAACTATTAAAATGTGAGGCTAAGACATTTTTAAAACGACTAGAAACCACTCTGGCTCGTTATTTACCATTGCACTCTTACTCTCATTTAAGTAAATCCATTTCTTTCGTTTTTATCTGGAGTGACTGGGATCGCTTTTAAAATGAATCAGAGACACTCTAAGTTATTATTTTTCTGATCAATACGGCTGAATGAGTACATTTTTCTTCTCCTTTTTCACAATAATTATTGTACATTTATATTCAAACCCTTAACTTAATCTTGCTTATTTCAAAATGTACATCTTTCTCTCAATATTATGCACAAGGAATAGTTTAAAGAAAATGCATTACTGATTTCTGAAGTTATTACAGCATCCCCTTCTTGAAATTTTCCAATAAATTCATACAAATAATTGATCCAATAAACAATAAATTGATCTCTAATCAATTTATTCATTCTAGCAATCAGTTCATTACAATATTTCATTTATTCAGCGACCTCTTCATTATAGAAATTTATTATAAATTTGCATTTAAATTATTTTTTTTAGTTTGACGAGGTAAAAAAAATTAAATGCTGAAATAAATTCCGATATTTAATTTCATCCGTGTAAAAACACCAAAATGATATTTTTCATAAAGGCAATATAACATTTGACTTTTGAAAGAATTTCCGGTTATTTCTTTTAAAAATGTCCTGGTTTGATCACTTTTTTTATTAAAAAAGTTCAAATTTTGTATTCTGTTTTGTCACGTGGAATTGGAATACGGATTTAAGTTAAAGGATTTAGGAAGTATATGGATATCTATTTATATGTTTGAATATAATATGCATATATTTATGAGGATTAGACAGGTATCCAGGTATTCAGATGAACGGTTTCAGGTTGGAAGGCGTCCAATGGGACAAGTTCATCACGTTGCTTTCTGGGATTGGTCCTGACTTTATTGGACTGTTTCTTCAGGCACCCAATCAAAATTCTTTTAACTCATTCCATATATCTGACAGATCTTCATGAATTTTATTTCTTACTGTCAACAATAAATATAATTATAATTTATCTGATTTAGAAATATTACCATTTAAATTGAAATTGATCTGAAGATGGATTTTTCTTGATATTTTTTACTAAATAATTTTATTGATTTTAACTTGTTACAAAGCTAATTTAGGAAGTTGTTTATTTTTTTTAAATTTAATTTTTAAAAGATCAGAAGAACTTGATAACACTTAGTACAACTGGTACGAAAATTAGTGTCGACAAGCTGTATAAAGCGTTTATAAAGTTCTATTATAATTTACAATGAATTCAATTATATAATTAATCGTCATTGATGTGTAATAGTAGACGGAAACAATTATCTTTCTTTAAGACCCAAATAAATTTTATATTAAGTAGGCTAACTAAAAACACATGTAGATTTGACCGTTCAATTAGAAGAAAAGTAAAAGCTATTTTATAACATGATGGGTTTTTGAGCATTTAATTAGGATAAATAAAGGGGTTTAAGTCTTTAAAATTCCGACACATACCCTAGAGAAAACATCACGAAATGTTCATTTTTTATTTCCTAACGTGCTTCTTGTTCATTTTTACAGCCGTAGAGGAAGACACGCTTGATTGATTAATTCAATGTGGAGAAGGAATCCCATTTAAAAACATTTAAACTATCCTCCTTACAGAAAAAAGTTTTGAAAGGATAACATCACGAAAATCTACTTTAACTTTAACACATTGAAGTAAAAGAGTTACGGATCTTTAAATCTTTTTTATTAAACGTTAAAAAACTTTTCGAAGTACCGTTTAGAAACGTTTACTTGAGTTTGAATTGTCTTGTTGCTGTTGATGGTAAAGGCGAAAGGCTGAGAGGGTTGCTATAATGACCGAGTCAGAGATTTCATCCTCAGGCTACAGAGTTCCTCAGCAAAGACGAAGGAATAAAGAAATAAAGAATATGGCGTCTCTAGGCCTCCATAGCCTTTTCTTCACCACGACCCTCAGGTCTAAACCAAGTCTTCTTCAACCTTTAAAACAACGAGTTTGTCTGCCCTGGGCTTCGTCCAATTATCCGTTTGAACTTTGACCCCTCTTGTACCTCGAGCGATCATCTCGAGATATCTTCCTCTTTTGAAAAAAAAGAAGGATGTTTCTTTCGCCATAATTCGCACGCGCAAAAGATACATCGATGTTTTTTATTATCTTTTTTCTTGTGGAAAGAAAAGAACTTTAGTACCTAGTAAGACGTATTTAAACTAAAATAAGCTGTTATTGGTTCATTTGAAGATAAAAAACAAATAGAAGTTACTTAAACATCTTTAAGATAATTATAATTATAGTATTTTTACTCCTGTAGTTATGTAGTACCTATCTGCATTTAAGGATTTTAGACGGTATTTGAACGTAATGATTCGGTTCGTATCCTTATCCAAAATACAAATATGAATTACTCTAGACTCTAGATAATCTTTCCTTTGAAGTCGTGCTTGCATTCAAACAAGAATATTATTTCATAATTTGTTCCCCGTAGAAAAAATTAGATCATGAGATTACGCTGATGCAAGTGAAAGATTAAAAGGCTTCGGTTTAATCACTACCATATGTGGAAAAATAATTTGTTTGTGCTCTTGTGTACCTTTTCTTGCAGACACTGGGCAAAGTAATTAGGTCTAATTGTTCAGAAGTCCGAATTGTTAAACATTCCTTTCTTAAAAATACTTTTAGCAAATGAGTTCACAGTAACCCTTGCAATGAGGAGGTGCATGCTTCAAAATGTCACAGAAAATTCGTTGAACGAGAAATCATCTTTATCCCCTTTTTCTGAGATGGTGGTAACTCACTGAATCAAGAAGTGTTTTGAGACGGCAAAATTCCTTTTCTTCTTCGTTTTTTATATACGTAGTACGTAGTATATACTCAGGGCTGGATCTTCAATCCTGTGAACTTACTAACTACGCGACTTCAGAAGTTGCCATCATTGCAAGGGGACGCAAACAGGGAGAAATGGATCAGGATAAGGGATAGTAAATGCAAAAACAATGATCCGATACAATACATCAATAAGGTCGAATATTTGAGAAATTGGTAATAGCTGAACTAACACTGATCGAAATTCCCCCTTCCCCAGTAAAACAGACGACTAATCCGACTCGACAATAACAACGAAACACGTCAGCCCAAGGAACAAGAAAAAGAATTTCTTATGAACCTATTGGGGTAAAATTTCTTAATGTTGTGCTTGATAAAGCGATCACATCACTAAAAGAAAGATTACAGCTTATGGAAAACCACAGCTAAATCTTTGAATTCTTAATAAGCAATCTACAAACTAGGGATAAAGAGAATAAGAGAGTATGTGCAAATCGTAAAACTGTGTTGAGTGAAGAAGAGGAATGTGATTGATGGAAATGATCTCTTCAACAAGCTCCAAATATTTGCGGTTATGTTACCTTAGATCCCTCTTCAGCCAGTCTTGTGTTTCATCACAAAATATGGCTATTAGGACCCATTTGTAAACATTTTTGTAAGCATAAGAATACTCACTCTTTCATTTTAGTGTCTAGTAGTGGAGGTAGTTTTTCCAAATTCATTAAGACATTTAAAATCAACCATATTTTAAGAACGGTTGAATGGAATAGCTTTGATGACCATTATAAATTAAATTCTTTATGAAATGGATTCGACTGCATTAATAAGGGATTATGCAGAATAAAAAACCAAAATATTCTCTTTATAACATGAATAATTTTAACATAATTCTATCAGTACAAATTACTATGTAAAAATATGCTTTGGAATAGCATACCTCTTTGTCAAACTCAAAACTTGAGTGTGGGGGGGGGGCAAAAATATTGTTCGATTACACTTAAAAAATGTGTAGAACCGGCCTTGTAATATACTCGAGAAACCACAGTTAAAAATAAGTATTAAGATGGCGCACAAATGTCATATTCAGTTGAGAGATAGATTAACACTTTTTAAGATCTCTCAAGTTACGTCGTTTTACGTCTCAAGTTCTACTTGTAGTGTTTGTTTTCTTATATGTGTTATTTTATCTTATATTTATTGAATATATATATATATATATATATATATATATATATATATATATATATATATATATATATATATATATATATATATATATACATGCATGTATATAACGTTTATAGTTACAAGTTATTCACTAAAAATATAACTTTAATTCATTATTCACTTAGCAATTTATTACAAGATTTATCGTACATTGTAATTATAGCCAGCGAAAAAGTAAAGAAATGAAATCTTTAATCTTAGATAAAACAACGTAATAATTGAATCCTAACCTCACCTATATATATGTATATATATATATATACATATATATATATATATATATATATATATATATATATATATATATATATATATATATATATATATATAATGGCGTGCGTGTGCAAATACAGATAAAATAACATAGGATACTATTAAAATTAAAAATAAATAAAAAGAAAAGGGAAAAGTTAGCGCAGTAATGATTAAATGAAGAAATTTATTTTTAAAATTAAACCGTTGGTGGGACTGAATTGTACGTTACAAAGTTGCACTGTATCTTATTGTATATAGATAAGAAAAGGTACACATTTTTTTTCAAAGAGCAAAGAGGGCGTGGAGGACCTGAGGCCTAGAATATTTTGGAGGGTACTCGGGTTTGTGTGGGGGAGGAGGTGCCCCGGGGTGGGAAATCAAGTCACGAAGTCGAAGTACCATGGGACTTGAT
The DNA here is from genome assembly GCA_951217055.1 of Gerris lacustris. NCBI lineage: Eukaryota > Metazoa > Arthropoda > Insecta > Hemiptera > Gerridae > Gerris > Gerris lacustris. The sequence goes on along the minus strand of OX578277.1, from coordinate 40,693,971 downwards.
GTGAACACAAGGAGAGATGGTCACGACGTTGGTAGGATGAAGGCGTGTAGGAAGACTGTGCAGTGCTTTCACCGCTACATCGGCTCTCTGAGTTTGCTTATGCCGACAATACACCTCATTACCTCCTCATGACTTCATTATTACTTGCAACTCTGTCTTTACACTCTTTTCTACTTTATAATTTTTTAAGAAATGAAAAAAAGTGTTTATTTTTTATTCAAAGTAACGAAGTCCATTAAACCTACCTGGATTTTTATCTTCCGATAATATTGTTATCTAAAATTGAACTAGATCACTTTAACCCTTAAAGTGCAATAACTGTCGCCTTAAAAATGTTTAAGGGACTATTATTGAAACCGACAAACTTTATCAACGACCATTTTGTTGCTCTATCTTATTATACGTCTGACAATCAATACAAGACTGAAATCTCAATTGACAAATAAAGCCACCTACTCATTAAGCATTTTAGGCATACTTTCTGCATAAGACCTCGATTTGGTGTACTAAATTTACTTTACGTTATTGAAGAGAGTATTCGGAGTAGTTTGTATTTATAAAAGAAAGTTTAATGTAGGCTAACAGAGAGCTAAGACTACGCCATCTTAAGAAACTAGGGTTAAGGTGGCCACACACGAAGAGGAATTCCTAAAGGAAAATGCCTCCGGGATTTCCTTGAGGATTTCCTCTACCAAACCCTCACCCACACACGGGAGGATTTCCTCAAGGTAAAAGCCTCCGGGATTTCTTTCCCAACACATCTTTAAAAATCCTCGAGATCGACTCTCGTCAACTCAATACACGCCGCATCTGATTTCTTTTATTACTTCCTTATGTATGTAGAATATATATAAAGAAAGTATTGTGATGGAGTATAAATTCTATTTTGAGATTTTGATATATTTACATACTTTTTATTGGCCCAAGAGTCAAGAAAAATAAGTAAAATTACTGTTTATTATTTAAAAAAAAAAAAAACGTATGGAGTCTAAATTACTTCTATGAAATTTTACTTACGAGTATAGAAAAATCATGCCTCGAAGATAAATCGAGAAATTAATATAAACTTTAAAGAAGTGACCCACTCCAAAATTTAACAAACATTAAATAAATTCTATTTAAATAAATAGATAAAATAAATAAATGCTAGTATAGTCAATTCAAATACAAATTTAACCATATAAGTATGTTTCCTGGAAAAAATCTAGTTTCTGAGAAAATCACAATAATAGAAGATCGGATTCGATTCCCCGCCGAGTAGGATTTTTTTTTTATTAAGTTTTTATCTTATTATTTTTTTTTTTTTAATAATAACTAAATGTAATCACAAAAACCAGAATTAACTAACAAATGGAAAAGAACTGGACGAATTAATTATGCATATGAGAATGTTTTGTAAGAGTTACATCAAGCTTATTTGTGACTGATTGCCATCCTTGCCCTTTATTGCTTTATTTATGATTTTGATACACATTATAAATCTGTTTTGTTTTTGTTTTTTTTTTTGTTTTTTTTAATAAAATTGAGCACTGTAATCTCTAGCCTGCAACTTAGCATCATTGTTTTATTGCTGCTAGGTATATAATAATAAACTAAACTTGTTTACTTTTATTTGGAGCTGCTTCTTTACCTATTTTTTCCTAAAATAGATATGGTAATAATATTGTAATAACTGTATATTTTTATGACTATAAAAAGTTTAGATTATAATCATGATTTATATTTTGCTAAAAAAGCTCCATACAATCATTATGACATTTCACACCATTTTTAAGTCACGACTTCATCTTTTTTTAAGAACTGCAACAAAAAATAACAACTCTTTCTTTATAGCCAAAATGGATCCAATAAGATCTTTCCATAGATTCTCCTCTGAAAGAGCAAAAAAAAAAAAAAAAACATAAATTTCGACAAAACTACATAATCAAACTGTAAACATCAACTATAAAAGCATTCCAGAAAAAGAGAACAAAAGTTTACTAGAACACCATACTATGTAAAATTGCACTCTTTTGTTTGTTCGAAATAAATCAAATGTAACAAATTGTGATCTTTTCATGAAAAACGATATAGATAAGAGGGGGATAAAATATAATAATAAAACAGTGTATATTTGAAGTCATGAAAACATTTTTACCTGACTTCATGTTAGAAATGATGTACAACCCTGTCTAAGCTGTAAAACTATACGATTGCAGAAAAATAATTTCACCTCAGCATGTTTCCAGCTTATACAGGGTGTTTTATATAGAAAATAACTCATGATCTGGGAAAAAATTCCCATCTTAGCAGGTTTCTAGCTTACATAGTTTCCAGCTGACAGATTTTACTGTAGTATTTAATTTCATAAAATGTAATTTAATGATTTGTAGGGGAATTTATTTATTTATTTTGTTTTGTTGACAAGTTGGATTTTAATGTGACAGGAGAAAAGAAAATATAATTTAGTCTTGTTTTTGACTCCTCACAAGATTGTGATTATTTCATATTAATATTATAAGTTTAAATTCACGTAGCTCGGCGTAGTAGACCCAAGATCTACGATACCAGGGCTACAGATTCTTTGTTCTATCTAACTCTTAAACAAAACTTTTTCGTTAAATTAAAAAAAAAAATCCGACAGCTAAAAAAAATGGGAGTGCTATAAGTTGTTGAAAGAGGCCTATGGTGAGAATTCTCTATCTTGTGAGCGTGTTTTTGAATTGTATAAACGGTTTTCTAACGGCCGAGAGAAATCCGAAGATGACCAACGTCCAGGTCGACCTGTCTGTTTCAACTTCTCAGTGACCATGATCAATGAAATTGTGCGTGGAGATCGTCGTATGAGCATTCGCATGATTGCTGACGCCGAAGAGACTGTTAACGCCGAAAAAGAAACTGTCGATGATCTTGCACCAGGACAACGCACCTGCCCATTACGCGCTGTGTGTAAAGCGTTATTTAGCCGCTATAGAGGCACTCCAGTGCTCGAACACACGCTGTACTCGCCTGATTTAGCACCCTGTGACTTCTTCCTGTTTCCGAAGAGCAAGTCTGCCTTAAAAGGAACCCGATTCGAGTCGATGGAAGAGGTGATGCGAAAATCGGCGAAGCTCTTAAATGCTCTTACAAAAGAAGACTTCCATTGCTTTGACCAATGGAGAAAAACTAATGGAACGGTCTGTAACGAGGGGGGAGGGGAGTACATTGAAGGGGATATTTGATTGTCAAATAATTTTTAAAATATAACTCTTTCATAAGCAGTCTCGTTATTTAATAGCCAGATGTTATCTCGGCTATTCATGAGAAATTTTCAAGATTTTGTTGTACCTATTTTAATAATTTTTGATCCTTGGTATCGTATCGATACCACTTTTTTTCAAGCAAGTGGTCTTGAATTCCCGGGGGCCACAATATTCTCTTGATTGTGAGGTAAATTGGTATCTCGATTTAATTATTCTGCATATGGGCGTAATCACACTCACTTTTTGTCATCCATCTTTACAGTACGTGTAAATAACCGTCCTAAAGTCCTTGGTTCTTCCAAGGCTATTGTTAGTATTTAATATTAATTAGTTTATTGACTGAAATATTTATTCTCAATGTATCAGTTTCCTTAACATCTTTATAAACATCATCCTAGAAGCTATACTTGGCTTAAGAAAGAAAGAAAAGATAATCAGCGACCTTTCAAAAAATAAAATTGGTGATAATAATCATTTTAGAAGATTTTTTTGTTTTTAGGCCATAGCCTACGCTGGAAGTTAAGAGAAGATCGTGATGAGGTGATTCAACTGGATGAAGATTTAGAAACATCCCTCACCAGATCTTGTTACTTTAGTTTCTCCATCACGAATTTCTTCTTCCTTTTTCATTTCTTCTTCGTTTTCTTTAGCAGGTTCTTTGAGAAGGAAGGGGGTAGGAGGAATAGATCGATGTTTTGGCCGCTTTATAAGTCGGGAGAGAGAATCTTCCGTCGATTTTTCAACATAAAAACGGAATCTCGTATATATTTTTTCTCTTTTCTTTCTCTCTGTTCTTTTCACACTCTGATCTTTTCCGACAAAAGATTTAAAAGAAAAAAAGTGTATGAGATATCCTTTTGGCTTTATTCTTCTGAGAAAGAATGGAAACCCAGTCTCGTTGTCAGATCTTTGAGGTTGCTGTAATCATCTTGTTATATATTTTTTCCTTCTCCTTTGACGTCTCCTCCGCTTCTCCTGGGATACAAAACGCCCCGCGGGAGGGATCCAACAAATATTTTTCTCCGTCGAAAAAACTTGTGCCGACACAGAATCAAAATCAACTTGACAAGTAAAACAATCTTAACCTCGTATATCTTCTTTCTTCCCCTCTTGTCAAACACGATATTTTGTGTTTCATATTTACACCTTAAAAGTAACGTTTTCAAAGTGTTAAATAGTACACGGATTCCAATAGGTTACCTGTAACCCTAGGGCAGTCTATCCGTTAAGCGATCCTACTCGAAATTATTTTAAAAATATGAAAATATAGGAGATTATACTTTTACATTTAAGGATAATATCCTAAACTTTAGATTCCCATAGTTGTACTTTTTTCCAGAAATCTATCCATCTTATATGGACAGTAATTTTTATCTTGTTTTTAATGTCGATTGGCAAAATTTTATCAAGCTGCATTTGTATAATTTGTGATTTGTATAGAATACAAACAAAAACCCATATTACTCTTCTTTATTTATATATAATTTCAAGATAAAAAGAACTTTTTATATACTACGTTTTTAAATTTTCTGTTGAATCGTATGTAATGTTGATAATATAATTGTTATTGTTATATAATATATAATGTTAGTGAAAAAAAAAAAAAAAAAATAGTTTCGAATTTATTTACTTCACATAAATGACAACCATCTAGAGAGCTGATCTTAAACCTATCAAAGGACAAATCTTTGTACAACGGATCTCCCCAACACCAAATCTAAACCGTGCCATCGATATATTTGAAATAATATAATCGATATATTTCCTGTTTTGCTGTCATTCAATGTTTATCTCTTATTTATAAAAATCAAACATTTGAAACACGTCAAAATGAAGATTGCGTAAATATGGGACATGGCAATCAAATAAAATTACTTGCGGATTTTTTCCGAACTAACTTTCCATACAGCAAAATTTGCTGATAACCAATTAAACTCTGCTGAAAGATGGCTAAAAGTATTAAAATAATGCATTGTCGTCGTGTTCTGAGCTATGCAAAAAGTTTCAAATGTCTAGTTATTCGGGAAGTTAGTTAGAAATCGATTGCTAGATTTGTACCGTACAAACAAACAAGAAAGCAAGCTAATAAAAACGTAGTAAAATTAATATACTTAGTCTTGTTTTAGTGCTCAAAAATTACAAAAATAATAAATCGGTCCGAGTCTACTCAAATACATTATTTTGTTGTGATTTTCCCTGATCTATTGCAAATACATGTGTATATACTGTTCTCCATTTTATCGGAAAGTAGAATTTTCTCGGTAATGGTAATGAGACACATTGATTCATTTATATTATAATTGCATTGCTTTTTTAAAAAATATAAAAATTGCCTGCCAATTTGTGTGGCACATAGCTTCTTTGCTTCGTATCACTGGCCAAATCTGTATAAAATAAAATAACGAGTATAAAATGAAGTATAATGAGATAGATATTAAAATATCATTCTTACTAAAAACAGCTAGTGAGGAAGGAAGCTAACTAGGAATCGAATGTGAGGTTGTTGCAACCTGTTTCGATTTCCTGTGGGATCACATTTTTTTTTTTTTTATTCGACGTTAAATAAAGCTCAAAAGGTTGGAATTAAAATATGGGATCATTTACTATTTGTATGGTTTCTTGAAACCATCTTAAATTCATCGAAATCGGATAAGTACATAAAAGATGTGTGTTTAAAGAAAAAAAGTTTGCTCGTATGCAAGTGAGGGGCAATGGTCGCAGAGGTTTAATTAATAAGACCTTTATAGAGAAAAATAACAATTTCTTTTACACTATTTTTATACTTACTCTGACCTTTTCTTTTTAAATTGATTTTTAAGACGAAAAAAAAAAAACGAATGCTCATGTTGTTTAGATAAACATGTCTATAAGTACAAGGAGTATTTTGAGAATGCAAGGCGGCGAGGTTGGAGAGGAGTACTCTCAGGTTGTAGGAGCACCTACAACCTGACTACCGATCCAGTATCTTAATAACTTGTAAATTGCATTTCAGTTTAGCCTCGAGCAAACAACCAAGCTGAGAATATTTGCACTTGTCTTGTTTACTCTTTCATATCCTTGCAATCTTATCTCAGATTTTTGTTTCAATGGCGTGGGTAGATACACTATCCTACCAGATAATATACATTTTACAAGGATAGGCGTTTATTTCCTTTTTATAGTTGTGTGTCTAGCAAAATTAATTTCTTACACTTAAAATAATTATAATAATAAAATATAGCCAATGGAATCAAGAAGGTGAAGTACTTTATACTGTATTAATTGTTAATTTATTCAAAAAAATTAACAATTCTTTACAAATCTTCATATAGTAGTGACACCACTTTCTTTTTCAACAATAATAACGATATTTTTTGCAAAGTGGGAGTATATCTTTATCAAATTAAACTTAAATATTCATCCATATCTAAATATCTATCCATGATCAAAGAAATACACTGAAGATCGAACTCTAACGATTCAAATGTTCTTGATTATATTCATAGAGTTCATAATAAAATATCTATTCTACCTTTGTTTGTCAAACATATATCTGTCTTAGTTTTTTAAGCCGATGTAGGTAATATTAAAAAAAAATTGATAGTTTAAAATTACTAATAAAAACAAAAACAATATTTGTAAATTAAATATTACATATGCTTGTATAAATAAAGTAGCTTTTATATATATATATATATATATATATATATATATATATATATATATATATATATATATATATATATATATATATATATATATATATATATATATATATATATATATATATATATATATGTATATTACTTACAAAATAAAATAAATATGTGTATTAGTTTAATGCATACATGAATTCTATACTTTTTAAAATAAAATCAACATTTTTAAACATTAGTTTTCTTAACGAGACTATGCCCTTAAAAAGGCTGAAAGTGCTTTTTAAATATATTATTTTATATAGAATTAAGAGCCAATTTCTTTAAAACTTTGACAGACCTAAATTAGGTAAACTAGTCCATTATCCACTTCATTTTTTTATAAAAAAAATAATTGAGAAATCTGTTTTTAACTCTTTATCAAAATAAAATGAACCATTTAAATACTGTAAGAAATAAGAACATTTAAAAGTGTCTGTTTGTAAAGTGGCTCAGAGATATTTACAACTTTCATTAATTTGAATACTTTTCAAAATGATCGAAACTGACTATAAATAGATTTCATTCTTCCAAGAAAGGTCTGCCAGAATATATTTTAGACGTAGGTATATGACGTAAATATCAACAGGTCTTATAATAAGGTTACACATGTGCTATTATTATTTATTTTATAGTCCGTAGGTTCAACAGAGGACCCTTCTTTTAGTCTGGAGGTCGTTATCGCATTGTATATCCAAAATAATCCAACACATATTTGATGCTTTGAAGTTATATCTATTAGGACCCCAAAAATCCATCCCTCAAATAAAAGGGGATGAACATTGTTTAACATAAATAGTCATATAGGGGTGTTAAATGAAAGAGAACGACGCCCCGAGTATACATACAAATATATATTTGATTTCGTTTTTGTACTAATTCATCTTTGTGCCATAAATTATAATAAGTTGTGTTTTTCTTGTCACCTCACTATTTCTACTACCAATCTACGAAAAAATCTTTAAAAATTCACTGTCTTTGTCAAAAAAAAACGGCATTTAATGAACTTTTTATACGTTGAACATTTTGTTAGAAAAAATGTTACCCCCCAAAAACAATCTTAATTAGTTGATAACCTTGGAGTAGTTGCTTTGGGTTTGCTGGATAAAAATACGTTTAAGAACGTTTGCTTTTATTGTTTAATTTTTTATTTTAATAAGCGGTTCAAAAGTTATAGCTAAACAAACTTTTAAATGGCCGCCTTCTTGAAACGGTTGGGCCGATTATGTTGGTTAATGAACTTGTCAGATTTTTTAAATTGCCTACAAACTCTTTGTATGTCCTGAAAGCATATACTTGGCACCATTATTTTTATATATTGAATTGTTACGTTTATAAAAATTGATTGATTTGCTTTCATATAATTCCGATTCTATATTTTTAAAAATTTTTTATTTTAATAATCGTACCAATAATCTGGCATTTTAAAAATAACCAATCAATCACTCTGGTTTATGCACTACTAATTAACTACCTCATTGGGAATTATCTAAGGACGATTTTTTTAAATTAATGTTTCAGGAAAATATCTCATCTTACAACATTATGTTTTGCTAATATCAACCTAGCCTGCAGTTTCGAGACACATTTTATCACATGCATTAGTAATAAACTGTATTTTTTTTTTATATATAATGGATAGATGGATGCGCTAAACACAATTTATTATAATGTTTATTTTGAGTTGCTTTTTTTCAATTAAATTGTCTGATAAGAGCTCTGGATGTTGGTGAATAATAGATTTAATTTTTTTAATGAATCAAGCAGATTACACAATAAATTTACTTTATAAACATCTTGCTTATCTTGTTTTATTTCTCGGATGTTGAAAAGCGTGATTTGGTTTAATTAATCAAAATTCCTAATTGTGTTAAATTCCGAGAGAAGATCCAAAGTGAACGCTCTGCTTAAACACACAAACGACTTTCAGATCGATCCTAATTAACAATGTGGCGGTTCTGTTCCTCTACTTCTCTTCCCTCGCCTTGGGTCCCTCTTGTAACACGATTCCCTCTACTCTACCCTACTAGTACTTTATAATTGCGCTTGATCCAAATTTATCTCTGTACATTTCTCCCTTTCGCCTTGTTAATCCCAGATTTATTAATGATTCCTCCCCTGTACTTTAATGTTCGAAAATTCGATGATTTCCTGGAGCGGTGGAGTGGAGGGTGTCCAATACACAAGAAGCAGCCGAACCTAATTTGACACCCTCTCTACCATTCCAATTCAATTAATTATCGAATATCTTTACAAAGGCCCAATTATATGATTTTCTCTCTTTACCTCGCTATTTTCAATCCAACATTCCGGCTTTCTAATAATGGGTAAAGTACCCTCGATATTGGATGTAAAGGTTCTAAAATAAATTCAATTAATTAGCTTCGTTTTTTTTCTTTTTAATTGTATTTTGTAATTAAAGTAATTATGAAAAACGATTAATATCAGAATTTCAAAGAACCTTGTGAGGTAAAAATTAAGTCCAAAACTGTCCTTATTAAATGTGTAGATGTTTTGCATTGAACAATAAACTTACAAAGTTAACTAATTCATAATTCAGTTTTATTTTCAGTCAACTAATTCAGCATGGCCGCGAATATAAGAAACTACTTTATTTTTTAAACCCTTATTTGTTTCAAAAGCAAGAGTTTCAAGTCTTTCGGTACAAAAAAAAGGTTTTGATGTTGCGATCCGTCGAACTATACCCATTTACCTCCTTATTAATTCAACATTGATTTATAACATATTCGTAATTGATTTAAACTTAAATTATTCCAAAACTACTAATTATATGTTACAATAATAAGGCAGGATTTATAAATGCAAATAAATATAATTTATTCGTGGCATTTTTTTTCTTTTTTATCTAACCACAGAACTTCCAGCTAACATTAATTTATACAATTGAAACAAATGAAAAATTATAACTCCCTTAACAAGTTTAAAATTTAGAGAAAAAAAATTTTCTGATCATTAAGAATTGAAATATATTAATAGGTTAATATTAAAAAAAAATAAAACACCCCCGCCTTTATCTTTAATACATATTTTAATTTAATATAATCGATTTAAAAAAAAAAAATAAATCTCCTTTTTGAATTTATTCTAAACTAAAAAAAAACAATGTTATAAAGTCAGTAGGATTAGAATCGGAATCATCATTGAATATAATATTATAACTCGTTTAGTTATTCCGTTTTATATTTCGTTCAACTGGTATCTTTTTATATATGAAAATAGAAATATTAATATTTATTAAAAAAGAAATATTATAGAAAATTACAGGCCAGTGCACCGTTCCTTCTAGTTTTAATATTCTAATGGCTATTTAGAGACTCTTTCTCATTTTCTTATTATATATTCAACTGAAGATCAATTATAAGAATATATTTATATATATATATATATATATATATATATATATATATATATATATATATATATATATATATATATATATGTGTGTGTGTGTATATTAGATGAGTACATACATAAATACACATAGGTTCTAATTATTTTTATCAAGTAAACACGTATAATATATATATTTCAATTTTCTTTTTATGTTAAGATATCATTTTTCATTTGAATCATTGTATGATTATCAATATATAATTATATATGTGTGTGTGTGTGTGTGTGTGTGTGTGTGTATATATATATATATATATATATATATATATATATATATATATATATATATATATATATATATATATATATATATATATATATATATATATATATATATATAGATAGGGTTTGTATGATTTATAAATTTAGGTTAACAGAATAGGAATGAAACGAGATAGAATCTATGTTGAATATTCTGTATGATAATATGTGTTTTTGGATCTACAATGATTCCACATGAGTTCTAATGATCCAATCAACGATCCCGCATAGTTAGACCCACATGAAACTTCTATTTTATATTCTGAAGAGAAATAATAATTATAAAAACAACAGCTTTTATATGATTTATTGATATATATTCATTGAATTTTTAACCTCGAAGTTTTATTTTGTTTTTTAAATTCATTATTATTTTTTAATTGTATTTTTAATGTCCTGCTATGGACATGTATGACGAAAGCATGATATATCTTATTTTAGGTTGTATACAACTCACCGTAGACAACAACTGTATAAAGCAGCCCTTTAGTCCAGTCAATGAAGGCGAAAATAAGGTAAAAGCTCCAAATTTTTTCGGATTGAATGGATTGTCCTGAAAATTTGCATACAAGCTCATCTGACCCCCCACTTCAAAAGTTATATTGTCGTGATGTGTGCTTTTTGCTATTTGGGGGGTGAAAACTACCCTTGTATGGGAAAAATGCGAAAATTTCAGGTTTACGTATTTTAAAGATTCAATTCATGTTCAAATATGTTGGATCAAGATCCTTTAAAGTTTTTTATGAAATTTATTTTAGATTTATGAAATTTATTTTAGATTTATGAAATTTATTTTAGATTTATGAAATTTAATTACTTTTATACAAAAATTTTAAAAACTACCCCTTAATGCCCAAAAAATAGGAATACAAGTTTTTAGCAGCTTAAAATGTTCTTCTGGTGCATTCACAATGTATTAAATCTCTTTTGTTATTCATTAGAAAACTTACGACTAATTAAAAAGTTGTAACCCTTAAAAACAACCCTTTTATAATAAAATTATAGTTGAAGGCTTAAGATGTTTTTAATGGTATACCTATGAAAAATTTTAAACTTAAACAGGTTTTCAAATGGCCTATGTTTGTATTGCAACTTTTTAACCCTCAAAAAACCCTTATGGAAGACCTACCCCTTATGGAGAAATTGCGTAAAATTATATGTTACATGATGATATAATTCATTTTTTTTTTTAATTTTATCGAATTTATTTTTAATATTTTTTTATTAAATTAATTTAAAATAAGTACAATATTATATACATTATAATACATCACTATCATCACTGTCTTCGGCCTTGCCTTGATCCACAATTGGAGGACAATTGTTACAATTATCGCCAGAACATAAACTACATGTGGGTGGCACTGCCAAAAAGTCCAACTTTTCTGCAACCACAAGTTGCGCCGCATACTTTTTTTTTTACTTTTTTGCGATTGCGACCAGAAAATATCCAGCAATTACACACAACACTCATTCAAATTCATGTGTATATTACATTGCTGCGTTTAAACATTAATTCTAGAAATACAATATTATGATGTGCTATGAACTTTGAATTGTATTTGTATTAATAAAAACAAAGGATTTGCCCCTATTTATTTGAGATCTCTCCCCTCCCAACAACCTTATAATAAACAGTCAGTTGTATTTTAGTTTTTAACTAGTAAAAGTTATAATAGATATATAATATGTAGTTTTTACTTTATACACCTCATTATATTAAATTTTAATAAAATGTAGGAACGCGATATTGAAAAATTAAACAAATAATCTATTAGCACACTTACATTGTAAATTGATTAACAAAATAACACCTTTTATTTAATTTATGAATGAGGCAAACCTCGTGTTTTCTCTGCTCTCCCTCCAATTTATTCTTAGTCTACTTCTCTGTGGTCATTCTATTGTGTACTTACGTGCACTCATACATATACACAAGAACTCGGGTTCATGTGTGTACGTATAATATTGAAATACTCACTCAAATTAATTCACAAGCACTTCAAAATACACTAGAATGGTGGTAATTTACCAGCTCCGAACATTTTACTGAAAAATTGCGATTACTCTTTTTACCATAACTTTTTAAATTTTAAAGTTATAAATTCGCCCAAAAAACCATTTTGTAGGGAATTTGAAGCGCTATAAGTCAATTTTTTGAGCCTTTCGTTTTTAAGATTCGTAAGTTTAAAGGGCTCAGGAAAGGTGGTCTTCGTACTTAGTTATGAGCTTCTGACGGTCATAACTCTGTCAAATTTTGTCCTACAAAAATAAATAAAAAAGAACACATAACCAAGAAAAAACCTACAATTTCTTATTCTATCATTTTTTTTTCATAACATTGTTAGTTTTTGAAATATTTTGATAAAGGAAGTTGATTTTTTTAAAAATTGTAATTTTTTCTTCAAGAGTAAATCAAACATTTTTTCGAATTTAGGCTTCTTAAACCGTTGAAACTCTCAGAATCTATTGTTAGTATATAAATAAAGTACACTACCGACGGAATTTGTTTAATTTCATTTTTGGCTGCCAAGTCATTAATTTTAGTACCGATTATTTCTCTCAAAAATCAAGACAACCACTTTATTTTGATTATAACTCCGTCAGTTTTTATGCTAAAGACTTTTGCCAGTAATCAATTTAAAGGTCTATTCAAACACTTTAAAAAGTGTAATATAAGTTTTCTTCGAAAAACCTTTCATTTTTCCGCTACTTGACATGGAAAGTTTCGATTTTAACTATCTTCAAAGTTGACTTCAATTTCAGGGAGTCATAACTCGGGTTCTATACTGCCTACAAAAATAAAATAAAAAGCAATCTCTTTGTTATTTAATTACCTTCATTTTTGACTATGACCTTTTTTATGATAAAACTTTTAGTTTTTGAGATATTAGCAAAAAATCGCTCAAAAACATGCATTTTTTGAGCTAAAAAGAGCATCTTTAGGCGCCAATAACTCAAAAAGTATTGACTGTACAAAAAATTCTTATAGAACATTATTTGTTTAGAATTTGTCCGTGTATCGAATCTTGAAGTTATTTTTTATTAAAAAAATTCCACCGCCGAGAAGGGGGGGCAGTCACCCCTGGGGTAAAAGCACACATCGGCACTATATAACTTTTGTTTCTTGGGCTAGTCCCTAGCTACAGTTCAAATTTCACATCAATCCATCTCATCCGAAAAAATTGGGACCCAAAATGCTTCATTGACTGGACTACTTTTGTTAATTCCGGTATGACGAATATGCAATATTATAAAGTTAGAACTGAAAATGCAGTAAAATACTAAAGACTTAAACACTCTCCGGATTATTGAAGCTTCTATAAAATTGTGCTTCGCTTACAGTTATGCTAGAATTCCGGAACTGTGCCTCAATCTGGTGAAACCATATCTTTGGGTTGTTACACTATAAGGGGTGAGGCTTAGCAGCTACTCTATTTACCTTAGTGGTGGCTTCTGAGGGTTTAGTTCCTGGAATCGCGCCTTCTGTAATTTTAGAAATGTTCTGAACTCGGGCTCACCAGTTTAATTACGTCTGGTAATCACCATAGTATTACTACAAAATTTCAAAGTATTATGTTGGGTACATTTACATATCAAGTGCCTTGCAATTTGCAATTTATGACAGACAGACAATCAGACGAGGAATGTCCTCGTTTTGCCTACGGAGCCTAACACTGATATAACAATTTTTTTAAAAAAGGGACAAGCTCTAAGTAAGGGGGAAATATAGGTAATTGTTGAAGAAGGGAGAAGAAAATAAATTATTTATTTAACCCTAATGAGACTAACAGATAATATATTCTTCTCAATATAGTTTTTAAACAAAAAAGTTTTTTTGTTTGGAGGGGGGGGGGGGGGAGAGAGAGAAAAAAATTATTTATTTTTTCTTGTTAAATACTACAATACCACTTTAAAAAATTATGGTTTTACTCTCCTACATATATATAATATTGGCTTAGACTAAATTGGATTTATTATACAAAGCATACTATGATTATATTTAATTAAGAATATTCACTAGGAATAAATAAACATAAAATACCTGTCAAAGATAAAATGTCATGTTTAGACTTATAATTTTTTGAAATATTAATGTCAGTTCGACAATATCAAGTAAAACGTGTAATTTTAGGTCTTTTATTGTTGGCAATATAATTAGACACAATTTTGTTCAATAGGATAAGCATTTTGTTTATTTTTCAAGGCCGAGTTTCTTTTGTAAAATACCTTTGTCGGTTGTGACATATGGAGGCAAAACCACAAGCCACCCCTTGCTATTTCTCTATGCCGAGGTTTTTCCTACTGGAGAACTAAACTGTTCAAGCATTGTCGAGATGATTTATTTTTGCGACAGGAGGCAGATATAGCGACATCTGCTAGACGAACCGGCTACTACATCTGGTTTAACTAGAAACTCTCGTAGTGCGCAATTTTCTTCCTGCATCCTTTTATCTATTTTTACGCTTCTTCGAAGAACAGATTAAAAAATTAATTTAGTTTTAAAGCAACAGTAACTTTATTTTCTTTCGAATGCCAACGTCGGTCGTGTCACCATAAAGCCGTGCTATTAATATTTTAACAATTATCTTTTAAAACGAATGGCGTCTTAGATAATCAGTGATTTCTCAAAGAATAAACGGTCAAGTTAAAGTTTAAGCGAAATTCTAACATTAGTAAATATTAATTATGATTGTTAAAGAAATAAGAGATTACTAGTATAATATAAGAAATAAATTAAAACATGAATGTTATACTTTGATCAATACAGGTAGTTCTATTTACGAATAAAACTCTCAGAGAAAACTTAATGAGTTTATTGTCAAAAAACTACAATGGCAATAATGACCACCTAAAGTGGTCATTATTTTTCCAAATAAACATGAGTTTTTGTGAATGTTTGACAATCAACTTATCATTTTTGCACTTTGTCTTTTATTCATTAGATATTGAACTTACCAATTTGATAATAAAAGAAGTTAACAAAAAACAATCAACCAATTCTGGTAAATATATCGTATCTGACTTATTCCGACACTATTCCCTTTCTATTTGATCTTTTTTTTAAATTGCTCCTTTTTACATTCTACCGATGTCAGTGACTTACGGATAAGTCGAGTTCTTTTTAAATATATAAAATATCCACCCACTCCGCTCATACGGCGAATGTTCGAATAAGGTAGTTGTACCGGTGGGAGATACGCATGGGATAGCTAAAAACCTTCAAAATTATACAGAAACACATTTAACACAATAATTGCATTAATGAATTTGCCAAGTATGTCTTTCAGCTAATCCTGATCGACTTGAGTCCTGTATAAGTCCTGTATCGACATATAGGTCTCACTTCTTTCTTTTTCAAAACCTTGGAGATACTGGTTGTAATAAACCAAGACTTTGAGAACAACTGAGTTTATTTACAATCTATTCGTCACAACTTGTCAGGTGTCAAAACATAACTTAAATAAATCACAATATTAAATACCCTACAATTCCCTCCCCCCTCCTATTTGAGCTTAGACCCGTAAGTGGTCCGCACGCTTCCGCCTGATAATTCCTTCAATTTCTACTTCATTAGAAAGCTCTCCGTTCTTTTTGTGGATTACCCTTTCTTTCCATATCTTCTCGCCTTCCAACACCCAACCATCCAACACCCAAACCATTTACCCTTCTTGAAAACTTTTCTCTTATGCTTTTTTGTCATGGTTAATTTTCTGTTTTAATATATTCTTATTAATATTCTCTTGAAAAGGCTTTAATAGTTCTAACCTGGTTCTGAGCCGGCGTCCAAACATAAGTTCTGCAGGGGCTCTTCCAGTAGTAGAACAGCCCGTATTCCTCAGACTCATCAGAACTTGCTGGATTCTTAACTTGTAGTCCTTTGTGTCCTTGAGTGTGGCCTCCATCCTTCGCTTAATTGTTATACTGCTCGCTCTGCTAGTCCGTTAGATCTCGCGTGATATGGGGTGACTTAGATATGTTTTATGTTGTTGCAGACACAAAACTCATGAAAAAGTTTGGATGTAAATTGTGGTCCGTTGTTACTAACCACTGATCTCGGTAATCCAAACCTTGAGAACGCTTCATTTAAGCAGTTTATAGTTGCTTCTGATGTCATGGTATTAGTCGGATACAGCTCGATCCATTTTGTAAAAGCATCGACAATTATTAACCAATACCTTCCCTGAAATGGCCCCATGTAATCCAGATGTAAGCGTGACCATGCCTCGTTTGGAGGTGTCCATGAACAGAGTGGTGTTTCTGGAGTCCTATCTCTAGTTTTCTGACATTCAGAACAACTTTTTACAAATTCTTCAATTTGTCTATCGAAGCCTGGCCACTATGCTAACAATCGAACTAATGACTTCATGGCGTTGCTCCCTGGATGTCCCTCGTGTAGAGTTTTTAAAGCTACCTGCCGTAGCCTTTCTGAAATTATAATTCGACCGAGCCATGGTAAATAACCGTGTTCGTGAGAAGTTAGACTTTTTTGTCGAAGTATGGTAGTAGTTCAGTGTCTACGTCTTCTTTTCTTGGCCACACCTGTTCGTTATACTTAATTAGTCTCTTTATTACCCTATCTTCTAACAATATTTTTTGTAACAACTGTTTGGTGATGGCTAATTCAGCTAATCGTAAATGTAGTATTTGAGAATTCTTTACTGATCCTAACTTTTCTATTTTTTCTCTGTGTATCGATGATAAAGGGAGTCTTGATAACGCGTCTGCGGGACCATTCTCAGATCCTGGCGTATATTGTATGGTGTAGTTGTAATTACTTAAATATATCGCCCAACTAGTGTCAGTCTATTAGCAGCTGTTTTTGGTAGTTCCACGTTTTATCCCAAAATTCTCTCAAGTGGCTTGTGGTCTGTTTTTAAAACGAATTGATTTACAAATAAATACTGATGAAATTTACTTACTCCAAATATTATTGCTAGTGCTTCTTTGTCGATTGCCGCATATCTCTTCGGAAGCATGTGGCATAGGTCTTTGACGATGTCAGAATGTTTTTTAAACGTTCAAACATTTTGTTATTTTCTTCTGCCCAGTTCCAGGACACATATTTCTTTGTTAAGCGATGGAGGGGGGCACAAATACTTTGTAAATTTGATATGAACCTACCGTAATAGTTGATTAAACCCAAGAAGGCTCTAAGCTGTGTCACATTAGTTGGTCTCGGTAATTTTTTCATCGCCTCCAATTTTTCTGATGTCGGATGTATCCCTTCCTTATAGACTGCATAGTTATCGACTGCTGTGACCATTTGGTCTTTGTTTACTTTCATTCCACCTTTTTCTAAGCGTTGTAGGAGCCTTTTCTAAGCATTGTAGGACTTCATCAACTCTAGAAAGATGTTGTTTTGTTGTTATTCCTGTAACTACCACGTGATCTAAATAACATGCCACCCTCTCCAAGTCTCCAAGTAAACTATCCATAAATCTCTGAAAAATAGCTGGTGCTGAAGAGACACCAAAGGGTAACCGTTTGTAAACAAAATAACCTTTATGAGTTGTAATAACAAAATACTTTTCACAATCTGGATGTTTTTGAATCAGGAGGTATGTGTCTCTAAGGTTTATGGCAGTGAACTTAGGCCCACCGCTTTGTTTAGATGCTACCTCTTCAAACCGGGGTAGCGGGTGTCGATCATGGGCAATATATTTGTTAAGTGTTACCTTAAAATCTGCGCAAAGTCTCACCTTGCCGTTTGTTTTAATTGCAACTACAATGGGTGATGCCCACTCAATATAGGTGTTTCGGCCGGATTAATAGGTTTAATAATACCTTCTTTCTGGAGTCGCTCCAATTCCTCTTTAACCTGTGGGCGAAGAGCAAACAGTACCTGTCGTGGTCTGAATATTCTCGGATTAGTTTCGTCAGTTAAATGAATCCTCGCATGAAAATCTTTCCCTTTTCCAGTCCCTTAAGAAAATACAACCTTGTGATGTCGAAATATTTTGTTTAAATCATCATCATTCTTCATTCTACTATTGTTGTTTTCGTTCACATGACAAACTGTTACATTATCTGGAAAAGAAATATTGAAAGCCGTGATCCAATCAAGTCCAAATAGTGGACTATTGTAACCTCCTACAACATACAGAGGAAGCCTTTTTGCTCGCCCTGATTTCACGCAGACCCTTGCAAAATGCCCAATAATGTTACAAGCTAAGCAAGTTGAATCGGACTCTGGGCATCGTGCCCCTTCTTTATGTTTACTAAATCCACATTTCAAACAGTTTTTACTTTTATTTAGTTTCCTTTTATGTTTGAATTGTCCAGTGTCAATTTTTTTCCGAGGCCTAACCGTTTGTCTAATTGTTTTAGTACTACTCTCTGAACTTGGATCGACGGCCTATTTTCTTGTCGAACTGTGTTTTGATGTATTGTTGCCTGTTCTAGAATCAATGCGGTTGCCTGGACATCTGCTAGTGTTGACCGATTGGTTGGGTGCCTTTTAATAAGGTCTCTTTGCCATTCATCACAATTTATGCCTAGAACAAGTTGGTCCCTCATTCTTTCGTCAAGTGAGTTCCCGAACTCACAGTGACCGGCAACACCTCTTAAGGCCGCTATGAATTGGAATTTATTCTGGAAAAAAGAAGAGATGTCGGTGATGGATCACCGACATCTCTTCTTGTCTAAAGAGTTTGCCAAATTTAACCCTTTCAGCGAGAATACAAATAGTTTTAGTGTAAGATGATCTTAATATACCTTTTAAATCTCCGTACGAGAAGTCCATTACATCTTCCGGGTAGCAGTGGACCACAACTATTTTAAAATAGGTCCTACTCTGGATAACAGTAGTCTTCCGAATTCTTTCTGTAATTTCGTTGAGTTCCATCTCAAATCGCTGGATGTAGTATTTCCAGGATTAATTTTCAGCGTCATAAGATGGAAACTTAAATCCTAAGAGATTCATCGTAGAACTCGGTTCCACTTCCGGAGAAGGTTAATCGCTTCCTATTTCTTTCTTCCTCGATTTTGAGCCATTTTTCCTCGTCGCCAAATGTAATAAACCAAGACTTGGTGAACAACTGAGTTTATTTACAATCTAGACGTCACAACTTGTCAGGGGACAAAACATAACAAATAAATCACAATATTAAATACCCGACACTGGTAGACAGGTAGAGTTAACTTTGCCATTCCTCTGAGCATGGAACAATATCATATGTAGGTTATACTTACATAATCACGTGATGCTACTCTTAACCATCTTGTTAGGAATATTGAAGAGACCCTTAACACCAAGAAAGTGGCTTTAGGCATGGATATCGAGGGAGCCTTCAACTGTGTTCCTGTCGAGGCTATTTGTCGAGCGGCAAGTAAACATGGCATTGATATATTAGCTCTCACAGATTAGCGAGAGCTCAACGTAATGTCTGCACTATAAGTGCTGTAGTTAATCGAGGCTTTCCTGTGGTGCTTGGTACTAGACATCCTTATTGAACTTCTTAAAGAGAAAGATTTTACATCCAAGCGTTTGCCGATGACTGTGAAGTGTTAATATGTGGTAAGTTTATTAACACTATATTTGAGCTAGCTCAAAGAGGTTTTCGCACTTTTGACAGATGGTGAGGGCGAAATGGTCTAGGAGTCAATCCAAACAAGACAGTTGTGGTACTATTTACTCGTAACAGTAATCATAAGCTTGATCCAGCAAAACTAGAAGTAATCCTGGATAGGAGACTGACTTGGGAAAAATACCTTCAGTTAGTCCTGTTGCTTAGGAGTCTTAGGAGATATGAGGATGGCACCAACTCTAGTTTTAGAAGTTTTCTGGTGGATTTCCCCTTAAAACCCTACCTGGGAACACTGGTTGCAAATTTTGTAGAAATAGAGCGGTATTGTGGACTGTTAACGATATACTATTAAATTTAACTTTGGAAATCGTTATCCAGATTAAGGCGGCAGAGAACATAAGAAATAAAAGTTAGTCTGGAAGATAAGGCTTACTTCTAGAACTTACCTGGAATCTGCCTGGAGTCCTGGGTTCTGTGTGGATGATGGTGGATGACGAGATTGGTAGGTATGCCGAATACCATTAAACTATGTACATATATAATTAAACTATGTACATTTGATTTTAAACTATGGTCATTTATTGTAAACTACAATAAATTGTAAACTATGTACATTATTGTAAACTATGTACATTTGACATTAAACTATGTACATATATAATTAAAAGAAGGCGGTATAACTCGAGCGGGCTCTTACTCACGGCGGTGGACACAAAGGGGCTTGGGTATTCTGCTCTGACCCGCTACAAGCGTTGACTCGTCTTTGATGACAAACCTTTGGAACGCCATTGGTTCCCTTAGAAGAGTTTAAGAGATTGCCTCTGAATAGACTACTGACTTTTTATGAGTCTACTCAGGAGTAGGTATACAAGAATCAAGGAGAGAATTCTTCATGCAAACAGGGTTTGCTCAATGGGTTCACCCTACAATTCCCCACCTTAGTGGGTTTCGTCTCGTTCCTGCAGTCTTTGAGTACGTCATCCATACGATTGATGAACTGTTAAGTGCTGAAGATATCGCCCTGCCAGACACCGGATTGGTGACGAATTCATCTGATGTTGTGATTTCGGTTGTGCCGGTCCATGCCAAATTAATCATATGCAGCAGTGAGTTTTGCCGGCCTCTCCCATGTACCTCAGAAATTCGGGTGCTATTGCGTTATGTCCTGCTGCCTTTTCAAGCTTCATTTTCTTTAGGGTAGCCTCAAGTTCTTCTATGAAAATATCTCCTGCCTATTACCATGAAAATCCTGTACAAAAGTCAAGACAAAATTATAATTTTTAGTGGTTTTAGGACAAGAATTGCTTTTTCATAGAATTGTTTTTTCTCTGAAACTCAAAATCAAACAAATGTTTCCTCTTTAGTAATTTTTGAACACACTGTAATGTACATGCTATATATGAGATAGTAAAAATAGGATTAAAGTGTAGAAGTATAGTAACATTTAAATCTTGAAATATCCATTCTACGTTTTTTTTTATTATAATTGATTTTGTTTTTACTAAACGTAAAGTTAAAATTAAATACTGGTATGTCTTCTAATTTGCGCACGTTCGTTTCCATAAATATCGATAGTTCTTTTGAAATATATGAAGTTGAATAAATAAGAATAAAAAATGGTTTTAAATTCGCTTGTTTCTTTTGTAAAGTTATTAAAATGTCTTCTTTTTTAGTGTACCTGTAGTTCGAGAAATTATATGTTGTTGATTCTTCTGAATAAAAAATTACCTTAGAATAGCCTGAAAAAACAAGGCATCCTAATAACACGCTCGTTTTTTTTTCAAGAAATATTAAGATTTTTTTTTTTTTTAAAAAAACGTAAAAAATGTAACTTTTGTCTTACAACACTTTAATTTTAAAATTAAAGGCTTTGTAAGAAAAACAACAAAATACATAGATGATACTTAATTTTATTTTTTTAATGCAGGTGAATTGAACGGAAAAATAATGAATAATGAGATGTTCTAATGTAATCATAGACCAGAGAGCAAATGAGCTAATGTCATAGTTTGGTAGTTTGCCAGTGGTTTCCCGGCCAGCGCCACCTGTCATTAAGCTTTAATGATTGTTTGTGCAACGGTCGGAGAACATTAGAGATTTCCAACTCTGGAAAATTAGTAGTGATTTTTTTTGTTGTAATTTTCCCCTCAAAAATATACGGTGTTTGCATTTCTCACGAGAGGAAATTGTACGTTGTTGTTAATTTTTTGTGTTACACTTATCTTTGTCTTACTTTTGTAGAGAAATTACTTTCTGTATAATGTTTTTGTTACCTACGTCTTCTTTTACAAAATGTTATTGAAGTCTTTGTTTAATTATTTGGTAGACTAGAACTAGTCATTAGTTGTAATCTTAAGAACCTTCTTACGAAGGTCATAAAAATAGTAGAAAATTATGGAACAAGGGAAAACCCGAAAAAAAATACAGAACAAACGTTGTTTATTCGATTGAGACTGAGACAATTATTTTCTTTTTATCATCGTACGTATTGAATGCAATTATTTTTTTTTTTGTATGTTACAATTATTTTTATTACCACAGTTTTTCTTTTCTAAATTACAGTTACTGATCCAGTGTAATTTTTGTAGGTTATAGTTACTTTTTTCGTTGTTCCTACAATAATAAAATAATAAAATATCTCGAATTTCTTGTGTTATTACGTAGTGTAATCATAGCAGTTATTATAATATATGAGGTATACTGTATAAATATATATATATATATATATATATATATATATATATATATATATATATATATATATATATATATATATATATATTAACAGGTTCCTAATAGTTATTTATGTCACTAGGGAGCAAAATGGAATTTTGCTGACAAGTTTTTTAAGTTTTAGTTCCGAGCCGAAGGCGAGGATAGGCTAAACAAATTTACTGCTGAGGCGAAGCCGAGGCAGGAAATTTACTATTTTTCTGACGAGGCGAAACCGAGTCAGGAAAATTACATTTTGACTGACGAGGCGAAGCCGAGGCAGGAAAACTTTAATTACCTGCTGAGGTGTAACCGAAGCAGGTAATCTTACGAGTCAGGAATGTTTCCTTTGCTGCATAGTTACATACAATATTTTATCTATTAACGGCAGAAAAATTACACTAAAGATTTTAGTACCTGATTTAGAGGGCAATAAACTTTCCTTGTATGATGTTGCAATATTTGCAATTTCGGGTGGCGTGTTATCAAACAAGTCTTCAACGCCATGCACATCATTATCATCCATATTTTTATTTATACTTCAAAAACCTAATTAACAAATTTATCAAAATAATAACAGAAAACTATTAAATTATCTTTTTTTGATAGATAAAAGATTTAAAGCAATGAATATTGTAAAAATCGAATGGATGACTCGAAAGTTTGAGTAAGTGTAATGACTCGAAAGTTGAAACAAAACAAAGACAAAACAATCAGTGTTGCCACTTTTTTTATTACAGAGATAAAAAACAGCTGTTTTTTATCTCAAGTTTTAGCGATTTTTTAAAAAATAATCACTGTAAAATAATAATATTAATTTTATTATTATAATTTTTAAAGGTATTTTCAAAAAACATATAAATATTTAGCAGAATATTACGCTTAAATATTCAAAAATGAAAAATGTGGGAGAGTTCATAACCTGAGATGTAGTAACTTTTTCTTAAAATGTGGCAGCCTGTTTGTTATTTTGCTGACACTTTGAACTTTTGCTGACACTTTGATATTTTGCTGCGTGTTTTTGTGACTTGTTACAAAAGAATCAAGAAAAATGACATTTTGCTGATTGAAAACAGTACAACGATGCCTGATTTTGCTGCCGTGAGTAGATAAAATAATTTGATTACTTAAGTACTATTATAGCAGGAGCATTGTGGTCACTATTTTAAAGATTAACTTTTTCTATTCTTACTGTATACAATCTGCCAAAACCTGGCCGAAACGACCAACGCACGAAAGATGATTGCAGCAATAATGAAAAATTACGATAGGTTGTTACTGTTACCGATGAAAAAGTATTTTATCTACGATTGATACGAAATATAAACATTATATCTTTGTTTAGATGCGTAGAAAGTGATTCTTTACGTACTTGTATTCATTGCGCATGCGCGTCTCATAGTTCTGAATAATTCCTCTTCTTTACCACACTAGTGCGGTAAAGAAGAGGAATTCTTCAGCTTTACGCACGATTAGCAAGTTTGTTTACATTTAAAAAAACTAATTTGCTGTTTTTTTATTAAAGTAACTGTTTATATCGAGTTTTTAGTGAAAAGCAATGAGTGAATCAAGTGACTTTGACGAAAATGTGGAGAATAATACTCCTCCAGAAATAATTAATTCGGCAAAAAATACAACTAATGAATTAATGCCATCTTTATCAAGAGAGAGATACGAACTTACATACAGCAAGTTTATTTTTTTCTGTATTTATTATTTAAATCTAACAATCGTATATAAAGTACGGTACGCAACTCGTGCGAAAACGGCATTTTGCATTGCTCGTGTGGTTTTACCACCCTCGCTGTCGCTCGGGTGCAAACTCCACACTCGCATGCAAAATGCTACTTTCCGCACTCGACGCGTAATGTACTATTATCTTCGATTGATACGAAATATAAACATTTTATCTCTTTTCAGATGCGTGAAAAGTGATTCTTTTCATAGTTGTATTCATTGTGCATGCGCGTTTTATAGAATTCTTCACCTTATCGCACGATTAGCGTGTTTGTTTACATTTAACAAAACTAATTTGCTGTTTGTTTAATTAATGTAACTTTTTCTGCATTTGTTATTATAATCTAACAATCGTAGATAAAGTACGGTACCCAACTCGTGCGCGAAAACTGTATTTTGCTTTGCTCGTGTGGTTTTATTACCCTCGCAATCGCTCGGCTGCAAACTCCACTCTCGCATGCAAAATGCTATTTTCCGCACTAGCTGCGTGTAATGTATTATTGAGAAGCTTAGTGGAACTATTGACTAAACATTTGTTAAAAAAGGAAACGATAAGTGCTACAAAAATTGTGTCGAAATGCTTTGAAAGAATCCCTTCGCTAAAGAATCCATATTATGTATGTAGATTGAAAAGATTATACAAAAAAATCTCAACCAACGAAGATTTAATCTTTAAGCATTTAACAGGTTCCTAATATATATTATAGATCCCCGATCAAAGTTTACTAGTTTCAAAAAAAGAGGACAAGGTTGATTAATGACAACAACAAAAGGGCGTTTTTATAGATCAGACATCATAACGGATCAACTGAAGGTTGCAAAGAAATGAACGAAAATATTTTTTTAACAAAATGTCGATCAGACACTGTAACACATCAATAACTTTGGAAAAGAAACATTTTTATATTAAAAACCCTGGTCAATCAGAAACTAAGATAACCGTGTTTCACGACTTGGATTCTTGCAGATTAAAAAACCTGAAATTTCACTTGGGTAACTGTAAATATTGGAGAAAAATAAAACTCAATAAAGTACTCACGTTTACAACATTTACTTTTTTTACAAGAACGTGTAAAGTATGACTTTTTCTAATATTATTAACTTAGATGACACAGGATAAAAGCTAACGATTTACAGTGATTTAATCATTAATTTTTTTTTAAAAAAACTTTTATTTGGAAGACAGTGATTTTTTGATAAGAACAAATACTAAAACATATTTTTAATGTAGAGAATATATTTATACAAATATATACCTATATCATAAATTATTTTGTATTACAATTCTATAACTTTTTTAAATGGGAACTAGGGGATTCTGCCCTCTAGTCGCATCGCTTGTCAACCCCTGGAAAGCGGCCGCTGGCCAGCGACTTCACTGCTTGGGGTGTGCTATACGTCCCTCCCCTATATGGAAACGTAAGGCATTATTGATGAAATAATAGAGTAGAAATGATTGAGTTATGAATTACCCTTTAAATTGATAAATAAAAACTTGCGACAGCCCTTCGCTAATTCTTAAAAATAATATTCGGTATTCCGAAATTTCCACCTTGTTCTTCATTATCCTTATAAAAAAATACTTCTTGCATACGAGTCCGCAAGACAGTGAGACATTTTCATGTCTTTGCTCTGTGTAAGCTACCGACATGAAATGTCGGTTCGCCATGTCCCCAGGTTCGCTTCGCGGTGTTAGAGGATTATCTACTAGTCCAGTCATCACTGTAATATATTTGCATAGAAAATTATAAAATCTAGAACATAATTTGAGTATTATTTTTATTGAAGGCGGTTGGTTTGATTTCTGCAACACAACTATTTTTTTTTAAATTAAATAAAAAATAATATATTAAATATGTAGGGTATTCAGTTTATTATTTATCATATTTATAAACATTATATTAATAATTTGCCATATGAAATATGTATTAATGTAGTGTATAAAATGGAATATGCTTTAAAATATCTAATAAAAGCGATCTATAATTATGTATTATTTATTTCGCAAAAGATAAATTAGTTATTTGAGTCTTTATGTTAGTTCATAATAATTAAAGAGGACTAGATAGTAAAGACAATGCAATTTACAAATTATTGTTCCACTTAATAAGCAATTTTTTAACCTATTGTCGTGTTAAACAAAATGTACAAATAAAATGTAGAGTAAAGGTAAAGGGGGTTAAAAGAGTGCGTGTTTAACGATGAAGAGGAGCAAATGTAGTGGTACAATTAGACTGTATAGTGTGACTGTATAGTAGACCATCCCGATCATCCCCAAGTGAGATGCGACTGAGAAGCGCGGTAGGGGAAAGTCGGGCTGAGAGTTGATTGCACACCTCCTATATAATCTCCCAACTCCCTACTACTCGTATTAACTGTTTTCGACCTTATCGGCTCTACGAAGCGCGGTAGAGGGACATGGGCGTAGCCAGGGTTGCCTTTAGGGGGGGGGGGCTAATTTTTTTGGATATATATATATATATATATATATATATATATATATATATATATATAGGTGCCTAAACTACAACCTACCCTCTACCCCCCCCCCCCCCCCCCCCCTATAGAGGGGGGGTCCGGGGGTCCTCCCCCGGGAAAAATTTGAAAAATAAACGTTCAAAAACAGCATTTTTACTACGTTTTTATTTCGATTTCTAACTAACTTCCCGAATAGCTAGACATTTGAAACTTTTAGCATAGCTCAGAACACGATGACAATGCATTATATACTTGTCCAATACTTTTAGCCATCTTTCAGCAGAATTTTATTGGTTTTCAGCAAATTTTGCTGTACGGAAAGTCGGAAAAAATCCGCAAGTTATTTTATTTGTTTTGCCATGTCCCATATTTACGTAATCTTCATTTTGACGGGTCTCAAATTTGTGATAGATAAACATTGAATGACTGCAAAACAGGAAATATCGATTATATTATTTATCGATTATATTATTTATATTATTTCAAATGTATCGATGGCACGCTTTAGATTTGGTGTTGGGAAGACCGTTGTACAAAGATTTGTCCTTTTATAGGCTTAAGATCAGCTATCTAGATGGTTGTCATTTATGTGAAGTAAATAAATTCGGAACTATTTTTTTTTTTCACTAACATTATATATTATATAACAATAACAATTATATTACATATTAACATTACATACGATTCAATAGAAAATTTATAAACGTAGTTTATAAAAAGTTCTTTTTATCTTGAAATTTTAACAGTTTTAGACATAACCCACACTCTTAGTGCAAATCTTAGTGCCGATTATTTTTTTTTATTTATCAGAGAGAAAGAGGTCCCGGAACGCCGTTCCGCCTCAAATCGAGCCCTGTATATATACTCATATACACACATATATATGTGTGTGTGTGTGGTGTGGTGAATGTAAAACCAAAAAAGTGTTTTCCTTAAAAATGCCAAGAGTCTGACAGTACCATTATTAATATTTTCAAAAGGATTTATTTTAATTAAAAAAAAAAAACTCAATAGAACTATTAATTATAGGGGAAAAAATTGTTTATTTGAAATAGATTTTTTTAAGGAAAACTTGCTGTTTAAATTTATAAATCTACTCTTAATGTAAAATAGTTTACATTAAGATTAGACAGATGTAAAGGTAATAGTTACTAATAACTAACACAGATAATATGCAAAACCATATTATATATAAATGTATTATTCTTTTACAATGAACTCAATAATTGACAGCTTGTCAACACATAGTGTCACACAGAGAGTATTTGAAGCGACATTAGCGCTTCCAATGAGATATTGTCTAAACTACTACATCTCTAATTTTAAATTTTAAATAAATAGTAATTAATCGTTTTTTAAGAATCAAATATGCAGAACCATACTCATACTGAGTTTTATGCAAAACCATAACCAAATAAAAATAGTAGGGTATCTAACAGTCCAGTCAATAAATTCAAAAAATAGTCTTCCTTGCGAAAGGTCGGGTATCTGCAATTTTTAAAATCTTATTCTACAATTGAACCAGTTTCCAAATTAATTAATATTAATTATTCGATAATTAAAACTATTCTAATGACTGCTACGAACTATTTTAATTAAATTTAATTAATATATTAAAGTAAAACTGCAGATTAAAATAAGAACCCTTAAAACAAGAAAATATTTAATTAAAAACTTGATCTAAAAATTTTATATTGTAACCTTTCATTCAATAAGCAATGGATAATAATAGTCGGGAAGAAATTCGTCCCACTAAAAAGTTCTGACCATGCACAGTCGTAATTTTATGTAGATTTTTTTCCCAAGTTCTTTAGACTATAGACTATATAGACGACATTTTTTACCCAGGAGATATATGTAACTTAGTGCTCCATCCCTATTTTAGATCCTTAACCTAAACTGATTAAGGACTATTTACTTCAATTCTTCTTCTTTATCTTCTTTTTTAACGCCAAAAAAAAAAAAAAAAATATATATATATATATATATATATATGTCGGGCAAAACTAGGTTTATAATTACTTATTTATTTATTTTTTTGACTTGCTTGCACAAAAAAAAAAAAGTAATATTAACTTATTTGCATACTTAAATTTTAGGACTATGGCTTTGGGGTCTTTTTAAACGCCAAAAAAAATATGTCGGGCAAAACTAGGTATATAATTACTTATTATATTTTTTTTTTTTTTTGACTATCACAACACTATTACTTGAACATGTGCTGCATAATTGCATACTTAAATTTCAGATCTTTGGCTTTGGAGGGGGGGGGGACGTGTTTTTAACGCCAAATAACAAAACAATGTCGGGCAAAACTAGGTATATAATTACTTATTATATTTATTTTTTTTTTTTTACTATCACAACGCTATTACTTTAAAATCTGCTGTGAAACTGCAATTGCTTAAATTTCTGGTCTTTAGCTTTGGGGGGAGGCCCCGGGCCCCCTGTGCCCCCCCCCCCCTCTCTGGGTACGCCACTGGCTGAGAGAAGGAAAACATAATTATTGTCCAGCTTCTTTTCTTATCATAGGCATCTTTTTTATCAAAGCAATGCTAACCAAACCAGTGCAGCCACGCCACAGCTGTAGTAACTTGACAACTAAAACGAGATTTACATTTTTTTACCTGAAGACCCCCTCTAGCCATAAAATAAATTTGTATAATAATAATATATATATATATATATATATATATATTATTATTATTATTATTATACAGCATTATTTTTACTTTTTATTTATTCATTTTTTATTTTAACCTGTATATGTATAATAATCGTATTTTTTTTTTGAGAGTTGAGCCGGCCTAGGGGGGGGCCATGGCCCCCCCTGCCCTGATTATGCTTGTAAACAACTTATTGATGTTATATGTTACAGTGATTAATTTTTTTTTTGGATTGTTTTATGTTATGTTTCATATTATATGAGTAACATTGTTAATAATATTAAATATGATTTTAAAATTAAGATGACCCCAATTAGATATTGAAATATCATATTTATAGGTATATAAAACAAAAAAGTTTTGTAAAAAAAAACAATGTATATAATGTACATATACCCGTCAGACCAAGGAAGGATGTCCAAAGTACTTTAAATAAGATTCTTAATGGGTAATACACCACTATATTTCAATTAAAGAAAACAAAAGAATAAAAATTTCAAAATTTCATTGTCAAAATTTTATGCATATCCCCCAAAAACTTGATAAAAAGTAAGCGTAAAATGTTAAACAATTTCCTGTTGGAAGTCGAAGACGGAAAGAGAGTGTAGTGTGAGATACCCTTATTTATTTTCCAACAAAAAAGGGAGGATATCTCTATCTCCTACTACTTCTATAGTTTAGTCTACCGTTTTCTTTCATATTCACAGGACTCGCGGTTGTTTTCAAAACTTTTATAAAGAAAGATATACATATTCGTTTAACGTATTAGCTTATACGTCGCTTCTCAACAACATACATTTATGCAATTTTCAAGAGAGCCAAAAAAACTGACGATAAATAATTCTAATTAACATTAATCACAAAACTAACTTGTAGGAATAGTGTTATTCCTTCGCATTGTAATTCTCAAAAGAGAGAGTGAAAAATTGGATGGAAAGTTTCTCGTCCCGCATAGCTTCTATGCTTAGCAGTGTTGACTTATCATTGACAGACACATTTTTACTTCTGTACCTTAGAACAATAACAACCAATTTCAATATTTGGTAAAAATAGTTTTAAGTGCTTATTATAACAACCAATATCCTAGAATAATGGGATTCAGGACATTGCTTACTCTTGCTATACTATATAAGAATTAAATAAGCTTATTTCGTGAACGTTTTTTAATCGAAGAATGTGCTTTTGACGCAAGTTTTATTTAGGAAGGTTAATACAATTCTTACAGCAATGCAATGGTTAGGAAAATGTTGAACATAATTTGTTTTTCTTACTAATTTAATGTATTTAATAGAGACATTATATTAGATATTATATTTGCTGGGGAATTAATAGTTCTATCTTAATCTCATTCTCCTAACTTTCGCACCTCTCACTCGCTTCCTTGCCATTGTTGCTGGTACTCCTTGTTAGTTAGTAATCAATTATCACGTTGTTCTCTTCCTTGTCAGCTTGGCCTTCCTCTGCTTAAATCCTTGAATTATTTATTTTAATGTCGGCTTGTTTGAAAGTTTGAGCTTCTTTGGCAACTTATTAACGAGTACAAACATTGAAAATGTTATAAGAAGGTGTCATATGTAGTTTCATATAATTTATTCGTTCTTTTCAGTCCGTTTATGTACTTTTTAAAGTTATTGAGTCGGACGTATTTCATTATCAGAAGTATTAAATTTTATTTTATTTTTTAAATATCGCTATTATCGCCCTCTTTTAAAGTGCTGCCTGAAACACATTCCACTTACTGAGCCATCCGTATAAATAGATCTTGCAAAGTCCTCGATACATTAATTTACAGCAATTTACAAAAAAAAATTGAGGTAGTTGTTGAAAATTCCTTTTTACTTTTCCTCACTACCTATAGTAGGAAAAGTACTGTTTTCACCAAAAAAACTTTTTTCGAGATTTCAACGGAATCATCCGTTTTGGGTGTTTTTAAGACCTCCTGAGTAGTTTTCAGCATGACGTCTGTATGTAAGTATGTGTGTGTGTTATCATCGTAGCGTCCAAGGTGTTAAACCTAGAGAGTTGAAACTTGGCAGAAAAATCATTCCTTATCTGTAGTGGTGCCGCCCGGAAAATCAACTTTTTTCGCCTTCTTGAACCCAGTTTGCTGAGTCAGCAAACATTTTAAAAAATCGTAAAAATCGAAAATGGTCCTGATCGAGTTGAAATTTAGCACAAATGTACCTCTCTGTATGGCAAACAAGCCCACCAAATTTCATTTTGATATTGGCCGCCATTTTGAAGTTATCAATTTTTTAATTTTGAAACTTTGGCGGTTAATAATACCGAAAGTATAAATACGTTTTTGACATATAGCATACCGTTGGAACCGGAAATAATTAAGGAACAAGTATAAAAAACCCGATGACATTCCATTTATTAGTTTAAAAGTTATAAGCGAATATAAATTATTTTTATTAGTGCGATAATTTTGATGACGTCAGAATTTGTTTATCGCCCTCCACTTGTAAACATTCCTATCCTGAGAGGCCGGTAAAGTTCCATTTAACAGCCCTGGGGCCTGTAAAAATGCATGGTTTATCTTTACAAAGCCGCTAGTAGTTCGAGAAGCGGCCGCTTCCTGGCCGGGCCGCGGCGTGCAGGAAGCGCTAGTAGTTTAGTAGCTGACTCAACGTCAGCTGTTCAATTAGTAACAATCAATATTTTTATAACTGCGGTTTGTTTTGGTACTGATGTAACCTTAATATGCATTTATTGATTTGAAGATTACAGCAAAATAGTTTGCATGTTTAGTAATAGTTTACATGTGGTGGGCGATAAAATTATGTACGCACCACGAGCAGTAAGCGACATGACAGGCCTCGGGCGTTAAACGCACTCGTGCTTTCAAACTACATACCTGTCAAAATACCGCCAAAATTCAAGTAATTAAATAAAATAAATAATAATAATTTATAAAATGTATTTTGAAAAATGATAATAAAAAAATCAGTTAGTTCCAAACGGTCACCCATCTACTGACCACGCCCAATGCTGCTTCCTCCTCCTGCGAAGCAGCAAGAGGAAGTACCCCGTACCCGATTTTTTTATTTTTTATTATTTTTGTTTTGTGTTGAATTCGATTAAAAAAAATTATGCCACGTGTCAACTGATTTGTTTTTTTGTTAAAAAAAAAACAACAACAATTATTTAACAAATTTAAATTTTAAATGTTAGCTTTCATCATCATTTTAAAGCTGATAATAAATGTTTTATAGAATATGTAGTGGGTCATTCAGAGCTTAGAGTATATAGTTAAAATTTTCTTCAATTTCCCTATAAAGGTAAAATATTCCACATCAAAGTAGTATAATCAACTTCTCAACTAATCATTAAGGTTCATATTTTGGATGTAAACCTTGTTTATTTTTTATGTGAGGTTCAAGTTGTTAAGTTTCCCTCCGAGGGAACAGTTTTATAGTGTGTAGTGAGGTAATAATTTTTTTAATGGCGGTTTCTGTAGAGTCTTTAAGAAAGGATCTCTTCGCCGGAGGATCCTTAAGCTTCGTATAAATCCGGATACCGTTCGGCTGTTTTCGTAGCCACTATAGAACCTTTCTTTACCTTAACCAAAGCGGACTTAATTGGCAAGAATTTAAATGGGGTGACTTTAAGGTTTTCTTCTCTTTTTATTCGACTATAGCCGTGGAGAGGATTATGAGACCACCCAAGAAGAACTGAAACAGCCATCTTGGATTAACTTGAAAGGGTACATTTATTTTTCTTTAACTCCCAAGCCAAATGAGAAAATGAGGACATTCTCATTCCGCCATGCTGGTGCTTTTCTAAAGGAAATAAATTATATTTTATTATTTTTAAAAATACAGATTTTATAGTCGTAAATATTTCCTCATTTGTGTGATTTTTAAGCTGTGAATTGAATTAAGATTAGCCACTTAAAGGATAAAATTAATGACGTCTGAGCTTTAGTGCATATTTTGCATCATCTGTATAACATCAAATAGGAGCATAATACAAAATCAATATGGCATTTGGATTCTCAAAAAAAATAACACCTTACTCAACTATTCTTCTTGTTTTACTGAATAGGCTCCTAACTCTAAGCATATGACAGCTGGCGTATTGTAGAGGGGGAGTTTCATGATGTAAGATGTCATGAATGGTGATGCAAATAATATGGGGTCTTCCGGAAGATTCCGGAAAGATTTTGTCCGGTCAAAGATTTTGTGATCCCGTTGCGATTTTTTGCAGGGATCATTCTCTAAGGAGTTGCTCGTGATGAGAGTTTCTAATTGGCTGATGAGTCTCATTAGTAATTTGTTAGTGGCTCTCATCATAAGCGTCTTCCATGAGAATGATCCAAGCAATGGGTTCAAACGTATGGTCCAAAAGACCTAGACTTATTTATTCTTCCTGTTTCGCCAGGCGAAAATGGGCACATTGAGACGCAGGGCAGGGAATGAACCACACTGCATTTAGATAAATAAATTGAATAAGTTTGATTTCAAGGACAATCAGGGGAAAGTTGGGAAGTAAGCTGCCTTTCCCGCAAATTAATCATGTGCATTTTGTTTAGTATACCCTTCCTTAACATATTATATCCATAATTTTGTTTTGTAAATAATTTCGGAATTTTAATAAGCGTTTACTAATTTGCTATGAAGGATGTCCTTTATTCGGAAGAAATTAACATTTTTTTTCAAGTATCACTATCAATAATTCTGCTTAAGACGATAAATAACAAATTATGCTTCTTTCACGATTATTTCATTGCTTTTATGTATGAGTACACTTGTTAATAATTATTTTTTTCTACAACATTGTTGGTTTTTATTTTTATTCTTCATAGTGGTGAAGTGTAAACTCCTACCAGGGTTGTCAGTCCCGTGATAATACTCTCATTTCAGAAACTCAATTTCCTACAATTTCCTCTATGCAATGACGATAAATAACAAATTATGCTTCTTTCACGATTATTTCATTGCTTTTATGTATGAGTACACTTGTTAATAATTATTTTTTTCTACAACATTGTTGGTTTTTATTTTTATTCTTCATAGTGGTGAAGTGTAAACTCCTACCAGGGTTGTCAGTCCCGTGATAATACTCTCATTTCAGAAACTCAATTTTTTACAATTTCCTCTATGCAATCGTCATGCATTTTCCTAGGTCTGCCTTTGGACCTTCGTCTTTTCGGCCTTCCCTTGAAAATTTACTTTGGTTTCCTCACTTTATTTATTCAGGTCAGGTTCAGGGATCCTTTTTTTTTATTTAATTCCAGGGGCTTTTACACCCGAAGACGCAGGCCACTTAGATGGGCCCATTGAACAAACCCGGGTTAGGGACCGATATCTTCACACTCGTGTGAAGATATGTCGTTAATCATGACTCCCCTCTGGTTGTTATACAACCAGGAGTGTCATCATCATGGTTTCTAGGCCGAAACCTGGTGGCGCCACTCTTTCGAGGAGCTTCCCATTTGTTTAAACAATGCTGGGTGGACATTGAGCGGGGGGCCTGGTCCGGGAATCGTACCCAGAGCTGCGGTCATCTTCTGACCCGGAACTTGCGTTATCGCACGACAAGCGCTCTAGCCTCCGAGCCACCCAGGCCCCCCAATACTACAGGGGTCCTTACTTCCCCTGTTGCCATTTTCCTAGTACCTCCGCGGCTCACTTCCCTTCTCTCGTCGGCTAGCTGTCACTAGCATGCATTAAGACTAGCTTCAGTTTTAATTTATGAACTTACAGCTCCTGCAAATTCTTCTTATCAATATTAGTCCAGCAGAGCTGGCAGGATGGATAAGGTGTACCCTGCCGCACACAGTTGAGTATTTCCCTTGTAAGTATATTCTATCGCCTTGAGACATCGACAGTCGCCTGAGTAGCTAGCTCTCCATTGTACTGGATAATTGATCCTGCTGACAAAATAACAAATAACATAATCTGTATAAGATAATTGTTGAAATAATACTAGATAAAGTATAAAAATGTACATATACTTAATATGCATAAGTGATACAATTTTTTTTTACCTTTGTTCTTAAGATTATAAGCTGTTTTCTTAAATGTTATACTCAATTATTATGTCTCGCTCTACATTGTGCTCTAAAATATGTATTAATTTATATGCATGAGTGTGTGTGTGTATATAAAAAATGTAAACCCTGAATTATATTTGAGTAGGAAGGGGATTGTCATTTAGTGGTATAGAGATTATAGAGTACCGTAAGTATTTTATGTCAGTGTACACTAACAAAGTAATTAATTATTTAGAGTTGTGAATGATTTATCTTGTGTAATTATATAGTATATGTCTAGTTATATTGTCATCTCCATTTGTTACTATCTGACATAGCTTTGTTCTCTCTACAAATATATTCTAATGGCGTTTGTGATTAACATCTTACTTCATATAATTATTTATTCATTTATTCATATTATATTTTTTTGTTCTATTATTCTTTTTTTAACAGCGATTATTTTTTTAACATTCTTCAAATTACAATAACATAAAATCGTTCTGACTCTACACAGAATTTTGTCTTGTTGAAATATATATTTTTTTCTCACTTGCTGTTATTCTTCGATGTCTTATTTTTTTCTCACTTGCTGTTATTCTTCGGTGTCTAAGTGAGTAATTATCTTAAAAACTAGTTTTTCCGTCTTTTTGTTTGATTAGTATTTATTTAAAAGGTTTTTTTTTATTAATCAAAATCCTTTTTCATCTACGATTTCATTATTTTTCATATTATTTGTGTTATCTTAAAATTATTTAATAATAACTCCTAATTTTATTTTTTTTTATCACGAACAATGTTTAATGCTATAGCTATGTTTTTTTGTATTATCTTATTATATTATGTAATATATATATTTGGAGAAAGTATTGTGATGGCGTAGAAAATGTGTGCCGTCTGTAGTCCTTAGACTGTGCCGACGCGTGTAGTCTAAATTACTGAGCTGAATTTCGATTAAATATGCCGTAAATGTACAAAAAAATCAATTTGACAAACCCGAACAAAATTTTCTATATGTATAGTGATGTCGAATTAAAACCCAATAATATCTAATTTTATTAAACTATGTATTTAAAAAGTGTTTTGCATGTTATTGTTTACATTGCATTTTTTATTCTCATTTCTCAGCTAAATCCAACTTATTTCTATTGATATCTCGAAAACTTTATTTTTCTTAGGAAAACGATTTGTATGGTTGGGTTCGTATTCAAATTGACTTCAAAATATTTATTTAAACCAAAATCGTCGAAACAGTTTTCGAGAAAAAAATATATTCACGCTGTTTTGAGGAGTAGCGCCCTCAAATTTAGAGCAAATTTTTGTCTCAATTTTACATCCGGGTATGATTTTTATGGATATACAGGGTAACTGGCGTTATATATGAAAAAATGAAGTAGGTTGTTCTACGCCTCAGGGGCTACAAAAAACACTATATAAACCATGGGTCAAATATTAACCATTCTCCCATAAGTTCAAATTTTATGATTTTTTTAAGATCGCATGCCTTTGCTCATAAAAAACACTAATTGCTCCAAAAGTATAAAAGCTAGAACAAAATTTTTGGTTTCGTTTTAAAGCTAACAAAATTTCCTATCAGAAAAGTATTTCATTTTCATTCCTTCAAATTACATGACAAAAAATGTATACAAATGTTATTTTTAAGAAAAAATAAAACAAAATCTTTTTTCTTTGTGGTTCCATAACTTAGAATAGAACTAAGTTTAACCTGTTCGGATTTCAGGAAAAACTTCCTTATTTTCTAAATTTTCGATCAATATTAATATTAATACCTATTCATAAACCGGAATTTTTAGTAAACTTAGCTGAAAGTAAAAAAGAAACATGTTTACTGTTGCTATTTTTGTCTAACAGGTGAGTAAATAATTAAAAACATATTAAAAATAACAAGACTGGTTTAGTATACTCACCTATATTTAAAAAAAACAATAAACATGTTTCTTGTTTTTCTTTCAGCGAAGATTACTAAAAATTCCGCCCTATGAATAGGTATTAATATTAATATTGATCGAAAATTTAGGAAATAAGGAAGTTTTTGCTGAAGTCTGAACAGTTTAATCTCGGTTCTATTCTAAGTTATGAAACCTCAAAGAAAAAGGATTTTTATATTTTTTCTAAGAAATAACATTGGTATACATATTTTGATATGTAATTTGAGGGAATAAAAGTGAAAATTACACTTTCTTATATGAAATTTTGTCAGCTTTACAACGAAACCAAATTTTTTTTTCTAGCTTTTATACTTTTGGAGCAATTAGCGTTTTTATGAGCGAAGGCATGGGATCTCGAAAAAAAACAAAATTTGAACTTATGAGAATCCAGTATACGATATCAGTCCAGTAGTTTAGGCTTCACGCCTGCACAGACGACAGACAATATACAACTGACATTTTTCGGACTCTGTGGACCTTAAAGCGTGTAAATAAATCCATCAAAGTACAATACTTTCTCTATTGTATAAAATACCAAGTATATGAGAAAGTAAATACCTATTCATAACTAATGATTCGAGAATTATCAAAATGGTTATTAATTTAATATTAAAACTCGCTTTAAAATTTAGATAAGAGAATAAAATTTAGGCCGAAACCTGAATCGTAAAAAGAATAAAATACGCGCTGTTCATGTTTTCGGGTATTTTATATCCATGTGTAAATAAGTTTTGAGACGAGGGCGGACGTTTAAAGCCTGACCAACTTTGAAGAAAATATAAAGTAAAGAAAATAACTAAGATATTTTTAAAGTTATCACAAAATACGAGCTCATTAAGTTTTGTAATGTTTTGGTTTTTAAAAATCTGTTCAAATATCTTGTTAAGAATAAGTAGATTAAAAGGTAATAAAAAGTGATGTTCTTTTGAGGATTATAAATTGCTTAATGGAATATGAGAGTGAGTTAGGTCCGTTTACTTGGGGTTTAATATTTTGAAAGCGAAGCGGGTTATCCTAAGAGCTGTAGAGACGTCAGTTGTGACAGAGGCCAGGTGAAGAAAGGAGCTTCGTGACAACCAGTCACGGATTTTATCTCAGCTCACTCTGTCACAGTTCTCTTTTAACTCCATGTCACTCTAGCTATCTCTATACTCACAGCAAAATCTTTCATTTGGGTGTTTTTACTTTCTCATGTAAAGAGAAAGTATTGTGATGGCGCGAAAATTCGATTTTGATGGATTTACACGAGTCCAAAAAAGTGGTTTTTAAAAAATGTCTGTCGTCTGTCTGTCTGTAGAGTGTCTTGTGCAGACGCCTGGAGCCGATTTTGACGAAATTTGGCATAAATGTTCAGAAAAATCATACCCCGAGGCGAAATCGAAAAAAGAATTTTAGCTCCAAATTTAGGGGCTGTACCCCCCAAAAACTCTGAAAAAACATGAAAAAAAAAATTATTTCTGAAAACGGTTCCGACGAGTTTGATTAAAAAATACTATAATGTAGCCCATATAAATTCGAATCTAAAGATATAAGCCGTTTTCCCCAGGAAAAATCTAGTTCCTGAGAAAAAAGCTTAAAACGCGGACGGAGGGAGCCCGGGTTCGATTCCCCGCCCAGAAGATGTTATTTTTATGATAAATTTTGATGAAATGTTCAATAATAATTAAATGTACATACGAAAACTAATAAATGGAAAACACTGGGCCAAATAATTATGACCTCCTATATGAGAAAGTTTGGCTGAGTTGTCTCGGACCGATTTTTTGCTTTATGATAACGTTATTAAAAATTTCTTTAATAATTTTATATAAGAGAGTGTAAATCTATGACAATTCGTGCTTAGAAATTCAATAAATAATAGAATTGTTGTATATCATTAATAAAATTATTCTTAAAAGTGTAGGTATATTATGTATGATTTTCCTCAGCAAATTGTTATTATTTAAATTTTTATTGTAAATTTTGACGGATAATTTAATGGTTTACTTATCTTCTTCTAGAAGGTATGGTACAAGGGAAATAAATAAATTAAAAAATAGACTGCCAATTTGTGTTTTTTTTTTTTTTTTTGGTTTCTGTATTCTTCATCTGCAAAATTTGGGGATGATTGAAAGACGGGAAGTGGTTCAAAATTGGGGTAATATGTGTGCGAAGAAACTTACAAAGCAAAGTAATATAAGACTAGTAGGAAAATACTAAAATCAACAAAATAAACATAACATTTGTCGCAAGACGCGACAATTATTACAGCTATAATTAATTTGTTTAATTGTTTCCCCCGTTTTTTAATCTGTCATAATTTTTTTGTTTTTTACATGAATTAAAGTATCAATTTAGCAAAATAAATAAAGAGCGCAGACGGTTCAAATGTTTCTGGGGCTATCTGCGGGTTACTTTCGATATACTATAAAAGTTTCGTACAAATTAGATGAGTACTTTTGAAGATATAGGTGTAACTAAATGTTTGATTGTATGCTTGTGGAAGAGAAATAAACGAGCGCAGAAGGGTACAACTTATATGGGATCATCAATGAGCTAATTATGACTTACTGTAAAAATTTCATTAAAATCGTGTAGTTTTTATGATATGTTGATTCGCAAAAATTGAGCGACAGGCCGACAGACAGGCAGACAGATAGACAGGCAGACAGATAGACAATCAGACAGATTGACAGACAGACAGACACGGAACCAAAAATGTGCCCTATGTCTGAAACGGATTTGTCTTGGAATTTTTGAAATCGGAGACATAAAATATTTTTGTTCTTTAGAATTAACACGTAGCTTTCGTTACCTTCGATAATCTCGGAAGCTTTAATAATATGTATAGACAAAATTACACGGCCGCTTGGAATCGAAACCCCGTTTCCCGAGTATTTGCTCCTCAATTTTGTAACCCTAGAGAGCTTCGGAGGAATTAATTTTTATTTTTCCAAATAGATGTTATGTAATTGATATAGTATAGATATAAATCCAAACCTTTAGGAGTTACCTGTAGGAGTTAACAAAATGGTTTGATCATGATTTTAATTATCAAACATTTAGGTATATCTTAAATCCTACTAAGACTTGACTTAAAAGTTGGAGTTGAATTATTCTAGGCTGAGGTAAAGTAGTAAAATTCTGTCTAATCACAATAGCTTTATGACTAAGTCGGCTTTTAACCGTTACGGAGTCATTCTGCGACGTAAACTTTAAAGTCAGGTTCATTTCTCCATTTATACTCGTATGTGATGACGCGTGGTTCTATCTATCCAGGGTGCTGATGGTGACCGCTTGCAGTTAAAAGCTGGGTTCCAGCTTACCTTAATAAAGCTATTGTGGTGAGATAGTCTTTTACCTCAGTACAAAAATGTCCTTCCTTCTGCATATCGATCCAGGTTAAGTAACAGTAATTAATATCTATCATCTTAATAGTTAATTATTACCATTGTTATTCACCGTAATCAATATTCACTTATTGTTAAATCTACTCTATGCTTTAAAATAATAAAGATTTTATAACAGATGAAACTAAAACAACAGACATAATAATATTCGAGTAAACTGTAACAATTATCTGAAACATGGACATGACATTGTTACAAGCGTAATTTTATACAAAGCATTTCAATACCAGAGGCAATATTACTTTAATGTAATTCTGGTTTGTTTAACTACATGAACAATTAATTATTATTATTATTGCAGTTAATAAATTACATATTATAAACCCTGAAGTCTATATTAAGCATAATATAGAACACACACACACACACACACACACACATATATATATATATATATATATATATATATATATATATATATATATATATATATATATATATATCAAGAATATAGTTGGCCCCAGGATGGTTCCCTGCAGTACACCCCAGTTTAATACACCTTTGTATAGGGAGTTTATTTATTGAAATAATAATCACACGGCTATCTTACATTATTACCTTCTGCGAAAAAAACAAAAATAGAGAAAAAACTGGAGCGTGTTCGAATAACAATTTAATAAATTATTGTTTCAAGAGTGTTATTATTAAATGAAGGTGAAACTTAGAGCCGTGTTTTCACGGAGTCAAGGTAATTTTGACTTGTTCCTTCTCTCAGCGAGGGACTTGTAATAATTGTTTCATCATTAAAGATTGAATCATTATACCAGGCCTCCAGGGCTTCTCTTCCACAGTGTATTTTTCTTCCGTTGTTCTTTTCTTTTTTCTCTCTCTCGTTGGCCTCTCATTTTCTTGTTCCTGAGGGCTCACTCTTTCAGTTATAATATCTAGATTGTGAAGGTAAACTATATATATAAAAAAATAACAACAAGGCAGGCATGTTATTTTTTTAAAACCAACGGAGCTGTTGGGTTTGGAAATTACCCTGCCGGTAGTTTCGGATGGTTCCAAGAGAGAGGGAGTCCTTTTTTAAAAAAAATAAAAAATTGGTCTGGTGTAATGACTGAGTTGGGAAGCCCAAAGGAATAAGGACCTCTAGCCGCTATTAAGATCCTTTGAGGTCGGCCATGTTCTTTCGTTTCGGAACCTTCTCCGACAATCTCCTCTTCTTATTTTTTTTTTCAAACTCTCCTTCTTCTTTCAGGTATCCTTTTCGTCGTGAGGTACATACAGCGAGAATAGAGTTGGTCCGAGAATGGTTCCCTGTAGCACACCTCAGATTACTATACCTTACAGCTGCCTTTTCAAACCATCTTTATCTTTAAAAAAAACTTTTTCCACCGAGTTCATAATTGTTTATTTGATCATAAAAAAATACACTAGCCTTTACTACTTAGAAACAAAACAAAAAATAATTATACGAACATTTCAAAATTGGAACTCATCATATTTCTATTTTAATTGCTACATCTGCTGGTTCTTTCTAATTTAATTTTTTTTCGAGGTGTTATTAACTTTCGTTCACAATTTTATTATTTATTTTCTCATTTATACATATACACGTATATATATGTACACACACTTTTTAACTATAGAAGATGATAGGCAATTTTGATAGAAAGATAATAATACAAATACTCTTGTTATAACTAACTAGGATCATTTGATGAAAACGTGAAATTGAATTTATAACTATCCAAACAAAAAAAGGTTATAAGAGTAATCACTAAAATAACAAAATAAATTAAAAGATAACAAACTAGAAAGAAAATAAAATAGTAGATATTGGTTTTAAATCATTATAATTGAACATTAATTTATCTACGTGGTTTTAAAATAACTATGTAATTAAAATCAATGCAGTTAAATCTTGTTATTGATTTATTGAACTATTTATGTATTGATTGATTTTATAATTGAAATTATTAAATAAATTGGTTTACATTTTGCCTTATGTATATAATTTTTTTAGCAAAATTATGGTTATAC
Organism: Gerris lacustris; assembly: GCA_951217055.1. Classification (NCBI taxonomy): domain Eukaryota; kingdom Metazoa; phylum Arthropoda; class Insecta; order Hemiptera; family Gerridae; genus Gerris; species Gerris lacustris. Next base: position 40,650,971 of record OX578277.1, on the reverse strand, counting down.
GGAGATAGCAGGAAAGTTGTTTTGAACTATAGATGTATAATATTGATTAAATATAAAAAAAGGCTATATTCACCTTTTTCCTTTTAACTTCCTGACACCTGGATTAATTTTTTAATATTATATATTAGGTACAGTCCTATATGCCAAATTTATTTATTTTATCATCAATTAAATAGCATTAATTAATAGTTTTATAGAATGACACAGTATTATCCATTACATGTATGTAGCTGAATAAGCCCTTTGGCAGGCCTCCGCCATCTTCGGGTACAGAAGATCTGTAATATATATATATATATATATATATATATATATATATATATATATATATATATATATATATATATATATAATCGGTGGTGTGACAGATCTTCTGTGCCCGTACCGATGTTTACTATGCTCCTGATTCGATTGAGGTCATCCTAGAAAAACCCTTATGCTTTTGATAGAAGTTGCTGAACTGCTTGAACTGATCGCAATATTATATGTTTTTTGTATTTTTTGAGTGGGTTATGCCATTTTACCACCCAAATTATTAAAACAAAACACAAAAAAATGTCCCCCTCCCCGCTTTCCCATAAGGACAGGTCCTAGAAAATAAGGAAAAAATAATAAATACATAATATATAAATTTCTGCCGTCCAATGATATTGACATGTGGATTAAAAATGTATATCGCGTTTCCAAAATGGCGGCCATTACTAAAAGAGCCAAATAAGTACATCTATTTTATGTGGCCGTAACTATGGTGACTCAAAATTTTAATTTTTTGAAATGTTTAAGATGCTAAAGGATAACATATGCACACCATGCTTCTCCGCACAGTACAATTTTTAATACATATTTTAGTTTAAAAAAAAATAATAATAATAACGTACGATATATGAATGTTTATGACCGAAGAAACCCTTTTAGTAGCTTGGTGGCAAGTACTTGACTGGATTTTTTTTTAGGTTTGTGGAACCAAGCCATATAGGCATTTCATTAATGGCTTCGCCTACATGTTTATAGAAAACATGGCCAAAGATTCTTATAGCAGCAGGCTTATATATATATATATATATATATATATATATATATATATATATATATATATATATATATATATATATATATATATATATATAATAAACAAAACAACACGACCGCGAATAGTTTTATTAAAACACTGAAAAAAACCCAGGGTTCGGTCACAAAACAAAAACTAACTCACACCACTCACAACATACTTAAAAACCCGACGTTTCGGCTTTATTTAAAACATTCTTCAGAGGATCTAAAATCCGACACAGTATTATCCATTACATGTATGTAGCTGAATAAGCCCTTTGGCACTAAAGGAGCCAAATAAGTACATTATTTGTATATATATATATATATATACCGAACCCTTGGTTTTTTTCAGTGTTTTAATAACTATTCGCGGTCGTGTTGTTTCGTTTATTATATATATATATATATATATATATATATATATATATATATATATATATATATATATATATATATATATATATATATATATATATATGTATATATATATATATATATATATATATATATATATATATATATATATATATATATATATATATATATATATATATATAATAAGAATATGTATGTCACTTTAAATCACAATATTTGTTACTTAGTATATTTAATTTTAATAGTTGGTTTATTTAATGTTATTTACATTTTTATATGTATCTGCAGTATTTAGTTATAAAGTCCCGTTTATTTTATTGGGATCTCTTGTTGAAAAACTTCTGTATTGTAACAATCCTTATACTAAGCTTATTTTCTCTTTTCCTATCATATATCATGTTTCTAAAAGTTGGCATACATTTGTCATATCCTTCAAACAAAAGTAGCATGCTAGTAATATTACTTAGAATATGATTACTCTTAACTACAAACATATTAAAACAACTTAACTCGATAACTTACCATAGCTCGATGTTATGCTTCTTTAAACCATCCCATAAAAACCCTTTTTTTCGAACCATTACCAAGGAAGGTTACACGAGTATGGTCAAGATGGCCGCCATCATATCTCATTGTATTTTACTGCCGGCACCGGGTTTCTCGTGTATTCACCTGCTCCTATCCCTGGAATTATTACCCTTTAGAGGTTTTTATTGCTAGTTCTGCTTGTTCCTGACTTCCCTAGACAAGAGAACATTAAATAATTAACCATTAAAAAATAAAATACTCTACCTTGCAGCCGCCTCTGCTTCAACACAACTATAATTTTTATTGCTACCTGTTTTTTACTTTCTTTATCTTCTGTACCCACCCTAGAATTTATTTTTATTTTTGCCTTGATAATTCTACATACACATAATATTACACTCTTAAAATCATTTGAAAAACAATTCTCTAATTAGTTTAATTATCTTTAACGATATGAATATATTCAGTTATTCAAAACCGAAATGCAATTTGTGCGTACATGTGCTTATTAATAAACATAATTAATAAATAAATAAAAAAAGTCCCTCATAAATATTGTTTTCCCCCTTTCTTTATTACCTATTTTGATATTATTTTAACATAATAGAAGTTAAAGTAAAGGTATAATTTCGATACGCATTTTTAAAAAATTATTAAACAAATTATTGAAGCGAATTTCCTCAAGATAAGAACGAACGAACCTACTTTATCTTTGTGCAAGACAAAATAACTTATAACAGTAAAAATAGGCGAATTTGGCTAAAATTTGTACATGTCTTACCATAGATGAATAACTACAGTGACATTGTTGCTAGAACACATTGCAGGTGACACAGGGCAGGACAGCACCGTTTTTTCAACCTCAGAAGTATAAATGCGCAAAGCAAGAGATCTAAGAAATAAGAAGAAGAATTGACGTGCTCAATTACAACAACTATTAACAAACATGTTGACAGGCCACAAGAAAAACAGCACTAAACCACTGGAATGGACTGAAGAAGCTCGTTTTTCTTTCAACTCTGTTAAAGAAGCTCTTAGTAAGACCGCTCTCTTGATCCACCCGTAGCCTGGAGCCACACTGTCTCTAACTGCAGATGCCTCGGATGCAGTGATAGGCGCAGTATTACATCAGGAGGTTGATGGTGTTAAAGAGCCACTAAGTTTTTTCTCCAGAGTCCAGAGCCTTAAACAAATCACAGGTGAAATACAGCGCTTATGATCGTGAACTCCTTGCTATTTATAGTGCTGTAAAACACTTCAAATTTCAACTCGAAGGCCAGTCGTTTGCAGTTTATACGGACCATAAGCCGCTCACGTTCGCTTTTTAGCAAGACATGCTTAAAGCTTCGCCCAGACAAGCTGAACAGTTAAATTTCATAGCTCAATTTACTACATATATTCGATGTATTTCTGGACAAGATAATATCGTAGCTGACTCGTTATCTCGCATTGACACAATTACCGTTCCATCACTAATTAACTATGATGCTATTATTGCTGACCAACAAGATGATTCTGACCTTATGCTTTTGCAAGAAAATCCTACTCTTGAGATCGTTAAAATTCTATTGCCAAACTCTGCAAAGAAAATCTATTGTGACGTATCTACTGGGGTTTCTCGACCCTACATTCTACAGGCGTTTCGACAAGCTGTCTTCAAATCACAACACGAACAACCACAATGATGATAACAAAGAAATTTATTTGGCCTAATATTAGAAAGGATTGTCATACTTGGACTAGAGCATGCATTCCCGCCAGCGTTCCAAAGTAGGGCACCATACTAAAACTCCGCTTAGCATATTTGAGGTCCCCAGTGAGAGATCTTACCACCTAAATGTCGATATAGTAGGTCCCTTGCCACTTTGTGAAGGTCATCGTTATTTACTAACTGTCATTGATAGATTCAGCAGGTGGGTAGAAGCTGTTCCAATAGAAGATCAGACAGCCAAAACAGTTGCCAATGCACTAATTAGTTCATGGTTCTCACGTTATGGCGCGGCGTGCCTGTCCGAATCACTACCGATCAGGGTATACAATTTGAGAGTCATCTCTCGCCCTTATGGGTCAAGTTGCTACCCATGGTTCTCCTTGGAATGCGTTCCGCAGTCAAAGAATATTTGGGTTGTTCGTCGGCTGAATTAGTTTTCGGAGAACCTATCAGAATGCCGGGTGAGTTTATATCAAGCCAACCTTCAGTTAGTCAGTCTGAATTCTTACAATACTTACAAGAAACAATACGATCTTTAAAACCTACGCCTACTGGCACACATGGTTCAACTAAAACATTTGTCCCAAAAGAGCTCTCAACAGCTTCTCACGTGTTTATACATAAGACATGTCCTCCTGCTCTTCAACCAACTTACTGTGGACCGTATAAAGTTGTAAAACGATTTGACAAATATTTTGATCTTGATATTGGAGGAAGAGTAAAACGTGTGTCCGATGATCGTCTTAAACCAGCATTTATGGTTAAAGGTGATACTTGCCTGCTTACCCAAGCTGATCTTATGACAAAGCTGGTAAATACGCCTGCTGAAATTGCAGAGAAAGCTCCGACACCTCAAACAACATCCACAGCCTCAGAGACTGATAGAAGAACTCGATCCGGCCGACGCGACGAGTCCAGTTTCCGTACCTGGAAGAAGTTCATCGTTGTCACTAGGGGGGAGTGTGTAGTGAAATTATTATTTACTTATTTCAATTATTTTTGACAAGACTGTTTGTTTTGATTTCCTATTTTGAGAAGTTTGTTATTGTTGACAGTAAGGTAATCACTCTAATAAAAATCCAGTCATGCACCATGACCTAATGAACGAATTTTCAAAGAAATGTGTGTATTATTGGCTTATGATAATATAGGAAAATTTAGGAGGTTATGTATGTCCCTTTAAATCACAATATTTGTTACTTAGTAGTAGTATGTATGTATATATAATCAAAAGTAATTTATTTCAAAAAGTGATTGCAAAATATGTATTAAGTATATTCTAGTGTTGAACCATATGCTAATGTCAGAAAACTTTAATTTTCGTACCCCAAAATAGGCACATTAATTAAATCGTAAGGTGCAATGAATAACGTAAAATATGATCTTACTGTGATATAGTGCCTAATAATTAATTTTTATTTCAAATGTATGTATATATATATATATATATATATATATATATATATATATATATATATATATATATATATATATATATATATATATAGATCTTAATGGTACTTGGAACAATTTAATTTAATTGAATTATGATATATATATATATATATATATATATATATATATATATATATATATATATATATATATATATATATCATAATTCAATTAAATTAAATTGTTCCAAGTACCATTAAGATCGTAACAATAATTATTGCGATAGCTTCAATAATATTTTTCATAGATATTATATGTAATAAAATGAGCATAAAATAGTGGTATGATATAATTATGGTTCATAAAAATAATTATTGTTTAGCCAGATTATAATGAATGAGCTAATAAACAAAAGGAAATTATGTGGCCCTTTGCAATTATTATTAATTCATACCTACTCACATATATATATATATATATATATATATATATATATATATATATATAATGAGTGGTTGAGTTAGAGAATGAGTCAGAATACTCATGTATTCTTAGAATTGAGTTTTAATTAAATTAACTGAAGAAAGAAATTATTTAGTGATTGAATTAGTTTTTATAGTGTAATGTTTTTGAAAGGAATGGGAAGATTAATTAATGCTCCGTTTATTTTATATCTATTTTTTAATTAGAAATAACTTCCTTTCTTTATAGAGTGAACTTTTAAACATAATTATTCTGTATTCTGAAATAAAATGTAAAGTCTAGAAATAAATAGTTATAATATTTTGGTTCTTTTCAATGTCCTTTTTCTCAATTTATATAGTCAATAAACTGTATACATTGATAAGGTTTTTCGCAGGGGTACAAAAGTATGATTTTGAGAGTTAGTGGCTTAAAAGTCCCTTAAATGTACCTCACTTTATCCGGAAGTATAAAATTTAAAAAAAAAACTGTACTTATAAGATAGAAACATAAACCTCCCGAAAATAATAAAACTTTGTAAAATCTGGACAGTTTGAGATAAATTAATGAAATTTAGTGTAACTTACCATGTAAAGGGAAGGTTGTATTCATCCCCTCGTGCACTAGGGAAAATCACCCTAGTTTCCCCCAGGCCACCCAACTTAAAAATAGGAATGAGTGTTTTTGACACCAGATTTGGAATCTATGCCAAAAAAAAAAAAAAAGAAAAGGAAATTTTACTTAAAACTCCTATATTTTGTTCCTTATATGGGAAGAAAAAAATCTGAACAAAACAAAAGTTTTGAAAGAAGAAGAATTAAAAAAAGTCCAGTCATGCACCATGACTTAATGAGCGAATTTTCAAATAAATCTGCGTATTATTGGCTTATGATAATATAGGAAAATTTTGGTTTTGAATTTGCATGGGTGGAAAAAAAAAATTGGTACACAGGGGTACGGGGTACAAAAGTCAAAATAGTATTTACCCTTAAAGATTCATGTCGTTGGAAAGCTCTTTAAGAGTACAGTAATTGTTGTTATGTACACTTTTATCATATTTTCATATAAAAGTGGGGTGAAATGGAAATAACTCGTTTTTATGCTATTTTTGACCCTAAATTGTCAAAATTTGACCTCTAAATGAACTCCAAAAATTCTGGCAACGAACCCATCCTTTCTTTTGATATTATTGACATTTTAAAATTTGTTTGAAATTTTTAAGTTTATCCTAAGGGGAGATATCGTCTGGAGTGACAAATATATACATACATAAAAAAAAGTGTTAAATTTTAGGAATCGATTCAGAATGGTCTAAAACGGATTTCCATGGAAAAATTTTTCAAAAATTCGCATTACAAAAATTGTGAAGCCATTGCAATAGCGTAATTTTCTTTGAAAATTCGCTAAAATTACAAAACTAGTCAAACCCAATTTCAAACTTTATTATCAACACGCATGATCCCATATCAAACACCCTTACTCTGGATTTGAACAGAACGTAAATTGCTAATATATTTTTCTATACTCTAAATTTGTATCTAATCTACAAATTTTACTTTCGTAAGCTCCAATGAAAAGTAACTGGGAAAATATAATATGCTTGAAACTTTTATAATTAAATTCGTTTTGAATACACATTCATTTTTATTTGTGAATCCCTCTCATTTTACTTATCTACTCTTTTATCATTATATATATATGTATGTATAAAATAAAAACAAGTAGTTGACACTAGTATTAAGATAATGTCACGAGTTAAAATATTGTTAGGCGCCATATTTCCAACATTTTGTTTAGGGGGACCACCTGAAATATAAAATAAAAAGAACTCTTGGTACCTGACGCAATACATGTCTGTGTATCATGGTTTTTATACTATATCATATGTGTGCGTCTCCTCTCTCTCTCTCTCTTTTATATATATATATATATATATATATATATATATATATATATATATATATATATATATATATATATATATATATATATATAAAGGGAGAGAATCAAGATAAGATTATTAGGAGCGTGTGTAGTTTTCAAGAAGGACATTTGAAAATATATGATTTTATATGGTCTCGTTGAGGAGAATGTGCAGGCTGTAAGGATATAATCTTGTATTGAGAGTTGTGTAGTAGGAGAGGTCCTGAGTCCTGGGTGATTATGAACCCTAATGAATTACCTTAGCAGTAGACTACTTCCAATGCTTCCCCTTGTTGAAGCACGCAGTCTCACGACACAAGATATTTTTATTATATCCACTGTAGAGGTTTTACAGGAGGAATGAGAGAATTTCATAAGATAAGCCATCAGGAGATATAAATAAGTTTGGTACAGGCCTTGTATCCACCCTCCATATTCTACCAGTGTCTCTCGCTCACCACCATCTAACCTTCCATAATTATTATTATATATTTTTTACAACCGAATAACAATATTGTTTTATATTTATTTCTCTTTCGGTTTACTTCATATCATTAAGAAGTAAAATACTTTTGCTGTATAATATATTATATCCTGGATTTTAAAAATGTTTTAATATTAATATATATAATTAATATTAATATTAATATATAAGTATTCATATTAAAAATCGTTTAAATATTCCTTTTTGTATTTGAAGTGAGCCTGATAATATCCAGCAAATTCCTGTATTCTTTGATTAAATTTGATTGTGGACGCCACCAGTTGTTTTATTTCGGATGTACCCCTCCTTTCTGCCCATCCCCCATGATTATAACTTTACAAGTAGGCACAAATATTTCAACTAAAATTTGTGGGTACTATTGATGTCAGTGGTCGTATGTTTCTGTATATTTTCGCAGTATGTAATGTAAGATGGGTAAGATAAAGTAACATATTGTGAACTCTAAAAATTACTTGTAAAATAAAAAATATTTATTATCTATAAAAATATATCGTCGGGTAATTATTATTATTATTTTTTTTGTTATTATAAAACATTTTGTAAAGGAGTTATAATAAATAGTTTTTTTTATGATTTAGTTTTTTACGTGTCCAAATTCAAAATTTCATCCAAAAAGCTTTTGCGACGTCAAGGAACAAATTTGGTCTCGTCTCTATCGATCAATAAATATGCGATTGATCATTTTTAAAAATTCTTATTACTGCTGATATTTATTGGATAAAATTAATTAATGAATTATGACTTTGCTGAAAATATAAATGGGTCCAAATAAACATCTTTTTAATTCCTAGCGGAGTCATTATTTTTATAGAATTGTTTCAATACTCAAATCCTAAGTTCTAAGTAACATTCATATTATCAGATGTTTCTCATCATATTATATTTTAAAGTGAGCTTTCGTCAGATATATTAAGCTATACGCTATACTAGTTAGCACATTAAAAAAATGCTTATAATTTAACTAATTCTAGGGACATTCTTTACTCTTAGCTGTTGTTATATCTTTAACAATTAATTTAGCTTATACCTCTACTCAAATTAACAACTTTTTCATAGCTAAAATAAATTAAGTTAACTAATTCTAAGTAACTACTAATTCTCTTCTAGTTAAGATTGTTCAAGATATTTAGTAGTAAAGGTACAAGGTAGTGTTATTTAGAGGCGGGGGGAACTGTATAATATCGAGTACAAGTTTGAACCCTCCTAGTATATTGTTAGGATATGGTTTAAGCTGTAGCTCACGATTCCACTTATACTCGTTGTAGAGGTTTTATAGCGTGTAATAAACTATATAATATAACTATTTAATATTTGTAGCGGGTATGTTGGTGTGTCTATGGGGTTGTTCCGTCCCTCAGCTTGTATCTGATTTAACTGTGCGCTCTCTCCAAACGAACCTAATTCAATCACGTATTTCATTTAGTATATAGCCCACGCTAGATAACTTTGCCTCTTAAGTTAAGTCATAAATAAAATTTCTTTCTATATATATATATATATATATATATATATATATATATATATATATATATATATATATATAACCTATCTGAGGCATCTATATTTTAACTTACGGTATGAATATAAAACGATTTTTCAATGCAATGTAATATATATACGTCGCTGTGTCTAAAATATTAAGATTTATATTTCTTAATTGTAAATATAATATACCTATTCATATCCCCAAGTTAAAATCTACCAGTTGATCGAATTGGTTATTTGATATGCTATGCACGTCTGCTTCTACTATGATATCTAAAGCAAGGATATAACATACAGTTACAGTGGTGGATCCAGACAATTTTCTTAGGGGGGGGGGGGTCCCTAAAAATCTTTTGGAGCATAGTCTATGTATAATGCCTACAGCCCTAAGGGGGGTCCGGGGGAGGCCCTCGGTAAATTTAAGAAAATTAGGTTCAAAATGGTGAATTTTATGCCTTTTTTTAGCTACAAATTAGCTCTCAACTTAAAGTTTGTTTAAAATTGTTTCTGCTGAGTTTTTGAAACATTGTTCACAGCTTTCTTCAGCTGTATTTTTAATACATACAGATATTTTTTCGTAATTTTGTTGAGGAAGGGAAATCCCCCCCCCCCCCCCCGTGGATCTACCCCTGATTAGTAGAGACATCTGCCTCTGGTTCGGATGGGGACAAATTTGAAAAGGTGGCTTCTTCAATCAAACAGACAATTTTAATTGCGGGACCGGGTTTGAGGAAGACTTTTTTTTTACAACACAGGAAGAACCTTGGTTCAGATGTGACAAACCAGAAGTAGAGCAAGATGGAAATTCAGAATTAGAAGTCACTTTTTGTGGCGGTGGTTTAACTCTCTTAAAAAAAGAATCAATTCGTTGGATAAAATCATGATATCGTTTCATGCTGAGATTTTTGTAAATAATTTAATAAATTTCAAAATATAAAGCGCACAAAAGAACCAGGCTTAGGGCTTAGGCAGACAAGTATGATGCCGTTGCCAATAGGAATTCAACTGGGTAGAAATGAGTTGACACTGATAAAAGGAGCTGAACACTATTCAAAATGAACTAATTAAGAAAAATATTATGGATTTGGGAAAGTCAAGATAATATTAAATAATAATAGCCATTTATTGAAGAACATTTACTATTACATTTTTCTATAAAATACATACATTTTGTTTTTTTCCTGTTTTCAAATCGGTTTTTAGAACCGTGGCACCCAATTTGGGTATGGAGTTGCCTTCATTTATGTTTTACAAATTATAAGTGTTACTTTAGATACAATTATATAACAATATATTAAGAAAGACAATATTAGAAGGAAATATTATAAAGAAACAAAAAAAAAAAAAAAAAAAAAAAATTCTTTATAATATTTCCAAGATAATATTACTTTTAACCTAAATCTTAAATTAAAAAAAAATACGTGTGGTGTCGCGGGACACCACCCGGTAGGAACGAAGTTCCTTACATTTTTCATTAAATATAAATTATTAAATTACACTGCTAAGTACGTATACATTGCTAACTACTTATCCATGGCGGAGTTAGAAAAGAGACAAAATTAAAAGTAACCAACTGTTTGTACCTTGCAGAGTTAAGGCAAAATTAAAAGAAAATCATTATTTGTATAATTAAAGCAAGCGTCTTACTATAAATATATATTGAATATATAAAAAAAGTTTACCATGATGAGTTTATAGTGAAAGAGTATGTTTGTTAAAGGAGTTTGGATTGAAATAGGACTGTTTTTCTACCTACCCGGCCAATTAATTTAAAATATTATAAAATATATCTCTTCCCTAGATATATTTTATATATATCTCTTCAGCTTCTGCCTGTATCAGGGTGAAATTTTACATGATTATATTTTATTTATTTACAAAACAAAGTGACATTTTTGGCATATATAACAAAAATAATCAAAACAAGTCAAGTAACAAGTTTCCTTAATAACACTTTTTCCCGTCTTTACGAGTCTTACGCGAGCGCTGCGCGTGATCGCTTGGGCGGATAACGTTTTCCGACGAACTCAGCCTGGGCATTGGTAGAATGAACATGTGTACTAAATTTCATCTAACTCGGTGAGCTTTTACTCAAGTTATCGTCATCTGTAGATTTCGTGACGGATTTTGCGTGACGGTGATTTTGTGACGGTGATTTTGGTCGTTTTTTCGGATTTCACTCCCGGGCTCCAGAACGTGCCATAAGGAACTTCGTTCCAAAAAAAAAAAATAGAAACTACATGCCAGACTGATAACATTATTCTGAATCAAATCTTAGTTAAAATAAAACAAATCAAATTAAGTAATAATTCAGTCTAAAATGTTGACCGGAACAGGCTGATAAATTCTGAGAAGGCGTTAGTTGAGGTTCAGGATTTAAAAAATAAGTCGGGGATAAAAGAATAAATAAAATATATGAATCTATATTTAAATAAGAAATTATAGAAGGAAAAACTTTGTTGATAATAGTAATAATTAACTAAGTTTGGAATTTATAGTTGATATTAAATATATGATAGATAAAATATACGGCCTTTAGATAAAATATAGGCCCGATGTGAGCTGGGATGAGATGGAAGTGTAGAAGTTCTGAAGATGGACGTCGTCACTCTTTTCAAGCAACACTGATAGGTATTGCCTACGGTAGCAGTGTCTTCGGAGCTTCTTCCATGTGTTCAACTTAGGTTTAGGGTCAACGAGAACAATAAATGACAAAATCTTAGGTCTTAGGTCCATAAAAATTGACCCCAACATTGACATTTCCCCTAACAAAACACCTTACTTAAAAGACCAAAGCTTGATAAAAAAAAATTAAGGCAATAAGATAGTCGGGATCCCATATACGCACAACTATAATAGTATTAATGAAAAATAGATATTTTTTCGTGGTCTTGGCGATCGCCCCCATCCCTCCCCCCCCCCCCCCCCTTGTATCCGCGCCTGTACAGTTATGCGGTAAAATAAAAATAATCTTTTAGCTTTTTTGAATAAATTGAGGTGAAGTAAAACAACAAATGTCTTATATTTTTAATCAATACATGTAGGCTATTCTAAGTGATCATTGGTGATTTTGTTACCCATAGTTTATTGATATCAGATCCATCTAACAAGGGAATCGAACCACGCATCCTTATACGTTTCCGGCGCAGCGCTTTGACTATGGAACACTATATCCCAAGCCAATCTCCAAGATGGAGAAGAAAAGTTTTTTTTTGCAGCAATAATAAAAATACAGCCATAAAAACGCTGGATCAGAGTATCACCATTTTAAGCTATTGGAAATTTGGATCAATTAGTCTTTCTTATGCAAAGAGGGAAATTTAAAAAAAAAATATTTTCGTGTCGATTTGGTATATGATCTTATTTTTATACCTTAAAATCAAACGTTTCAATTTGATTACATTAATTACATTGAAGCCTTTGTGGATGATTGATTTATTTTAGATAATTTTCATTAAGTTTCTGAATTGCTTGTAACTGCTGAATTTCTTGAACGGATTGGTTCATTTATTTTTTTATTAAAAATAAGTTATCAAACGTCGCCATCTCTTAAGTATTGTTAGGAATAAGATGTATGACTTTAATAACTGAATAAACATTTTATATAAACCAGTTTAATGTTCAATGCCGACAAGTAGACTGTTAAAAGAAGTTACAGAAAAAATAATTAAATCCTTTATTGATTTTTAAATTTAAAAATAGTCGAGAAAAGTAAAATTAAAATGTAATGGGTGAGTTTGCCTTTAGAATGTTGATTATTACGTCAATTAAGCTATAGAGCGTGGGGTAATTTAGATAAAAATCTTTGGCTCGCTTCGCCGGCAATATAGTTTAACACGGAGAAGGTGTACCACAGGGCAACCGACTCACTTCTATACTCTTTTTTTTCTCTGTTTAACTTTTATTTTTATATTTTATTTCTTTCTTTCTTTTTTTAACTAAATATTAATTAGATATAATATTGAGGTGAATTAGGCAGGGTTTCCTTTACAAGATACCTGAAGCTTAGGGTTGTCGGATGACTACTGGAATTAGCGGTAATAACGTGTAGGCAGTGTTTAGTCCCTCACTGTGTTCCGAAGCGAAGCCGCATTCAGTCAAAGTGAAACCTGATGATGCTACACAGGATGCTTAATGGAGGTCTATAATAGCTTCCCGCCTTGTGAAACCTTTTTTTTCCGCGCACAAAAAAAAAAAAAAAATATTCCGCGCCATTTTTCTCAAGTCAACACCCGTCTAACTCGACATTACATCTCGATGAAAAAAAAGTTCCGCCATTAACCTTTGAGCTCATTTTTATATTTATAATATATATATATATATATATATATATATATATATATATATATATATATATATATATATATATATATATATATATAATATCATGCCATGATATAATATCATGTGTAGATACGGATTAAGTGTGTTTTCCAGGTATATTTTTCTTTATTTTGCTAATAACTCTAAGGTTACCTGTGAAATCATAAAACCTTGGTGAATTATTAAATTATAGAAATCTAAAGATTCTTAGTGCCAAAGTATGTAGTGTGTACACGCTATTTTGCTACTAATGAAACGGAATGAATCACTTTCCCGGGAGAAATCAAGTTTCCGAATACTATCGCTTATTATTTTTGACTGTTCACACTTTGACACATAATTTTACGCTTTGTAAATATTTTATCGTAGACTTTTTTCTATCTAACGTCGGGTTTTTTTTTTTTTTAGCCTTTTACAACGAATTAACACGTCTTCGTAGTATCCACTCTTTTACTGCATTAAAAAAAAAAATACGTGTGGTGTCGCGGGACACCCGGTAGGAAGGAAGTTCCTTAAATTTTTCATTAAATATAAATTATAAAATTACACTGCTAAGTACGTATACATTGCTAACTACTTGTACATGGTGGAGTTAGAAAAGAGGCAAAATTAAAAGTAAGTAACTGTTTGTACCTAGCAGAGTAAAGGAAAAATTAAAAGAAAAGCATTATTCGTATCATTAAAGCAAGCGTCTTACAATAAATATATATTGAATATAAGAAAAAAATGATCATGATGAGTTTATAGTGAAAGAGTATGTTTGTTAAAGGAGTTTGGATTGAAATAGGACTATTTTCTACCTACCCGGCCTACTAATTTAAAATACTATAAAATATATCTCTTCCCTACTCTAAAGCTTCTGCTTGTATCAGGGTGAAATTTTACATGATTATATTTTATTTATTTACAAAACAAAGTGACATTTTTGGCATATATAACAAAAATAACCAAAACAAGTCAAGTAACAGGCTTCCTTAATAACACTTTTTCCCGTCTTAACTCGGTGAGCTTTTACTCAAGTTATCGTCACCTGTAGATTTCGTGACGGATTTTGCGTGACGGTGATTTTGTGACGGTTATTTTGTGACGGTGATTTTGGTCGTTTTTTCCGGATTCACTCCCGGGCTCCAGAACGTGCCATAAGGAACTTCATTCCAAAAATAATACTAGCCGCATATGGTATGCTATAGTGAATTGAGTTACTAGGTGTCAACAAGTCGAGTTATATTTAGGTTGATGGCAGCTTACGCCTTACATGCGTTATCAATTACTTACTAGAACTTGTTGCTAAATGTTAAACATATGAGTTACTTTATCCATTGTGAATTCTAATTTATTATTATTTATTTTCAATTTAACTATTAAAATGTCTTTTGTGGTATGCATTTGTAGGGTTTCGTTGATAAAACTAAAAAAAGAAACCCTTATAGTTTCGTTCCTGTGTCTGTTTGTCGGTCCATCCGTCTGTCACTCTGTACGGTTCCAATAACTTTTGAATCAAAAGAGATAAAAACATGAAACTTTCCAGTATTAAAGAACGTTTTGACGTGCACACAGGAAAAATATAGCGAACTCAAAATTATTATTACCCAGGTGTTTGTTACAGGTACTTGTTAAATAATAATGTTTAACATGGGATAATGTCAATATACGACAGCGTTTTTTTAACTCGTTTAATCTACAACTGTTAATTTCACTTGCAGAGTTAACATGGATTCTTTATATACATTTACAATTATTGAATCGGTGCTTTTTAAATCATGTTTTACTTTGGGTAATGTTTATTAATGTATTAACATGTCAGCGTTTTGGTTAATCTCATTTAAAACGCAACTGTTAAGTTCACTTGAATGTTTACGTATGTGTATGCATTTACATTTCTTTAACTGGCACATTTTAAATTATGTTTAACATGAATTAATAGCTGTTATTCATGTCATTTCAATCTAACATCTCTATAGCTTACAATAATTCCATGTGTTAAGTTACTGCATTCTAATAATATGAGAAAAAATCTTATTAAAACCCCTTCGCTCTGTATATTACTATGTCGGACCAGCTTTAACTTGCGCCTAGCACGCACGTTATCGTATTATATTGCATCAATGAGCATACTTACGTTGTTACAAAAATGTTGTAGGTTTATTATAATTTATCATGTGTACTTAACTTATTTAAAAATTAATTACGTACTAATATTTTAATAAAAACTTTTAAAAAAATACGTAAAATACTAAAAACTAATGTATTATTAATGACATACCTAAACCGGCTCTAATTCTTATTTTGATATCAAATCAAATAAAAAAAATATTACACGCCATAAGGTAGGGCTTAAGTTTGTACCTTGAAGATATAAAAAGACACAGCATAAATACGGTCCACCTCTGGATTAGAATGCATAATATAATAATATATTCATATATTATTGTGTTAATATATTAACATATTGTGTATACACAATATGTTAACATAGAAGAAATAATTGAGAATCAAAATAGAACTCAATTGGATATGGAGCAATGATTTTATACTTATAAGTCCTATATTATTCTTAAATTTATTTAATTTCCCCCGTTTTTGTTTCCAAGCTTACGGAAGGTTACGGACACTATGTGATCAGTCTGAAGAATGACATTTGTTTGTCTCCGATTTCATAAATTCCAAGACAGAAATCCATTTCAGACACCAGGGAACATTTTTGGTCGTTTAATATCTTAAAAACTACTCGTCCGATTTTGATAGGATTTCAAAATTAGCTAATTGTTGGTCCCATATAAGGTTCGACCTTCTGTGCCTATTTGCTTTCCTCCATATGCACACAAACGTACTTTTATTTGCACCTATATCTTTAAAAGTACTCATCTGATTTTCAGGATATTTGTATGGTTTGTCGAAAGTAGCCCGCTGATGGCCATAGATTTATTTCAACCGCCTACGCCCTTTAAATAATGCCATAAAACGAAACCATTAAATAAATTAGCCAATTGTTGGCCGTAAAATCATAACATCAATAAAGTACATAATAGGATACGAGGAAGCTATGTACCACATTAATTAGCTAATTAGCCAGACTTTACATTAATTGGCAGATTTTTTACATGAATAAAAATATCAATTTAGCAAACTTGAATGAGCGCAGATGGTTGAAATTATTTTGGGGTATCTGCGTGGGTTACATTCTTCAAATCATCAGAATTTCTTTAAAACCATATTACGTAATAGGGTACATTGGGGTAATACAAGAAATCGCGCGCAAACATATTGGCGCAGAGAGTTGAAACTTATAATGGACCAACGATGGACTAACTATGGCCTCCCAAAAAATCTGACGAGTAGTTTTTAAGATATGTTGGTTCGTAAAAATTGTGGGCAGACCTATAGACAAACAGACACAGAATCAAAAATTATGTCTGAAACGGATTTCTGTGTTAGCATTTTTGAATTCGAACACAAAAGAATGTTTGTTCTTCAGAATCGTCAATGGTCACACAAGTTCTCCTTAGTTTGGCAATTATCAAGATAATTAACACTTAATACTAAATAATATGTCCTACTGACATGAACACTTTCTGGTTATATAGAAACCTTCATTCTAGTGTATGTACATGTAGATTATATGCTTCGATTTTATACCTCACTAACACTAATTATTAAAGTACAATAAAAATACGATTTACTTAGAACTAACATTATTTTTTTTTCTTTTTACTACTCACACACGGTATGAAAGTATATACCATTCTGACACGAACGCGATTATCAAACCAATACATATTTATTTATAATTTTATATATGTGCTACACTAACATGTGTTATTATAAGCATATAAAATGTTCTTGTATATTATACGGTATATTATTAAAATTTAATGTTTTCTTAAAAAACATTAAGAATTTTATATTATTTTTCACGCTTTTTGACTAATGCGATATACATCTTAATAGCGCCTATGGTTAAAAAGGTTTGATTCCAGCTAGCATTTTAAGGAAAAAAAGCTTTAACTTTTCACGATATCTCACTAAAATGTTAAGAATTTAACTCGATTTCTATGCCATATAGGAACGGCATATTTATGGTAAATTATTCATTTTAGAATGGGAGAGGCTAGGGGCAATTTAAAGTAATGGGTCAATTTTTATGTTTTTTTTCTTGTCGATAAGGCCTAATTCATGAAGAAAAACTCCCTGCCCCCCCACTCTATATTTTAATTAAAATGTGTGTGTGCGAAATATAACAGTCTAGAGAAGGAAAAAAGGTAATAATAATAATAAATAATGGACCCTGTTTTCATACCACATAATAGCTGTATATAAAAATTAATGTTATATATATATATATATATATATATATATATATATATATGTGTGTGTGTGTGTGTGTGTGTGTGTGTATATGATTGTATGAGAGAAGGGTGTAACTATATTAGGCATTTAGTGGTGAAATATTGGCCCCCTGGCTTGCCTTGTTCCACATTATTATACATCTATATTTTTATAATTTTAATAACATTGTAGTTTTATAACGCTTTCCTCTCTGACTAACAAGCTACCACCAATTCAACAAATTAAAATAATTATCTCTTTTTTTTATATAAAAAGATGTTCGTCTTTACTCTTTGTATGTAATGATTTTTTAAAATTTATTTCGATTTTTACAATTGTTAGAATTTTAATTTATTTATATTTTATCCCCAAATAATACCTAACCGTGAAAGAAGGGCCAAGTTTCAGACCTTCTCCTATAAAAGTATGAGATCCATCAAATGATAATATATATTCATCATATTATGTACCTATACATTTTGGCCAAGTCTGCTTTTTCTTTAGTCCATAACCTAGATAGATAACAATTACTTTTATGAGCAAGACTGCTCTTATATTTTTATTGCTTAACACTTGGCCCAGTGGCGTAACTATGGGCCCGCGTGGGCCATCATTGCGGGGGGCCCCCAAATCCAGAAATGGAATTACTATCCATGTACCAACGTCGAGGGGAGCCCCAATCCTAAAAGCAAGAGTTTTTTTTTTGCTCATCGATTTTCTTTGGCGAGGGGCCCCCAAAAACTTCATGCGGGGGGGGGGGGGGCAATGGTCTAGCTACGCCACTGACTTGGCCAGTTTCTGAATGAGGTATAAAACAAGACTTAGCCGACTTTTTTGGTGTGGAACTTTTTTCTTTTCTGTTCTTCCCAATACCCACACCCACGTAGCTCCTATATGTGACTCCACATAATAGTGATTTTAATGCCTCATCCAAAAACTGGCCGAGTGTTAAACGGTCCATAAATGAAAAATTTAAATTTTCTGGAAATGAAAAAATGGATCTTTTTTGCTGTAAAAAGTTCTTTTTATCTTGTAATTTTTCTCAGATATAGATTCAGATTCTTCCCTGTAAAATTACTTATATGTGGTTGGGATCGTATGTATACTACTTATTTAAATAGACTACATGTTAGCCTTTTTTTAAAATCAAAATCGTTAGAACTGTTTTTGAGAAATAACTGGTTTATTTTTTTGTTTTTGAGAGGCAGTGCCCCTAAATTAGGAGCAAAAATTAATTTTCTCGATTCGGCATCGGGGTATGATTCTTCTGAACGTGTGTATGCCATTGAAAAAAATTTCATTGATATCGGCATAGTTGTTTTTATTCTACATGTCTACACAGATTACGACAACAGACAGACATTTTTTAAAGGACATTTATTTGGAATTATGGGACCTCAAAACGCACAAATCCATCAAAATCGAATTTTCGCACCATTTAAATACTTTCTCTTTATACATCTACAATTATTATTGATTAATATTAATCGTATATATTGGTTATTATTATTTTAGGTCTGAAAATGCCAGGGTAGTGGGCGAAATATTGCCAACTTTAAAATAGAAATTAATTTATTTTACCTAATGTGTTTTAATGACCATTACTAGACACCCTAGTGATAAGAAGTAATATACTTACTACGTATAGAAAGTAAAAATTTAATTTTTTTGAAAGATTGTAAGAAAAATAATAAATGAACTAACTTCGTATTAAATAGTTAATATATTATAATATACCGGCATAATAATCCTAAGCATAAACTACTAAAATATGTATGTATGTAAAATGTATTTATAGATTTTACCTCTGATGTTAACCTTTTTATAATAAGGACGTACATTTGATTTAATAAATTAATTATTGTTTATATATTCTATTCATTTTTTCATTTAGAATATATAAGCTTTTCTGTTTTTCATAACTATATTAAAAAGGAACAAAAGTTGATATATAATATTAAAAATAATCTTCTTTTTTTAAAACAAAAATTGACATAGTTTATACTACTAATAATAATTATTCTTTGCATCATTGTTATGAATAATAATGTAGAAGGGGTAGATAGAGACTTACCGTATAAGTCATTGTTATCTATCAGGTAATTTATATGTGAGGGTACTTTAAAGCTCTGATATTCTTGATTACATGGACCCAGGGGACTTCGTGTCTTTGAATACCGGCCGACGCTTAACCAATAAGTTAATTGTCTCCGTCCGCAGCCGTTAAAGGCGACGGCTCTCTCTTATCGATATATATATATATATATATATATATATATATATATATATATATATATATATATATATATATATATATATATATATATATATATATTAAAAATGTAATATACGTGATCACCTTTTTAAGTTGAGCTCGGTTGAAATATGATTATGAAGTGAGTCGGGTTCATCTTGGAGAGTTATAATGAGCATATTTTTTAGTTAGGGTACCACAAGGAACATATGGCGGTGCTGGATTATACACAGTCTACTAATGGTCCCCTCGAGCTGAACCCCCCTCTCCTCACCTTGATAGATTCATTGTGGCCATCTTGCGCAGCTGCGCAACCGACTCACAAAAAATATTCTTATATGTTATGATACCCCTCCTACCATGCTATCTCTTTTTTCCAACTTATACCCTAGTAAATCTTTCA
Source organism: Gerris lacustris (assembly GCA_951217055.1). Lineage (NCBI taxonomy): Eukaryota > Metazoa > Arthropoda > Insecta > Hemiptera > Gerridae > Gerris > Gerris lacustris. The sequence goes on along the minus strand of OX578277.1, from coordinate 40,630,228 downwards.
CAGATATATATGTGTATACATATAGGAAGGAACATCCATAAACAATAATGCATCCGAAACATGATTTATGTTCTCGGCAAGGCAGAAGGAATTTTTTGGTTAAGAACCCGACGGTATCCCCGCTGGACATGGGAACATCTTATTAATGTGATCCTACCCTTCTTCTCCCTCTTCGAGAATTAAATATAAACGTCTATAGGGCCCGAGAGGCAGAAGAGACTTGAGTTATGTGTACACAGAACATTATTAATGTCACTTCTTAATCCTTAAGTTTTCGGCCCCCTTGCATTGACACTACATTGAAACACACCGTCCTTAATACACATACATTCATGACTAAAAATATCTATCTTCTGACATTTTTACAAAATGAAGTTCTTCTTTAGAAAAAAAATATCTTACATGAGTTACTAACTCGGTTCTCTGGCCTAAATTATGCTTTCTACCTGTCTTACATCTTTTGAACAATGGATTCTTTAACTGAGTAACCCAACCTGCCTTATATATAGATATATAATTATAAATCTTGATCTTCTGGAGGAGACCGCGTTAGATATTTTGTGAATCCCGACATTACGAACCCATTGCAAGTATCACTCTCAAGGAAGTTGCTCATGATAAGAGTTTTTTGCAACTTTTTTCATCACTAGTTGCAAACGACTCTCAACATGCGCAACTTCCTTGGGAAATCTATGACGGGGTCTCCTCCGGAAGATCAAGATCAATAAACTCTTGCCTATTTGAACTATTTGAAAAATAGTTATAGCATATTATGTATATACGTAAGAGGTGTTTATTAGGGGATTACTTAACTAACTAAGGGGGGGGGGGGATAACTTATTTAAAGGGTGTAGGTCCTGAAGGTTCGCAGCCAGCGTTTAGTGCATTTTTCGGATAGTTTATGTCACTTTAAGTAACATTTCTAACAGAGCAAACTCCTTTAACTTAATTTCCGAAAGAGTCCACGTAATATGTCGCTATTTTCTAATTCTAATGTAACACTAAGCTTATATCTCTCACTGACTGCATTTATAGCTTTTCTTTTTACTTAAATATATGGTTAGATTCGTCCTATTTAATGGAATTTTTAGATTTTTTAATTCAAAATCGTTGGAACCGTTTCCAGACTACAGACAGACTTTTTTAAAACAAGTTTTTTGTACTCAAGGGAATTCAAAACGAGTAAATTCGAATTTTTATGGAATCACAATATGGATTTTTTTCAATGTATACCAGACAGTAAAATTTAATTTAGAACGCTTTAAACCTAAAATTGGAAAATTGTCGAACTGCAAAAAAGTTTTCCCACAGTAGTAAGATGGTGATTATCTCAAAAACCTTATTTTAGTGTTATATGTATATAACTCGCATTATATCCGTCAGTCGGCTAACATCCAACAGCTAGTCAAGCTGTTTTTTTTTTTAGATAAACTCCCATAGGGGTTTTTCAGTATCTTTCTGTAAAAGCCGATGCACTAGAAGACTCAAGACACGGATGAGTGGAGGAGGATCGTTAAGGAGGCTTGAGCTCTTCAAGAGCTGTAGCGCCACGGAGTAGTAGTAGTAATAGTTTAATGTTAATGATATATGTTATATAATCAGTTATATGTAGAAACTTGATACTTTAGCGGAGTTCTCATCCTAGTTAAATCAATGATTTAAGACACAGTTTTGATTTATTTTTAATTTGCTTCCGTTAATATAAGCTAAAGTACTAATCACATATTTAAAAGAAAAAGTTTATTAATAATAGTAGTCACTGAGATAAAAATTAAAAGTAGAATAACTTGTTATTGTCACTATTCTAAATAGTTAATAATATACAATCATGAATATTCTAGAATATTTAAATAAGAGAATAATTAACAACATTAAATAAATAAGGGGGAGAGCGAAGATTGTCCTATCAATGGAGTTTAGCAGCACCGGGCTTGGTCACCATTTAGGTGGGTGACCACAGATCTAGGTGCAATTACCGGACCGCCCCCCCCCCCGCACGTTGTTCACCTAGCATCTCCATACAAATGGGTATGTGCTTACATTGTGGCGACTAACTGGTTGTGAATGCCAATTATTAGGTTTATATAGCTGATGGAGCAACATTCTAACCCAGTGTCACCCATTTCATATAGTATATAAATGATTGGTTGTTTCGACTGAGATTTTGTGGTACCACTTTATAATTATGACTAGCCGGGCTCGGCTGGCCTACGGCCAGCCTGCGTCCGTCTAGTGGTCAGCCAAATGTATTATGTTGGACTTGTAATTTGATATATAATTTGATATTTAATTATTTTCATTTTTTTTTGTAAGTATTTGCAGCTAAATAAGGACATTTTTTAATGTTACCCCCTTTAAAAATGCAAATAATACGAAATACTACATAACTACATTATATAGGTCTAATCAAGAGCTTTCCAACGATATACATATAAGTAGGGGTTGTATAATAAGCTCATTTGTACCCCTGTACCAAAAATATATTTTAAAAAACAAACAATGTAAAAGCCCATTATTTAAGCTAATGAATAAAAATAAGAAATAAAATAACATATAAAAAAATTATTTCACTCCTTTTACCTGAAACAAAAGTACAAAGCAGTACAAAAGTACCCGTATAATTTTTTAAAAAAATAAATAATCAACATGAAATTGAAGTACTTTTCAAGGCCTTTTAAATGATATGCGGCAAAGAAATAAAATCCAAAAAATGAGGTCACGTGACACGGCAGTCGGGAAAAAGTTTACTCTCAATTTCTCAGAAAATAGGGCGATTTTTTAAAATAATAAGGTCTTAAACTAAAGGGTATTAGTGTACGGTTTGAGCGCCCCAATCGAAATTCAAATCGGTCAAGAAATGTGGACACTGTGAACGCCCAAACTCAAAATTTCGAAAAATCGAATTTTTTTGGGAAAATTCTACACTTTCCAGTGTGCCGTATAAGTTCGCTTCACTAAAGGTGCACGAAGCACTTGTTTGCGCTTACCCCTCAAACCGGATTCAGTTAGCCCGTGTAAATTACTACAAGAGTCAACTTTTTTTCTCCTAAAATAACCATCCGTGTACCCTTCGTGTACCCCGGACTTTAAGGTACCATGACTCAAAAAGTACACTCAAATTGAAATTAAAAAGTAAAACGGGGCAAGCACGGTTATTTTCTCTATCTAGAAATGTAATCGCCAACTCGGTACCTTGAAAACTCTAGGAGGAGATACGCCAACCATGAAAACAAATGGAAAAAAATAAACCCTTAAAAGTGTTTTTTCCCTAAAAATGACCTGAAATGGGAACTTTTTTAAAACTTTTTATTACCACTTTTGTCAACTTTCCAAGGGCTTTAAAACGACATGCATGTCTTTTCTGTACCATTTGTAATTTTTCTGATCGGTGAAAAAAAAATTTCCCGATGAAGCCCCCACGCGGGGGTATGTCGGGGGAAAAAAGTACGTATACTTTTCGGTAAAACTTTGCGAGCTTAAAAAAAGCCGCCAAAAAAATGTCATACATTGTACCCTTTTTAAAAAACTATTTAACAAAAAGTGCTTAAAAAACGCACTTTTTGACCGTAGGTCACTTTGGACTCGATTTTCGATACTTGACCATTCAAGTTTCGTATCAAAAGAATTTTTCCTTGAAAATACACTATACCCTAAGTACATTACACTAAAAAACCAAATTAAAAATCCAATCCACACCCCAAAACAAAAATCCTAAAACACCCTTATTTTACCCTTTGCTCCCCCTTTTCACCCTTAAGGCGTACTCAAAAGTACCTCGTTACCGATGTTTGGTCAAGCTCATTTTTAGTCATTTAAACGAAAATAAAAGAAAAAATGAAAAAATCCACCAAAAGTTGGTATTCATGTACCACAACTTTTTTCACGGACCCCGTAAACACTGAAGAAATGGAAATAAATTTACCCCTCTTCCCCCATTTGACGCAAAATTTAACGGCACGCCCACCCCCCACCACAGCTCGGTCGGCCTTCGGCCTCCCTCGCAAAGACAGTGATGAAGAAAAAAGGTGTTCTTTAATTTTAATATTGTCGACTAGGGAGTAGGGTAGACCTTCATCATAGAGGTGAAAAAAAAGTATTGAAATTTTGTCCTCCCAACCCCTAACTTTGTGCGAAGACATGAAAAAATGATTTTTGAAAAGTTTCAGGTCAATCGGAAAATTTTAAATGGTGCCGCTTTTTATTTGAAAATTGGTATATAAAATTAATCAATAATAATTTCAAGATAAAAAGAACTTTTTATATACTACGTTTTTAAATTTTCTGTTGAATCGTATGTATTGTTGATAATATAATTATCATGCATGCACAACAATATCGTATGTATTGTTGATAATATAATTATCATGTATGCAAAGGCTGGCCTGCGGCCAGCCTTTGCCCGTCGAGTGGCCAGGTAGATATATGCCAGGTACTTGTATAGTAATTGGTACTTGTAAGATCTGGTAATGTTGTAGGAGGTTGTGGGGTATTGTTGCCAAGTGGGTTAAATATAGAGTTATAATTTGCATAAAACGGTGCAAAGGTAAGAAAGTGAGCTAGTATTTTAGGCTGTGGTGTTGTAGAGGGGATTGAGTATAAGGGGGGGTGACAGGAGCAACGAGAGGGGATGGGAAAATCGGACATATTCCCGTCTCTGTCTCTTCTTACGGCGCGGCACTGTTCCAGTAAATATTTAATAACTTTGGTACTAACCAAGATTTTTCGGAGAAACAAATCCCTCAACATGTGCCAACTGTTAACGCACATATAATAAATTTAATAAAAAAAAAAAAAAAAAAATCGTAAAAACCGCTTTATAAACAGTTTTTTCAATTTTACCCCCCTCAAAACTAAAAATACCACAAAGTAGAACGTAACGAAAATTAATCCACTATTCAAGAGCTTTTCAACGATATACATCATATGATAAAAGATTAACTTTGACATTTGTATCTCTGAACTCTAAGGTCTAAGGTACCAAAATTATATTTTTAAAAAAACAAACAATACAAAAGGGCATTAATTTAACTAATAAACAAATACAAATAAAATTACCTAATAACAAAAAATTATTCAAACCCTTTAACCTATAACAAAATTAAAAATCGGTACAAAAGTACGTGTAAAACATTTTTAAAAAATAAATAAATATTATAGCTTTAATGTAGAAATCAAGGCCTTTCAAATGATATACGACACAATATTATAAACCAAAAAAGTGATCACGTGACACGGCACAAAAGAAAAAGTGTACTCTCATGTTCTCAGCAAATATGATTAACTAATTAAATATTATATACTCAATTTAAAGAGCATTACTGTGAGATTTAAGCGTTCCAATCAGAAATAAAATCATTCAACAATTGTAAAAGATATGGCTATTCAAAGTCAAAAATAGAAAAAAATATAAACAAAAAAAATTCAAAATTATCACCATTTAGGGGACAACCGATAGAGGTACGACAAAAAGTAATAGAACCAAAGTTGTAGATCTTTTTAAAATCAGTTACCGCTGGTGCTATCTGTTTTCCAATACGATTTACCGTTCAGCCGCAACAAGCCCCAAAACAGCTTAAAAATCAAGTCGGCCATTTTTATTTTTTTAGGGGGGAAGGAGTGGGAAAAGTGAACTTTTTATAATTATTTTGGTTCACAATATGGACGTTGCGCGTCGAATGGTGCAAACCGCAAGTCTCTAGCTCTTCTGGAAGTGGGCAAACAGTTATGTCAGTGAGTGAGTGAGTCAGTTAGCCATGCGGCTTTATAGTAGATAGATGTTAGTGAAAAAAAATAGTTCCGAATTTATTTACTTCACATAAATGACAACCATCCAGAGAGCTGATCTTAAACCTATAAAAAAATAAATCTTTGTACAACGGATCTCCCCAACACCAAATCTAAAGCATGCCATCGATATATTTGAAATAATATAATCGATATTTCTTGTTTGGCTGTCATTCAATGTTTATCTATCACAAATTTGAGACCCGTCAAAATGAAGATTGCGTAAATATTCGATAGGGCAAAACAAATAAAATAACTTGCGGATTTTTTCCGAACTAACTTTCCGCGCAGCAAAATGTGCTGAAAACTAATTAAATTCTGCTGAAAGATGGCTAAAAGCATTGTCATCGTGTTCTGAGCTATGCTAAAAGTTTCAAATGTCTAGCTATTCGGGAAGTTAGTTAGAAATCGATTGGCAGATTTGTACCGGACAAACAAACAAACAAACAAACAAGAATGCAAGCTAATAAAAACGTAGTAAAATAGCGATTTTTTCTAGAAAATTTCAAAATATCACGTTAATTTTATTAACTAATATAACTCAAAAGTAAGTCAATAAGTAAAAAGATATACATATATAGCAAAATAGTGAAAATTGGGGGAAAAAAGTTGTTTTTTCGTATGAATTTCGTAATTATTATAATCATATGAACAAATTTAATGTTTTAACATACATTAAAAGGTACTACAGGTTATGTGCTTTATATTAATACGTATTGATAATGCATTCCTATCATAGTTTTTTTTTAAACTAGTAACATACATACTAGTGGAGTCAATGAAGCTATAACATAAGCCACATTTTGAACGAAAAAGACCGTCTTTTGGGTTTAAATATATATATATATATATATATATATATATATATATATATATTATTTTTTAATTTTATTTATTTATTTATTTTTTTCACTGCTTTTGCTAGTTTTGCATTATGTTATTGCTTTATTAATATTTTAATAAAATAAAATATTTTTTCCACTTCTTTGTATTTTTATTGTAAAGGATTACTAGGATTAGTGTGCATTTAGGGAGGTTGATAGAAAGTTACACAACAATATTGTCACCACAAATTTAGATTAATAAACATATGCGTTTCGACATTTATATCATACTGTATAAGTGTTAGCATAGTGAGTGAAAGACTACTACGCTACATAGTTACCTTTAATTTTTAGTAATTATTAGTAATTGTAATATTTTTTTTATTTTCTTCTGCTGTATTCGCTTTATGATTTCTCTGTCCCGTTTCCCTGTAATTTATCTACTTCTGTCTGACAGTGGTCTACAATTGGATGAATCTGTCTTTTAGTGGTCTAAAATTGGATGAACTGGCTTGATCCTGTTCGTTTTTCTGTTCGATATTACCTTCTCTGTTGTTTTGGTCTATATTTTCTTAATTGTTCTCATTAATATGATCATCATCGTTCTCTTCTTCATCACCAAATTTAAATATCGTATAGCCTTTTTTACCATTGTCCCCATCTTTAATATCTTGCGTTAGTTTGAAGCCCTTCTTTTTTCTTCAAAATTGGCACACCGCTCCAGGACACCGTTAGATTTAGGAGATTAATAGGTGGTAAATTGTTAATCAATGCCAATTTTTTTTTATTGGTCATATTTATATTTTTAATTCCGATCCGGTATCACTTCGGATCGTCTTTATTTTAGCGTCATACCGATTTTGGGTCCAATTTATGAATTCTTTTTTTTCTACTGCCTCAGATTTTTGTTTTATAAAGTAAGTAAACATTTTCGGGAAATCTGCTAAGCGTATTTTTCTTACTTCCTTTCTGACGTTTTTCACTATAGATGTGTCGCTCGACTTATTTGCGCTTGCTTCGCTGTCTAAAACGAATTTAACTTTATCGGTTTCCTGAGCTGCTGTCCAAGCAACTTCGATTGACTCTTTTTCATTACTATCATCATCTTCATCAGCCGTTTTTGCGTGGTTTTTGGTCAAACTTTTATTTTGTTCAGAATACTTTTTCTTCCAATTTCTTGAATCATTATTATTTTTGTTGTTATTATACCAACAGTCCTTCGCCAATAGCATAATCAATATAAGCCCCACAATAGCATCCTCCATGCTAAATTTAATCATAGATTAAGTTTCTTCATCTTTTTTCTTCCATTCCTCTCCTAAAACTATTCTTCTTTTGATTTTTTCTTCTATTCTTTTTTTTTTATAATCAAGACGTGATGAAGTAAAAATAAAATTATGATTTTAAACAAGTTATACGTGTTAGGTAATAGTACATTACGCGTCGAGTGCGGAAAGTAGCATTTTGCATGCGAGTGTGGTGTTTGCACCCGAGCGATAGCGAGGGTGGTAAAACCACACGAGCAATGCAAAATGCCGTTTTCGCACGAGTTGCGTACCGTACTTTATCTACGATTGTTAGATTTAAATAATAAATACAGAAACAAATAAACTTGCTGTATGTAAGTTCGTATCTCTCTCTTGATAAAGATGGCATTAATTCATTAGTTGTATTTTTTGCCGAAACAATTATTTCAGGAGGATTATTATTCTCCACATTTTTTTCAAAGTCACTTGATTCACTCATTGTTTTTCACAAAAAACTCGATATAAACAGTTACTTTAATAAAAGAACACCAAATTAGTTTTGTTAAATGTAAACAAACTCACTAATCGTGCGTAAAGCTGAAGAATTCCTCTTCTTTACCGCACTAGTGCGGTAAAGAAGAGGAATTATTCAGAACTATGAGACGCGCATGCGCAATGAATACAAGTACGTAAATAAACACTTTCTACGCATCTAAACAAAGATATAATGTTTATATTTCGTATCAATCGTAGATAAAAGGACATTTTCGTTAGTGAATTCATCCAGTCTGACAAATTCACTTTTCAACCACAGAACTCTTTTGAAAAATGAAGTAACTTCAGGATAGAATAAATAGAGTGTTAAGAAACTAAAATTCCCTTTTTTTCTCTTCTCTATTGTGGTGAATCCATTGGATTCTGACGAACCAAGTTTCAGATCAATTGGATGACTGGAAGAGGGTAAATTAGCCCTTCAAAGGTTTTGACGACAGCCAGCCACTAACGAACAAACAAACACACAAAAGCGAAACAATATAAGGGATTTAAAAAGAAAGAACAATGGATGTAACAGAAGAAAAAAAAAAAAAGAACAATAAAAGATTATAAAGATGAAAATAAAGTGACATAATATATCTAAAAAATATTGACGAGTTTAAATTAAATAAAATAATAGGAAAATGAGGTTATTTCTTTTGTCATTTTATTTTAACGTCAAAGATTTAGCTTTAGGGTTGAGCATGGTCGGTTGGAACCCTGTTCCACTCACCATGGAGGTACCTCTATTTGTTGATAACGCCCACGCTTTTATCTGTAGTACCTGACGCATATGTACTGTGGTAGCTTGTAGTACTGCAGCTGTAAAAACTTTCCTTTTTTTGCATATTAAACTAAAGCGTGTTAGTTTTTTTTAAATACCTATAATATTTTGCATATCCGCTTTCTTTATTGTCATATTTAATTGTGTTTGGTCTTAAGGAAAAATTAAACGCTCCCTTTAGCGATATTTTGACCCCTCCTTGTTATCGCGAATATCGCTAAAGGGAGCGTTTTATTTTTCCTTAAGACGAAACAACAATTATATTAAACAATAAAAGGAACCAGCTACTCTACTTACTATTATTGTTGAATAATAATGCTTTTTTATTGCTGTTTTTTTTTTTTAATTTAAAATTGTGAACGTCAACTTTTCAGATACATGTTAGTTTTTGAGGTAATAACAGGTATTTTGATAATTACAAGTATAAACTACTATTTCTAAGTTAAAATAATTGCATTTTGAGATGTCCGAGGAATTATTAGCATCGTACAAATAAATAAATCCTAGCTATACGTGGAATTTGATACACATTATTTTGTTTGCTGCTGTTTTTGAGTATCAAATTAATAGATAAAAATCACAGGGAAGTACTTGCGTCCAAGTACTTTTTAGGGTTTTGTAGATGAGTAAGCATACCCGTTATGTAATTATGATTCTTTTGTCGTCGATCTCAAGGGTCCCGGGTTCGATCCCCCGGGGGGTCACAATGTTTTTTATCAGTAATAAAGACAAGATAAATTACATTTATCAGGAAATTTGCATCGCCCCACCATAAGGTATAACCATGAATTATTTAGAAATTTTAGCACCAGCCGATCTATAGTGGTTGGGGAGGTGGAATTTTTTTTGGGTATATTTTGATTTTTTAACCAATAAGAAATGCAACATTTAAAAAAGCATGTATCACTTTTTCGCGCCCAAAATTGGCAATTTTTGATAATTTAGAATGAACTTCCGGAATTTTCATCGCGCCACAATAAGGTATTAGCATAAATTATTTCGAAATTTTAGCACCAGCCGAACTATAGTGGTTGGGGGGGGGACATTTTTTTTGGGTATATATTGATTTTTTTAACCAATAAGGAATGCATCATTTAAAAAAGCATATATATATTTGTGTCCTACTCTTTAGCAGCTTTCGTTTGATACCCAACTCAAAATTTTCAAAAAATAATATTTTGGGCGCACTTCACTTTTTTTTGCGCCCAAAATTGGCAATTTTTAAAAATTAAGTATAAACTCCCGGAATTTTCATCGCGCCACAATAAGGTATTAGCATGAATTATTTCTAAATTTTAGCACCAGCCGATCTATAGTGGTTGGGGGGGGGGATTTTTTTGGGTATATTTTGATTTTTTAACCAATAAGAAATGCAAAATTTAAAAAAGCATGTATTTATATTTGTGTCCTACTCTTCAGCAGCTTTCATTTGATACCCCACTCAAAAAAAAAAAAAAATTGAGTTTATCACATTTTTTTGAATTGCGCATGCGCATATCTAGTTTTGAACTTCTGTATATTTTTCCTGTGGTTGGGTCAAAAAGTTGCACCAGTGTTTCAAATTTCAGCCCTTTCGCTTAAACGGTTCGGGCCCTATGAACCAAAGAGCGACGGACAGACGGACACATCACCCTCGGCATAAGGGTTTTGAGAAGTATCTACAAACCCCTAAAAAAGGTTACCTTGAATAGTAAGTAAACAATATTGTGACATATTATTTTATCTACGATTGATACGAAATATAAACATTGTATCTCTGTTAAGATGCGTAGAAAGTGATTATTTACGTACTTGTATTCATCGCGCATGCGCGTCTCATAGTTCTATAGAATTCCCCTTCTTTACCATGCTAGCGCGTTAAAGAAGAGGAATTCTTCAGCTTTACGCACGATTAGCGAGTTGTTTTTTTTAACAAAACTAATTTGCTATTCTTTTATTAAAGTAACTGTTAATATCGAGTTTTTAGTGAAAAACAATGAATGAATCAAGTGGCTTTGACGATAATGTAGAGAATAATACTCCTCCAGAAATAATTAATTCGGCAAAAAATACAACTCAAGATTAATGCCATCTTTATCAAGAGAAGAGATGCGTACTTACATACAGCAAGTTTATTTTTTTCTGTATTTATTATTTAAATCTAACAATCGTAGAGAAAGTACGGTACGCAACTCGTGCGAAAACGGCATTTTGCATTGCTCGTGTGGTTTTACTACCCTCGCTATCGCTCGGGTGCAAACTCCACACTCGCATGCAAAATGCTACTTTCCGCACTTGACGCGTAATGTACTATTATATGAGCCGTTAAGCCCATGACATTATGCTTAATTTTATACTTAGAAAAAAATAGATTTTAGTATATTAATTTGGATGTTATTATATCTATTTGAAGATTAACAAATCAAAACAAACATTTATTTCTATTTGGATATTTGTGGTTGTCTTACCTTTGCAATAACAAATCATTTCGAGGTGTGTCGTCGGGACAGGGACACTGTTCGATTATATAAATGATTTGACTTGTAATAATTATAAATTATTTGAAGAGATAAACTTTTACTAACTTACTAGTTTATACTGTGTGTTTTAAAGAAAAGTTGATTTTAAAGTATAATAAATATTAATATTGAAGAGGAAGGAGAAGAGGTAGATAAAAATGCAACCAGCCGCCGGAAATAGAACCCCAATCCCCAGCATTTACGATGTTATTATTTAACTTTTTTTTTACATTTCATCAAGTTTGACCTTTTATCAATTATTCAATCAAGAAAATTCAGAGGTCTATGTTTTTTTGTCACTTTTGGTTTTAAAATATTTAATTTTTGATCGAGAGCGTCTTATTAATTTATAAATAATTTAATAATAAAATTTGTTAGCTACTTCACTGAAATAAGAAGAGAAAATAAAGTTTATAATCATACATTTATTACTTTATCATTTTTATATAACAAGCTAAACTTTACACTTTAGAAATATATAATTAAGGAAACTCACGTGTACGATACTTCGACATTAAGACGGGGATAAAAAGAAAATAATAATATGCTTTTATATAATAGTTAATAATTTTATTAAAAAAGTTTTAAATTTTTCCTTGAAATAGAAATCAATAAACACGAATAACCGAAATAATCGTGATGAAGGTGAAATATCCGATGTACGAATGAAATAACGTAATATAATGAGGTCGGAAATATATTCTTGATTATTTCAACTCGTTATATGTCAAAGTTCAACAGTATAGTCTCAAATCATGTAATCATGTATCTTCTCGCAGAAATTAACACCTTTGTAATAATACCGAACTAAAACGTCTATGCAATATTTAACAATTTTTAGTCCGTATAAACATACTCGATTTTTTAAATATGTTTTACAATAACAAATTAATCGGGGCGGCAAACTAGGAGAAAAGTTTTCTCGTTTAGCGAAAACTTTCTTTTTAATATAGTCGACCCTATTCTCCGTCTTTACAATATATATATATATATATATATATATATATATATATATATATATATATATGAAGGGAGAGAATCAAGATAAGATTATTATGAGCGTGTGTAGTTTGTATTTTATTTTTTCTAGGCATTTTTCAAAAAAAGTTCTTATATAGCTTTATTATAAGTCAAAGGGATTACTAAATTGAAAATGCTTTTCAGCAAAATAGTCGGAGCCTTTCTTCAAATGATACAAAATTCACAGTTTTCCTTATTCTTTCTGTAATTTTAAAAGAAATTATGACAATGATCGGAAGATGATGAAGATCGGTAATAACTAAATTGTTTCTTGTGCGGGGGTACTTTTTTACTTAAGCACCCCCCCCCCCCCCCCCCTATATCCCTTTATCTTAATAGTATATAGACTAAGGAACATGTACAGAGTAGTTTATATTCCTTAGTCTAAATTACTAATAAGACAAGGGTATTTAGTCAAATTTTCCTTGGGACAAAGGAATATCACACTTTTGTATATCAATGTTATAATATTAATATCCCCTTAGTCTCATTGCCTAAATTTTTCTATATAAGATTCATACGATTCGATTTTAAATTAGAGTAATATAACTGCGAGGTGTCTCAATGACTTATGGTGGCAAACACACAAACCTTTAAGACTTTTGTTTGGCAGACTATTGTTTAGAAGAACCAAAGGGGAGTGCTAAAGTATTAAGTTACCGCTATTTTAATATTTATATTAGTTTTTTTATATTACATCCAAAATGCCAATAAATTATTGAGGGATCACCACTCGTCTACTGTTAAATTATTATTTTAGCTTGTGGATGGCCTTAAGGAGGAGTCAAATCATTGTAATAGTAAACATTTTAATGCCTCAGTAGACTCAACTATTCAAGAATTTGTGGATTATCGGTAAGAATTCGTAAACAGCACAGTTATTAATAATGTAAAATATTATATAATTACTTATGGCAAAGCCACCTCTAAAAATAAATGTAATTATTTTATTATCTTCATTACCGAATATTTAGGACCTCATTACTATACTTAACTACTACTACAGACACACACACAAACTCACCGACGCCTTTTACGCTATTCTTTCTTTTCTTTTCTTTGTATTCTTCTTATTTTATAATGAAGAAGACGTGATGAAGTGAAAATAAAATTAAAACATTCTTAAACTACGTATACGTGTTAGATAGAAGAACGTTTTCGTTAGTGAATTCATCCAGTCTGACAACTTCACTCTTCAACCGCAGGACTCTTTTAAAAAAAATAAAGTTGCTTCAGGATAGAATAAAAAGAGTGTTAAGAAACTAAAACTCCCTTTTTCTCTGCTCTATAGAGGTGAAGCCATTGGATTCTGTCGAGCTGTATTCCAAGGAGTATTCTCGATTAGCTTCGGTTCTAGCTTTTAAGAGAAACGATGGGAAACTATAAGGAGATACAAGGATACGGTTTGGAAAAAATATCCGTCGTGAGTGAGAAGAAAGAATATTCTTCTTAGTCAAAAGTTTTTCCTTGATGACCGCCTTCCTACGAAAGATCGGTAACAAAAAAAAGGAGCATTTGACCATTCTTCGCCTTTCTTCAGTGGGAGCAGGATAAGGATGAGAGTATCCTTTATCCTTCTTCAGCAAGGAAGAAATAAAAAAAGTATATATATTTTTTAAAAAACCAAATTAAAAATCCAATCCACACCCCAAAACAAAAATCCTAAAACACCCTTATTTTACCCTTTGCTCCCCCTTTTCACCCTTAAGGCGTACTCAAAAGTACCTCGTTACCGATGTTTGGTCAAGCTCATTTTTAGTCATTTAAACGAAAATAAAAGAAAAAATGAAAAAATCCACCAAAAGTTGGTATTCATGTACCACAACTTTTTTCACGGACCCCGTAAACACTGAAGAAATGGAAATAAATTTACCCCTCTTCCCCCATTTGACGCAAAATTTAACGGCACGCCCACCCCCCACCACAGCTCGGTCGGCCTTCGGCCTCCCTCGCAAAGACAGTGATGAAGAAAAAAGGTGTTCTTTAATTTTAATATTGTCGACTAGGGAGTAGGGTAGACCTTCATCATAGAGGTGAAAAAAAAGTATTGAAATTTTGTCCTCCCAACCCCTAACTTTGTGCGAAGACATGAAAAAATGATTTTTGAAAAGTTTCAGGTCAATCGGAAAATTTTAAATGGTGCCGCTTTTTATTTGAAAATTGGTATATAAAATTAATCAATAATAATTTCAAGATAAAAAGAACTTTTTATATACTACGTTTTTAAATTTTCTGTTGAATCGTATGTATTGTTGATAATATAATTATCATGCATGCACAACAATATCGTATGTATTGTTGATAATATAATTATCATGTATGCAAAGGCTGGCCTGCGGCCAGCCTTTGCCCGTCGAGTGGCCAGGTAGATATATGCCAGGTACTTGTATAGTAATTGGTACTTGTAAGATCTGGTAATGTTGTAGGAGGTTGTGGGGTATTGTTGCCAAGTGGGTTAAATATAGAGTTATAATTTGCATAAAACGGTGCAAAGGTAAGAAAGTGAGCTAGTATTTTAGGCTGTGGTGTTGTAGAGGGGATTGAGTATAAGGGGGGGTGACAGGAGCAACGAGAGGGGATGGGAAAATCGGACATATTCCCGTCTCTGTCTCTTCTTACGGCGCGGCACTGTTCCAGTAAATATTTAATAACTTTGGTACTAACCAAGATTTTTCGGAGAAACAAATCCCTCAACATGTGCCAACTGTTAACGCACATATAATAAATTTAATAAAAAAAAAAAAAAAAAAATCGTAAAAACCGCTTTATAAACAGTTTTTTCAATTTTACCCCCCTCAAAACTAAAAATACCACAAAGTAGAACGTAACGAAAATTAATCCACTATTCAAGAGCTTTTCAACGATATACATCATATGATAAAAGATTAACTTTGACATTTGTATCTCTGAACTCTAAGGTCTAAGGTACCAAAATTATATTTTTAAAAAAACAAACAATACAAAAGGGCATTAATTTAACTAACCACCTAGCATCTCCATACAAATGGGTATGTGCTTACATTGTGGCGACTAACTGGTTGTGAATGCCAATTATTAGGTTTATATAGCTGATGGAGCAACATTCTAACCCAGTGTCACCCATTTCATATAGTATATAAATGATTGGTTGTTTCGACTGAGATTTTGTGGTACCACTTTATAATTATGACTAGCCGGGCTCGGCTGGCCTACGGCCAGCCTGCGTCCGTCTAGTGGTCAGCCAAATGTATTATGTTGGACTTGTAATTTGATATATAATTTGATATTTAATTATTTTCATTTTTTTTTGTAAGTATTTGCAGCTAAATAAGGACATTTTTTAATGTTACCCCCTTTAAAAATGCAAATAATACGAAATACTACATAACTACATTATATAGGTCTAATCAAGAGCTTTCCAACGATATACATATAAGTAGGGGTTGTATAATAAGCTCATTTGTACCCCTGTACCAAAAATATATTTTAAAAAACAAACAATGTAAAAGCCCATTATTTAAGCTAATGAATAAAAATAAGAAATAAAATAACATATAAAAAAATTATTTCACTCCTTTTACCTGAAACAAAAGTACAAAGCAGTACAAAAGTACCCGTATAATTTTTTAAAAAAATAAATAATCAACATGAAATTGAAGTACTTTTCAAGGCCTTTTAAATGATATGCGGCAAAGAAATAAAATCCAAAAAATGAGGTCACGTGACACGGCAGTCGGGAAAAAGTTTACTCTCAATTTCTCAGAAAATAGGGCGATTTTTTAAAATAATAAGGTCTTAAACTAAAGGGTATTAGTGTACGGTTTGAGCGCCCCAATCGAAATTCAAATCGGTCAAGAAATGTGGACACTGTGAACGCCCAAACTCAAAATTTCGAAAAATCGAATTTTTTTGGGAAAATTCTACACTTTCCAGTGTGCCGTATAAGTTCGCTTCACTAAAGGTGCACGAAGCACTTGTTTGCGCTTACCCCTCAAACCGGATTCAGTTAGCCCGTGTAAATTACTACAAGAGTCAACTTTTTTTCTCCTAAAATAACCATCCGTGTACCCTTCGTGTACCCCGGACTTTAAGGTACCATGACTCAAAAAGTACACTCAAATTGAAATTAAAAAGTAAAACGGGGCAAGCACGGTTATTTTCTCTATCTAGAAATGTAATCGCCAACTCGGTACCTTGAAAACTCTAGGAGGAGATACGCCAACCATGAAAACAAATGGAAAAAAATAAACCCTTAAAAGTGTTTTTTCCCTAAAAATGACCTGAAATGGGAACTTTTTTAAAACTTTTTATTACCACTTTTGTCAACTTTCCAAGGGCTTTAAAACGACATGCATGTCTTTTCTGTACCATTTGTAATTTTTCTGATCGGTGAAAAAAAAATTTCCCGATGAAGCCCCCACGCGGGGGTATGTCGGGGGAAAAAAGTACGTATACTTTTCGGTAAAACTTTGCGAGCTTAAAAAAAGCCGCCAAAAAAATGTCATACATTGTACCCTTTTTAAAAAACTATTTAACAAAAAGTGCTTAAAAAACGCACTTTTTGACCGTAGGTCACTTTGGACTCGATTTTCGATACTTGACCATTCAAGTTTCGTATCAAAAGAATTTTTCCTTGAAAATACACTATACCCTAAGTACATTACACTAAAAAACCAAATTAAAAATCCAATCCACACCCCAAAACAAAAATCCTAAAACACCCTTATTTTACCCTTTGCTCCCCCTTTTCACCCTTAAGGCGTACTCAAAAGTACCTCGTTACCGATGTTTGGTCAAGCTCATTTTTAGTCATTTAAACGAAAATAAAAGAAAAAATGAAAAAATCCACCAAAAGTTGGTATTCATGTACCACAACTTTTTTCACGGACCCCGTAAACACTGAAGAAATGGAAATAAATTTACCCCTCTTCCCCCATTTGACGCAAAATTTAACGGCACGCCCACCCCCCACCACAGCTCGGTCGGCCTTCGGCCTCCCTCGCAAAGACAGTGATGAAGAAAAAAGGTGTTCTTTAATTTTAATATTGTCGACTAGGGAGTAGGGTAGACCTTCATCATAGAGGTGAAAAAAAAGTATTGAAATTTTGTCCTCCCAACCCCTAACTTTGTGCGAAGACATGAAAAAATGATTTTTGAAAAGTTTCAGGTCAATCGGAAAATTTTAAATGGTGCCGCTTTTTATTTGAAAATTGGTATATAAAATTAATCAATAATAATTTCAAGATAAAAAGAACTTTTTATATACTACGTTTTTAAATTTTCTGTTGAATCGTATGTATTGTTGATAATATAATTATCATGCATGCACAACAATATCGTATGTATTGTTGATAATATAATTATCATGTATGCAAAGGCTGGCCTGCGGCCAGCCTTTGCCCGTCGAGTGGCCAGGTAGATATATGCCAGGTACTTGTATAGTAATTGGTACTTGTAAGATCTGGTAATGTTGTAGGAGGTTGTGGGGTATTGTTGCCAAGTGGGTTAAATATAGAGTTATAATTTGCATAAAACGGTGCAAAGGTAAGAAAGTGAGCTAGTATTTTAGGCTGTGGTGTTGTAGAGGGGATTGAGTATAAGGGGGGGTGACAGGAGCAACGAGAGGGGATGGGAAAATCGGACATATTCCCGTCTCTGTCTCTTCTTACGGCGCGGCACTGTTCCAGTAAATATTTAATAACTTTGGTACTAACCAAGATTTTTCGGAGAAACAAATCCCTCAACATGTGCCAACTGTTAACGCACATATAATAAATTTAATAAAAAAAAAAAAAAAAAAATCGTAAAAACCGCTTTATAAACAGTTTTTTCAATTTTACCCCCCTCAAAACTAAAAATACCACAAAGTAGAACGTAACGAAAATTAATCCACTATTCAAGAGCTTTTCAACGATATACATCATATGATAAAAGATTAACTTTGACATTTGTATCTCTGAACTCTAAGGTCTAAGGTACCAAAATTATATTTTTAAAAAAACAAACAATACAAAAGGGCATTAATTTAACTAATAAACAAATACAAATAAAATTACCTAATAACAAAAAATTATTCAAACCCTTTAACCTATAACAAAATTAAAAATCGGTACAAAAGTACGTGTAAAACATTTTTAAAAAATAAATAAATATTATAGCTTTAATGTAGAAATCAAGGCCTTTCAAATGATATACGACACAATATTATAAACCAAAAAAGTGATCACGTGACACGGCACAAAAGAAAAAGTGTACTCTCATGTTCTCAGCAAATATGATTAACTAATTAAATATTATATACTCAATTTAAAGAGCATTACTGTGAGATTTAAGCGTTCCAATCAGAAATAAAATCATTCAACAATTGTAAAAGATATGGCTATTCAAAGTCAAAAATAGAAAAAAATATAAACAAAAAAAATTCAAAATTATCACCATTTAGGGGACAACCGATAGAGGTACGACAAAAAGTAATAGAACCAAAGTTGTAGATCTTTTTAAAATCAGTTACCGCTGGTGCTATCTGTTTTCCAATACGATTTACCGTTCAGCCGCAACAAGCCCCAAAACAGCTTAAAAATCAAGTCGGCCATTTTTATTTTTTTAGGGGGGAAGGAGTGGGAAAAGTGAACTTTTTATAATTATTTTGGTTCACAATATGGACGTTGCGCGTCGAATGGTGCAAACCGCAAGTCTCTAGCTCTTCTGGAAGTGGGCAAACAGTTATGTCAGTGAGTGAGTGAGTCAGTTAGCCATGCGGCTTTATAGTAGATAGATGTTAGTGAAAAAAAATAGTTCCGAATTTATTTACTTCACATAAATGACAACCATCCAGAGAGCTGATCTTAAACCTATAAAAAAATAAATCTTTGTACAACGGATCTCCCCAACACCAAATCTAAAGCATGCCATCGATATATTTGAAATAATATAATCGATATTTCTTGTTTGGCTGTCATTCAATGTTTATCTATCACAAATTTGAGACCCGTCAAAATGAAGATTGCGTAAATATTCGATAGGGCAAAACAAATAAAATAACTTGCGGATTTTTTCCGAACTAACTTTCCGCGCAGCAAAATGTGCTGAAAACTAATTAAATTCTGCTGAAAGATGGCTAAAAGCATTGTCATCGTGTTCTGAGCTATGCTAAAAGTTTCAAATGTCTAGCTATTCGGGAAGTTAGTTAGAAATCGATTGGCAGATTTGTACCGGACAAACAAACAAACAAACAAACAAGAATGCAAGCTAATAAAAACGTAGTAAAATAGCGATTTTTTCTAGAAAATTTCAAAATATCACGTTAATTTTATTAACTAATATAACTCAAAAGTAAGTCAATAAGTAAAAAGATATACATATATAGCAAAATAGTGAAAATTGGGGGAAAAAAGTTGTTTTTTCGTATGAATTTCGTAATTATTATAATCATATGAACAAATTTAATGTTTTAACATACATTAAAAGGTACTACAGGTTATGTGCTTTATATTAATACGTATTGATAATGCATTCCTATCATAGTTTTTTTTTAAACTAGTAACATACATACTAGTGGAGTCAATGAAGCTATAACATAAGCCACATTTTGAACGAAAAAGACCGTCTTTTGGGTTTAAATATATATATATATATATATATATATATATATATATATATATATATATTATTTTTTAATTTTATTTATTTATTTATTTTTTTCACTGCTTTTGCTAGTTTTGCATTATGTTATTGCTTTATTAATATTTTAATAAAATAAAATATTTTTTCCACTTCTTTGTATTTTTATTGTAAAGGATTACTAGGATTAGTGTGCATTTAGGGAGGTTGATAGAAAGTTACACAACAATATTGTCACCACAAATTTAGATTAATAAACATATGCGTTTCGACATTTATATCATACTGTATAAGTGTTAGCATAGTGAGTGAAAGACTACTACGCTACATAGTTACCTTTAATTTTTAGTAATTATTAGTAATTGTAATATTTTTTTTATTTTCTTCTGCTGTATTCGCTTTATGATTTCTCTGTCCCGTTTCCCTGTAATTTATCTACTTCTGTCTGACAGTGGTCTACAATTGGATGAATCTGTCTTTTAGTGGTCTAAAATTGGATGAACTGGCTTGATCCTGTTCGTTTTTCTGTTCGATATTACCTTCTCTGTTGTTTTGGTCTATATTTTCTTAATTGTTCTCATTAATATGATCATCATCGTTCTCTTCTTCATCACCAAATTTAAATATCGTATAGCCTTTTTTACCATTGTCCCCATCTTTAATATCTTGCGTTAGTTTGAAGCCCTTCTTTTTTCTTCAAAATTGGCACACCGCTCCAGGACACCGTTAGATTTAGGAGATTAATAGGTGGTAAATTGTTAATCAATGCCAATTTTTTTTTATTGGTCATATTTATATTTTTAATTCCGATCCGGTATCACTTCGGATCGTCTTTATTTTAGCGTCATACCGATTTTGGGTCCAATTTATGAATTCTTTTTTTTCTACTGCCTCAGATTTTTGTTTTATAAAGTAAGTAAACATTTTCGGGAAATCTGCTAAGCGTATTTTTCTTACTTCCTTTCTGACGTTTTTCACTATAGATGTGTCGCTCGACTTATTTGCGCTTGCTTCGCTGTCTAAAACGAATTTAACTTTATCGGTTTCCTGAGCTGCTGTCCAAGCAACTTCGATTGACTCTTTTTCATTACTATCATCATCTTCATCAGCCGTTTTTGCGTGGTTTTTGGTCAAACTTTTATTTTGTTCAGAATACTTTTTCTTCCAATTTCTTGAATCATTATTATTTTTGTTGTTATTATACCAACAGTCCTTCGCCAATAGCATAATCAATATAAGCCCCACAATAGCATCCTCCATGCTAAATTTAATCATAGATTAAGTTTCTTCATCTTTTTTCTTCCATTCCTCTCCTAAAACTATTCTTCTTTTGATTTTTTCTTCTATTCTTTTTTTTTTATAATCAAGACGTGATGAAGTAAAAATAAAATTATGATTTTAAACAAGTTATACGTGTTAGGTAATAGTACATTACGCGTCGAGTGCGGAAAGTAGCATTTTGCATGCGAGTGTGGTGTTTGCACCCGAGCGATAGCGAGGGTGGTAAAACCACACGAGCAATGCAAAATGCCGTTTTCGCACGAGTTGCGTACCGTACTTTATCTACGATTGTTAGATTTAAATAATAAATACAGAAACAAATAAACTTGCTGTATGTAAGTTCGTATCTCTCTCTTGATAAAGATGGCATTAATTCATTAGTTGTATTTTTTGCCGAAACAATTATTTCAGGAGGATTATTATTCTCCACATTTTTTTCAAAGTCACTTGATTCACTCATTGTTTTTCACAAAAAACTCGATATAAACAGTTACTTTAATAAAAGAACACCAAATTAGTTTTGTTAAATGTAAACAAACTCACTAATCGTGCGTAAAGCTGAAGAATTCCTCTTCTTTACCGCACTAGTGCGGTAAAGAAGAGGAATTATTCAGAACTATGAGACGCGCATGCGCAATGAATACAAGTACGTAAATAAACACTTTCTACGCATCTAAACAAAGATATAATGTTTATATTTCGTATCAATCGTAGATAAAAGGACATTTTCGTTAGTGAATTCATCCAGTCTGACAAATTCACTTTTCAACCACAGAACTCTTTTGAAAAATGAAGTAACTTCAGGATAGAATAAATAGAGTGTTAAGAAACTAAAATTCCCTTTTTTTCTCTTCTCTATTGTGGTGAATCCATTGGATTCTGACGAACCAAGTTTCAGATCAATTGGATGACTGGAAGAGGGTAAATTAGCCCTTCAAAGGTTTTGACGACAGCCAGCCACTAACGAACAAACAAACACACAAAAGCGAAACAATATAAGGGATTTAAAAAGAAAGAACAATGGATGTAACAGAAGAAAAAAAAAAAAAGAACAATAAAAGATTATAAAGATGAAAATAAAGTGACATAATATATCTAAAAAATATTGACGAGTTTAAATTAAATAAAATAATAGGAAAATGAGGTTATTTCTTTTGTCATTTTATTTTAACGTCAAAGATTTAGCTTTAGGGTTGAGCATGGTCGGTTGGAACCCTGTTCCACTCACCATGGAGGTACCTCTATTTGTTGATAACGCCCACGCTTTTATCTGTAGTACCTGACGCATATGTACTGTGGTAGCTTGTAGTACTGCAGCTGTAAAAACTTTCCTTTTTTTGCATATTAAACTAAAGCGTGTTAGTTTTTTTTAAATACCTATAATATTTTGCATATCCGCTTTCTTTATTGTCATATTTAATTGTGTTTGGTCTTAAGGAAAAATTAAACGCTCCCTTTAGCGATATTTTGACCCCTCCTTGTTATCGCGAATATCGCTAAAGGGAGCGTTTTATTTTTCCTTAAGACGAAACAACAATTATATTAAACAATAAAAGGAACCAGCTACTCTACTTACTATTATTGTTGAATAATAATGCTTTTTTATTGCTGTTTTTTTTTTTTAATTTAAAATTGTGAACGTCAACTTTTCAGATACATGTTAGTTTTTGAGGTAATAACAGGTATTTTGATAATTACAAGTATAAACTACTATTTCTAAGTTAAAATAATTGCATTTTGAGATGTCCGAGGAATTATTAGCATCGTACAAATAAATAAATCCTAGCTATACGTGGAATTTGATACACATTATTTTGTTTGCTGCTGTTTTTGAGTATCAAATTAATAGATAAAAATCACAGGGAAGTACTTGCGTCCAAGTACTTTTTAGGGTTTTGTAGATGAGTAAGCATACCCGTTATGTAATTATGATTCTTTTGTCGTCGATCTCAAGGGTCCCGGGTTCGATCCCCCGGGGGGTCACAATGTTTTTTATCAGTAATAAAGACAAGATAAATTACATTTATCAGGAAATTTGCATCGCCCCACCATAAGGTATAACCATGAATTATTTAGAAATTTTAGCACCAGCCGATCTATAGTGGTTGGGGAGGTGGAATTTTTTTTGGGTATATTTTGATTTTTTAACCAATAAGAAATGCAACATTTAAAAAAGCATGTATCACTTTTTCGCGCCCAAAATTGGCAATTTTTGATAATTTAGAATGAACTTCCGGAATTTTCATCGCGCCACAATAAGGTATTAGCATAAATTATTTCGAAATTTTAGCACCAGCCGAACTATAGTGGTTGGGGGGGGGACATTTTTTTTGGGTATATATTGATTTTTTTAACCAATAAGGAATGCATCATTTAAAAAAGCATATATATATTTGTGTCCTACTCTTTAGCAGCTTTCGTTTGATACCCAACTCAAAATTTTCAAAAAATAATATTTTGGGCGCACTTCACTTTTTTTTGCGCCCAAAATTGGCAATTTTTAAAAATTAAGTATAAACTCCCGGAATTTTCATCGCGCCACAATAAGGTATTAGCATGAATTATTTCTAAATTTTAGCACCAGCCGATCTATAGTGGTTGGGGGGGGGGATTTTTTTGGGTATATTTTGATTTTTTAACCAATAAGAAATGCAAAATTTAAAAAAGCATGTATTTATATTTGTGTCCTACTCTTCAGCAGCTTTCATTTGATACCCCACTCAAAAAAAAAAAAAAATTGAGTTTATCACATTTTTTTGAATTGCGCATGCGCATATCTAGTTTTGAACTTCTGTATATTTTTCCTGTGGTTGGGTCAAAAAGTTGCACCAGTGTTTCAAATTTCAGCCCTTTCGCTTAAACGGTTCGGGCCCTATGAACCAAAGAGCGACGGACAGACGGACACATCACCCTCGGCATAAGGGTTTTGAGAAGTATCTACAAACCCCTAAAAAAGGTTACCTTGAATAGTAAGTAAACAATATTGTGACATATTATTTTATCTACGATTGATACGAAATATAAACATTGTATCTCTGTTAAGATGCGTAGAAAGTGATTATTTACGTACTTGTATTCATCGCGCATGCGCGTCTCATAGTTCTATAGAATTCCCCTTCTTTACCATGCTAGCGCGTTAAAGAAGAGGAATTCTTCAGCTTTACGCACGATTAGCGAGTTGTTTTTTTTAACAAAACTAATTTGCTATTCTTTTATTAAAGTAACTGTTAATATCGAGTTTTTAGTGAAAAACAATGAATGAATCAAGTGGCTTTGACGATAATGTAGAGAATAATACTCCTCCAGAAATAATTAATTCGGCAAAAAATACAACTCAAGATTAATGCCATCTTTATCAAGAGAAGAGATGCGTACTTACATACAGCAAGTTTATTTTTTTCTGTATTTATTATTTAAATCTAACAATCGTAGAGAAAGTACGGTACGCAACTCGTGCGAAAACGGCATTTTGCATTGCTCGTGTGGTTTTACTACCCTCGCTATCGCTCGGGTGCAAACTCCACACTCGCATGCAAAATGCTACTTTCCGCACTTGACGCGTAATGTACTATTATATGAGCCGTTAAGCCCATGACATTATGCTTAATTTTATACTTAGAAAAAAATAGATTTTAGTATATTAATTTGGATGTTATTATATCTATTTGAAGATTAACAAATCAAAACAAACATTTATTTCTATTTGGATATTTGTGGTTGTCTTACCTTTGCAATAACAAATCATTTCGAGGTGTGTCGTCGGGACAGGGACACTGTTCGATTATATAAATGATTTGACTTGTAATAATTATAAATTATTTGAAGAGATAAACTTTTACTAACTTACTAGTTTATACTGTGTGTTTTAAAGAAAAGTTGATTTTAAAGTATAATAAATATTAATATTGAAGAGGAAGGAGAAGAGGTAGATAAAAATGCAACCAGCCGCCGGAAATAGAACCCCAATCCCCAGCATTTACGATGTTATTATTTAACTTTTTTTTTACATTTCATCAAGTTTGACCTTTTATCAATTATTCAATCAAGAAAATTCAGAGGTCTATGTTTTTTTGTCACTTTTGGTTTTAAAATATTTAATTTTTGATCGAGAGCGTCTTATTAATTTATAAATAATTTAATAATAAAATTTGTTAGCTACTTCACTGAAATAAGAAGAGAAAATAAAGTTTATAATCATACATTTATTACTTTATCATTTTTATATAACAAGCTAAACTTTACACTTTAGAAATATATAATTAAGGAAACTCACGTGTACGATACTTCGACATTAAGACGGGGATAAAAAGAAAATAATAATATGCTTTTATATAATAGTTAATAATTTTATTAAAAAAGTTTTAAATTTTTCCTTGAAATAGAAATCAATAAACACGAATAACCGAAATAATCGTGATGAAGGTGAAATATCCGATGTACGAATGAAATAACGTAATATAATGAGGTCGGAAATATATTCTTGATTATTTCAACTCGTTATATGTCAAAGTTCAACAGTATAGTCTCAAATCATGTAATCATGTATCTTCTCGCAGAAATTAACACCTTTGTAATAATACCGAACTAAAACGTCTATGCAATATTTAACAATTTTTAGTCCGTATAAACATACTCGATTTTTTAAATATGTTTTACAATAACAAATTAATCGGGGCGGCAAACTAGGAGAAAAGTTTTCTCGTTTAGCGAAAACTTTCTTTTTAATATAGTCGACCCTATTCTCCGTCTTTACAATATATATATATATATATATATATATATATATATATATATATATATATATATATATATATATATATATATGAAGGGAGAGAATCAAGATAAGATTATTATGAGCGTGTGTAGTTTGTATTTTATTTTTTCTAGGCATTTTTCAAAAAAAGTTCTTATATAGCTTTATTATAAGTCAAAGGGATTACTAAATTGAAAATGCTTTTCAGCAAAATAGTCGGAGCCTTTCTTCAAATGATACAAAATTCACAGTTTTCCTTATTCTTTCTGTAATTTTAAAAGAAATTATGACAATGATCGGAAGATGATGAAGATCGGTAATAACTAAATTGTTTCTTGTGCGGGGGTACTTTTTTACTTAAGCACCCCCCCCCCCCCCCCCTATATCCCTTTATCTTAATAGTATATAGACTAAGGAACATGTACAGAGTAGTTTATATTCCTTAGTCTAAATTACTAATAAGACAAGGGTATTTAGTCAAATTTTCCTTGGGACAAAGGAATATCACACTTTTGTATATCAATGTTATAATATTAATATCCCCTTAGTCTCATTGCCTAAATTTTTCTATATAAGATTCATACGATTCGATTTTAAATTAGAGTAATATAACTGCGAGGTGTCTCAATGACTTATGGTGGCAAACACACAAACCTTTAAGACTTTTGTTTGGCAGACTATTGTTTAGAAGAACCAAAGGGGAGTGCTAAAGTATTAAGTTACCGCTATTTTAATATTTATATTAGTTTTTTTATATTACATCCAAAATGCCAATAAATTATTGAGGGATCACCACTCGTCTACTGTTAAATTATTATTTTAGCTTGTGGATGGCCTTAAGGAGGAGTCAAATCATTGTAATAGTAAACATTTTAATGCCTCAGTAGACTCAACTATTCAAGAATTTGTGGATTATCGGTAAGAATTCGTAAACAGCACAGTTATTAATAATGTAAAATATTATATAATTACTTATGGCAAAGCCACCTCTAAAAATAAATGTAATTATTTTATTATCTTCATTACCGAATATTTAGGACCTCATTACTATACTTAACTACTACTACAGACACACACACAAACTCACCGACGCCTTTTACGCTATTCTTTCTTTTCTTTTCTTTGTATTCTTCTTATTTTATAATGAAGAAGACGTGATGAAGTGAAAATAAAATTAAAACATTCTTAAACTACGTATACGTGTTAGATAGAAGAACGTTTTCGTTAGTGAATTCATCCAGTCTGACAACTTCACTCTTCAACCGCAGGACTCTTTTAAAAAAAATAAAGTTGCTTCAGGATAGAATAAAAAGAGTGTTAAGAAACTAAAACTCCCTTTTTCTCTGCTCTATAGAGGTGAAGCCATTGGATTCTGTCGAGCTGTATTCCAAGGAGTATTCTCGATTAGCTTCGGTTCTAGCTTTTAAGAGAAACGATGGGAAACTATAAGGAGATACAAGGATACGGTTTGGAAAAAATATCCGTCGTGAGTGAGAAGAAAGAATATTCTTCTTAGTCAAAAGTTTTTCCTTGATGACCGCCTTCCTACGAAAGATCGGTAACAAAAAAAAGGAGCATTTGACCATTCTTCGCCTTTCTTCAGTGGGAGCAGGATAAGGATGAGAGTATCCTTTATCCTTCTTCAGCAAGGAAGAAATAAAAAAAGTATATATATTTTTTTTAGCTATCCTTTGAGTAATGAAGTTATGTAATGTAGCCGAGGTAGAGGTTAGAGCTGTAGAGTTAACAATAGAGTAATGACTGTATCAGAAACTAAACTTGCACGCCTCCAACCAACTCTAATGGGTTTATAATACTCGTCCAATGCTTTCCTTTACATCCTTCTCTTGCCAACCAATTTTCTTCTTCTTCTTCCATCATTATTATTTTTTATTTTTATTTTTTCTTCTTTCTTAACGAAAATTACACGTGAGTATTCTTTTTTTGTGTGTTAAGTTATGGGTTAGTAACTTTAACACCGAAATAAAAAAAACTTGTTTGAAGTTTTTGTTAACTCTCAAATTCCCTTTTCGGGGTTCATATTAAATAAATCCCGTTAGTTTAAAGGTACTGAAAAAGTAATTCGTAATTTATACAGAAGAAGATAAATGATCTATTTTTATTCTCGCCAAAGATACATTTATTATTTATTGGTTTTAATTTTACCATATGGAGTGCATTATATGCAGAGTTATAGTGTAATTTGATTTCGCGAAAAAAAAAATTAAAAACTTTTTAAAATATCGGTGGGTACATAATATCGTGGTTTTCGCACCGAAAAGACAGGATACACGTATCTTCACTGAACAGATCCATAACAGTATTATTAAAAACTAATATTGTTTTACACCATAAAGACACACACACATACCTGCGCAGTGGGGGGGGGGGGGGGGTTGTCGCCTGCATTCTTTACACTTAAGTTATATTTGTGAGCCAAACCGTTCGCGAGTCGTTCTCTTAATTGGGACAAGTTATGCGCTCATTGAACTGCCCGTGGTTTTTTTGACTAACATTGTAGAGTTTTCTGTTGATATTGGGGCGACATCGTGTGTACGTTTCGTTGTTTTTATTTTGCTCACCAACCTCCAATTCCGTCTATTTTATATTGTTCCTTTTTTTTATTTGATTATCAAGTGGTAAGAGGACACTGTTTGAAGACATATTTATTTTTAAAACCAAATCTTTACTCTGGGATCCTAAACAAGAAATATTTAATCTTAATTAAAGTCACTAATTTTTAATGTCCATTCGTAGAAACATATTCATTATTGCTGGGGAAGGTAATATTTAACTTGCTAGAGACCGACTTAAAATTTCTTTAAAAAAATTAAAGTCACATAGAGTAGAGGTTCGTTCCTTTCCTATGGATAGCTAGAAGTTTGTTGAAAAAATAATTTCAACGAACGGTGTGCGAGCCGCTCGTCTTCCAGTCGAACGAACTTCCAGCGATCCACAGGAAAGGAACGAACCTACCACAAACCTCTACCTCTAACTCAAAATCTAAGAATATTAGTTTAAAAGGTTTTCATCTAACAAATATATACGCATCTTTAGACAACACTTATTTTTATATTTTGTTGTATTGGGCTCTATCGACATTTATCATTCAATGCGTTCAGAGAGGTAAGTCATAGGATTGAGTAAAAGAAGTAGATTTAATGCAAGCATTCGTTAGAGTTTGATGAAGAAAGCGCTCTACGCTTTTATTTTTTTTAAAATATTTGAATCGCTCGTAGTACCTAAGTAATCTAACCCAGTGGTTCTTAACCTTTTGGTAGCCACGGCCCCCTTAAAATCTCCAAATATAATATATATAGTACCTAAATACCTTTCTAGGCCCCCTGGGAGGCCGCGGCCCCCCGGTTAAGAACCTCTGAATCTAACCGTTAAGAAAAGATTTCCTCCTTTTTTGTGCATTCTTTATAAAAGTGGGATATTTAAAAAAAAAAAAAATGCATTTAATATATTTCCTACTTTTTTCAGTCTTCAACACATATATTGTTCTCTTTATAAATGTGTAAATTTATGGATTTGTCGGCTAATACAAATGATTTTGTTAGACTGATTATTGTTATTGTTGTCGGAAATACATAAACTGTGCAAGTTTTAGCTTTCTAAGTAGCCGGGAATTGGGTCCAAGATAGATTACAAGATTTGTCTCTGATAGACAGGTGATTAATTTATTATGTATTCTACAGGTTTCTGTGTTCAGTTGAAATTTCAGTGGGGGACTAATTTTAAATACCAATGTAGGTATGAACAATTCTCACTGTAAATTTTGATTAAAATATATATTTGTTGCTGTTTCTTTTACGACTTGATCACCAAGTGATTGGGTTATACAGGACGGGAATCCGGCCACTTTACTCATCTATTCGATGAGATCATTAGTGTGAAACATGTCTTGATTAATATATTCAATGTTAATGACATGTGTAAGCAGGAAATCCTGTAAAAACTAAACAAATAGGCCAAAGTGATTGTGCCTCTGTAGTGCAGACAGACTCCTGATTGATTCAATACTAGGTTATTACAGGATAATGGTTTATCAAATTTTTTTAGATGCGTGTAATGTAAAATTATACTTTGAAACGTGTAAGTTGATAATACGAAAACAGATTTATGCTATTATATGTAGGAATCCATTTTTTTTATATTTCTTCAAAAACACTATTGCAATATTATGTAGGAATACATTTTTTATTTCCCTTCACTATGTTTTATATTTTATAAGACGAGCCTACGATATTATAGAGTCCAATCTGGGATTCAAAAGTTAAAGTGGGTTCTTTGCCCCTCGCCCCCCCCCCCCCCCCCCCCCCTACTCACAAAAATATAAGAGTAATACAATGCAATAACATCAAAGATTACTTAGAATCAAATTCTCGTGAAATCAAGAGTTCAGAAGACGTATGAATCGAATTCTTACATAGCAATCAAAGAAGAAAATGCGATTTAAAAAGATAATAATGCAATAAAAACTCATCTTAGACATCGTTAAATTTCCCTTATCTTTCTTTTATTATCCTAATGTAATTTAACTAACTCAGTTGAAACAAGCAATAAAGCCCTCAATTAAATCAAATCATGAAATTTCCTTGTTTATTCTTTCCTTTTCTCATGCTGTGTTGGAACTGTATTATTTCTCCTTTTTTTTTATTTGAATTGAATTATGATGAATGGATCGAAAACTAGAATTAGAAGGGAATTCGTATGGACGATTGGTTTTAGACTCCCGCTCTTAAAACCAATGATTAAACATCAACATAATCTGGGTTCTATTCCTGATGAAACCAGACAATTTTCAATTCACTAGCATACCACCCTGTTCTCAAATTATTTTTCCATTTCTCATAAATATGTAGTTTAAAAAGTATTGCGTTTGATATGCTCTTGAAAGAAAGCTCTATTAAGTTCATAATTTATTGATTTCCTGTTCCCCTGTGTAGGTACATTTATCAATTATTTTCTCATCTTATTTGTAGTTATCGGAGATAATCATTCAAAATCATTTTGTTTTTCTATATCCCGTATTAAAATATTGTTTAAGATAAACTTGTTCAATTTTTAAAAGTAAAAAGGTAATTTACAATTTTCACTTTTTAAATCCGAAAGTCACTCTAACTCTAAAAACGTAGCGTTTAATTAATAAACAAATATTTGTACAAAAACGAGGAGTGTAAACTACTAAACATATTTTGATGAAACATTGTATATGAATAGTAGGCCCTTAATGTAAAATTGAGAAATAAATTGTAGCTGTAATCTAGTTTTGGAAATAATAACGCACAAATATACGTAGGGATTATGATCTGCGGCAATATGGGCAGGAAGGTTTGAGGAGGAATCCATTTGGTAATTCTTTTATCGGGCTTAAACCTTCAGCATTTTTGCGAAATGATTTAATTAATTGGTAAGCACCTCTTTTATTCGGATCTACTCTGATGCCAATTTGTTTTTCGTACACTTTCGGCCAATAATTTTAGATTCAGCTTGGTTATCTTGTGCTGGCTTTAGTGTGCGAAAATCTTAAGATTATGCTATACACATTTATTAATGTTTTACTTTATTTAATAAATTATATCGTACTATTATTTAGTGTGCTACATTTACTTTCGCATGTAAGTATTATGTATATAGAGAGAAAACGAGGTGGTTCAAAATTTGATTTAAAATTTGAATGAATGTACACATTTTAAAGTCGTAGTCGTTAGTAGTCTTTAGTCTGTGGAGAAGCGTTGGTCGATTTCAATAAATTTTACGTAGATATAAACTTTACATACTGTCATGTGGCTTATTGAAATAACATATTGTAACAACTGTATCATTCTTCAAGATGTTCAATAATTCTGTGGTCTCTAATGAGTGAACTTTTTTTTATCCTATGCCTTGCTCGTCTAAGGCGACTTCGGCCATGCGACTAGCAGCCCAATGAGTGAACTTACTCACTCATATGATTTAATTTCTTGTTATTTTATTATTATTATTAAAATTATATTTATTATTATTTAAATGACTGTTATAATTATACTATCATAAAGCTGTTGATTGATACATTTGTTAAAATGTAGTTGTGACTGAACAAATAATGAAAAGTCTTGATTAGGAAAAACCCGAATTCAGGGTGTTTTTATGAAAAGGTCAGTAATGATTAAATTGCAATTAAATGTTTAAAAATAATTTTATCGAACCCTCCCGCCCCCTTGGAGTTTTATAAAGTTTTTTTCTGTAGAATTCCATGATAGGATAAACTATATATAAAGATATGACTTTAGTTCTGCAGTACTATAAAAAAGCAAAATAAAACTCGGTGAGTAAATTTATTAGTTTATATTTTATAATTAATGAATATAATAATTAATAATATTTAATAAGCGTAACCTAGTTCAACAGATTAATTAAGCGGTCAATTAGAATCTGTGTTAAAATATTAGTCACGGGATAGGTGTAGCAGAGTAATTAGCGAACTCAAAAACCCTCGCCACAAACCAAGGTCGTTTGCTACTGCCATATCGGGTTGTGGTTCGAATCCCAGACAGAAAGGTAAGACATTTTTCACACTGATGATCATCATGTTAAGTGAATGTGTGAAGTTGCCTCTCCCCTATCTTCCTGTATAAATTGGACGAGGCCGTAAATGTCCATCTACATACCGCGTGGTATATTATAAATTATAAGTAATGTCAATAATCAATAATTCTAATATTTAATAATTAAGTTCTACAATAATCGTTTGGTTGACTCTCTCTCAACTTGGCCGTAACCTCACATTGTTGACATTGTTTCATTTGTATAATGATATTTCTGCATTTTGCTTCCGAGTTTACCGAAGGTAACGGAAGCATTGTGTTCACTTTTGAGAACAAAAAAGTTTTATGCCTCTGATTTTAAAAATTCCAAGACAGAAATCCGTTTCAGACATCAGGGAACATTTTTGGTTCCGTGTCTGTCTGTCTGTCGGTCTGTGTGTCCGCGAATCATGAAACGTGTGACGATAACTTGAGTAAATGTCCACCGATTTTGATGAAATTTGGTAGGCATGTTCATTTTACCAATGCCCAGGACGAGTTCCTTAGACAACGTAATCCGTTCAAGTGTTCACGCGTAATGCTCACTTAAACGTGAGCTTCAAATTTAAAATTGAAATTTTAGGTCCGGAAAAAAATCAAACTTCATCTATTCAATGAGACAAACATTTTTTTTCAAAAACAATTTTTTAGTAAAACCTACAGCGACACCGCTATGAAATGTTAAAGATCGCTAAAACTATTAATGGTTTTAGGTAATAAACAATATAACAATATAGTAATATAGCGATAATGTTAATGTTAATATAACAATAAAGTACGTGATAGGATGTGAGGAAGCTTTGTTCCACACCAATTGGCAGTCTATTTTTTATTTTATTAAATAAAATATTTTATAATAATTATTCTTCTGTGAATTTTTATATTGGAAGAATTATATATTTGTATTCCTAATATCAGATATAGCAGTGGTATTTCATTTGACATAGATTGTTCACATTAAATGGTTATTATGTTTTTTTGTGAATAAGATCAATTATAAGAAATGTTATAAATTGGCAACCGCATTGATGAATGTGTGAAGAAGCTGATTAATTATGTATATGAATTACGTTTACTTATAGGTTAACGTTAATATCAACCATTTGATTATGTCACTAATTTCTGACTTGAGATGTTCCGGATTTTTTTTTTTTTTTTTTTTTTTTTAAACCAAGCCCCTCGTTTTTTTTTCACATTTCACATTTTTTTGAGATGCATTTTTTAACTAATTTTTATTGTATTAAGAGTTAAACTATTGAGAATGGTTATTAAACTCCATAAAGTATGGTTACATAACTTGCACAATATCATGGAAATGATATTGTATGGAAAGATATTGTCCTCTGATATTGGCTCCAGGTAATAGTAATTAAATGATTTAATTTTTAAAATGGTTAGAAAAAATAATCAGTTCATCCCCCACTGATGGCCAGGGTGAAACTAACTTTTATTTAAAAAAGAAAAAAAAAATCATAATAATTTGAAGTCCAGTTTGTTTTATGAGTTCAAATAGAATTACACAGTATGATTTATAGTAGTAAGTAGTTTGGGTTGTTTCCTTATTAAATGATTCTTATTGGTAAGTAGGGTCTAAAGGAAAAAATTAGAAGCTCACTTTTGCGATATTTCGACCCCTCTTTGGGTCATCTTCAGGCTGACTAGAAGATTACTATTTCATCCTTTAGTTTTTATAATGTTAAATTTCTTCTAACCTAGGTGGCTTAGGTTTCCTTAAAATTCCATAGATATTCTATGATTGTCAGTACAATTATTTGTTACAAGTCAACACTTTATTATTAAATTAAAAAATACTAATTAAAAATTCCTAATTTTTCACCAAATACAACCTCTCAAGGCATGTCTGTGCTAATTTGATTCCTTACTTACCAATAAGAGTATGATTTATTATAATAAGAGTATATATAATCTTATTATCGAATAAAATATTATAAACAAGTATGTATTATTGATTGATTAATAAAATTTGAGAAAATTGTTATTAGTACAAAAAAAAAGTAAGCAATAAAAATCAGTTAATTTATTCGACTATGTTAGTGGTGGAGATTATTTTGACAAGTATTTTTTTATTTATTTATTTTTTTTTTCCATCAAAAATATTTATGTTATAATGTTAAAAAAAAATCTATAGGGTTTATTTACTTTGTTTTTTTAAAGTAAAATATTAATTTAAGGTATTTTGATGCTGAGCAACTGCCTTTTATGTTAAAAACATACCTTCTTTAGTATCAGTGAAAAGAAACATCCTTGTGAAAAAAAACACATTTTTTGTTAGAAAAAAAAGTTTTTCACATCTCTAGTAGTAAATATTATTAAAATCAGAACATAATATTTAAATAATAATTTTATTTTGTTAATTTGTATTTTGATTGCTATAATATCTTCTACTACCTTTGGCTAATTGTGATTATGGCCAATAGTAGCCAATGCAGTAGTATCCCTAATGCTACTTCCATTATTTTACTATGGCTAGTAGCATGCTTAATACTGAATCTACTATTGGAAGTAAAGTGTGTTGCTGGCTAGTTCACCCAATAATAAAATCCACTTATTTTTTTTTATTCACGTTTCGTTATAACATTTATTAAAGCACATAACTTTCTTGTATTTATTTTAATTATGTTATCCATAAAATGAAAATAATATGTACACATTAAAAATATAACATCATTCTGCATAATCTCAACAGCAATCAACAAATACACTTATACATTACATACTCATTATATACATTAAAAGAATAATTCTTTTGAATGCATTCGTTAATTTACTTATGTTTAGTGGAAAGTTTTATATTTATTCATATATATATATATATATATATATATATACATATATACATATATATATATATATATATATATATATATATATATATATATATATGTATATATGTATATATATATATATATATATATATATATATATATATATATATATATATATATATATATATATATATATATATATATATATATATATATATATATATAGTACTTATTCAAGATTAAAGGTAAATGATAAAATTTTTGAATGGAGAAACGAATATTATACTTTATTAAATAATTTTCTTAAAAAAGTTCTTTGAATAAATATAAAACC
Source organism: Gerris lacustris (assembly GCA_951217055.1). Lineage (NCBI taxonomy): Eukaryota > Metazoa > Arthropoda > Insecta > Hemiptera > Gerridae > Gerris > Gerris lacustris. The sequence goes on along the minus strand of OX578277.1, from coordinate 40,594,212 downwards.
AAATTAAATCAAAATATATTTCAGAAAGAATTTCTTCACTTTATGAACCTGTGCGGTAATAAAATTTTATAATTCTCTTTTACCTGGCTATAATATAATCAGTTTTATTACTATGTATGAAAGTATTTTTTTAACGACATAAAATTTTCGATTTTAAAATTTAGGGCTTCATCTATCTAGAAAATAAAAAAAATAACCAAGATATTTTTAAAAAGATTATTACATATCTTATTAAAAGTTATCTTAAACAATATATATATATATATATATATATATATATATATATATATATATATATATATATATATATATATATATATATATATATATATATATATATATATATATATATATATATATATTCTTTTTTTTTTAACAAAAAAATCTTATTTAATTTATTTAACGATTCGAAATTTGTTCGTTATGGCCACCAAGTTAATTTTCGATTTTTATTTTTTTGGTGGAGTTCCATCTTTCTTAAAATGGAAGTCAAAACGGAATTTATTTTAGATTACGTCTTCTTTTTTATCTCCTTAAATGGTTTTCAAAGGAACAGGTTTTATTTATTTATATATAAAAAACCTGTATTTATAATACACACACACACACACACACACATATATATATATATATATATATATATATATATATATATATATATATATATATATATATAATTGGTGTATTTTAAATATAATTTAAACATCCTTTTTATTTAAATTAAAAATAAAAATATGTAATAATAATAATGATGATAATTTGTTATTGCATCAGGTGATAAAGTCATAGAGTCGCTTTCAATCCTTAATTTAGATAATCAAGTTTTATTTATTTTATGACTAAATGTTGGAATGTAAATAACTTAGATAACTATATTGAGAGAAAGGTTTAATTTTCATTTATTTATACATATGAATCCATGATTATATGAAATATTTTATTCTTGTTTTTTTACTTTATATTACTTAATATTATATTAACTTTTAATTAAACTTTTAATCTTTAAATTATGACAAGAAGATGGAAAATATAACTTCTAATTGATTTTTAATTTGATCTAATTAATATTTCATAATTATTTAATTGCTCTTAATAGACTTTTGTAACGAAGTAATTTTTGTACTATAAACATTAAATACTGCTAGAAACTAAAACCTTAAGGTAGTTTAACTTTTTCTTCATTGTCCCAATAACTATATGGGACATCGTATTAACTTTACCATTATTATTGTTATTTTCTTTGTTGTCCCTAATTAAGCTTTCTATACAAAATTATCTTTAAACATCTCTTAATTTGTTGCCCTTCAATCAGGGTTATAGACTTAATAACATTGTTACATCTCTGTTCTTTTCATTATATAGTTATCCCAGCAATAAAGTGACAACGTGTCAAACTATTATCATCCTACCTTTATCACTATTTTCTTTTTGTACCCTCAAGTACAACAAAGTAAATAAATGACACAGTTATTCATTTATTAATAGCACTAGCCCATAAAAACAATTTTTTTATTATATTTTTTTTTATTATTATTAAAATGCTCAAAGTACATTGTTACAATAACAATCTAATTATCATCTTAGCACTTCCATTGCATAGTCAAAAGACCGTCGCTAGAGTTTGCTTTCACAATTATTTTATATATTTAATATTACAATAAATTTTAATTTCAATAATAGCAATAAATTGTAGTATTAATAAACAGTTCATTTGTAAATATGATTAATTGATATAGAAATTTATTTGTATAGAAATAAAGAAATTTAGAAATTTGGAAGCGAGATTTTCGCAAAAAACTGATTTTCCTGACCTTTGACCTTCGATACCTCGAGACGCACAAGGGTGAGCATATGAGACTTTTTGGTGCTTCATTAGAACATCAAAACGAAGGTCTGCCCAAAAATTCAGCTTGCTTTCTCTCATTCCGCAGATTGGGTTTTTATTTAGCTTATTTCCCTGGATTAATAATATAATCCGTTAATTATTATATCATCATGCATAAAATATCTAACCAATATTTATTTATAAAATGTTTATTTATATTAATAACTGATTTATAACAATTGCAAGGACATGCAGTAAATATATTTATTTTGGTGTTACGATAAAGATTAATTTCTATTTCTATCTTATCAATAGTAAGTTACTTTTACCTTAAGATTTTCTTTTTTTTTTCTTTCGGCAGTGACAGAGTTCACTTCAGTTCCGTTAATTATTTTCAATAATCGATAATTGAATGGTATTTTTTTTAACGAATCGAGCTGTTTTTTTTGGTATACGTGTAGAAATAATATTAGTGTTTCATGGTGCTAAGTTTCAAATGATTACGCCTAATACAAAAAGGGTTGAAATAGTAGTTTTAGTTTTTACTGCAGGTGAAATAAATTATATATTATTTTATAGTATGTAAAGATAAGTGTGTTTATTTTGATAAATGACTTTGATAAAAATTCAGCTTAATAAAATCAATATCATCTTAACCAAAGCGTATACGTGTTAACAAATACAACAAATCTAATTGGGAAAAGCTCTGTTTTAGATGCCTAAAAATAAATTTGCAGAATCTGATACAAATAAAATATAAAAATACTTTAATCGGTCAAGATCCAAACGGCAAAAAAATATCTGAAATGGAGGGAAACAACAGTCAAGTATTTCAATCCAACATACAACCGTTTACCAGAACATACAATATATCTAATAACAGCCAGCAAAATATTACGACAAACTCATATAATAGTCAACCACAAAATACAGCTATTCATCCACAGTTAATGGCAACGTAATGCTTGGTGAACCACCTATTGCTCAAATTTTTTTCAGAGCCTTAACCTGTGCCGTTTTCTAATCCCGGACTACCAGGAACTACTATGAACATAGATGTAAATCATCTTATGGCATAGTTTAGTCAAATGATTGACTCAAAAGGGCTAGCTAAAAAAAGTGATTTATTACCAATTAGCGAAACAGTTAAAGCACTGGTACAAGAAAATAAAATTCAAAAACACAGGGCAAAGCAAGATACACTAATGATTTTAAAAACTTAAAACTTTGATTTTCAAAAATTTATTAGGTATACCTACGACCAAAATACAAGAGACTATAAAGCTGTAGTCAATCAATTTTGTGAAGAAATTTTAGGCTCTAAATCAGAATTAAAAACGGAAGAAGCATTTCCTATTGGCAAAAATGGATTATGTAAACAGACCAATTGTTGCTACTTTTGTTGATGTGGAGGATAAAATATTTATTGTTAGAAATGTTCATAAATGAAAAGATACTGGTTTTGTTATTCAACAAGATTATAGTGATGGCGTTAGTGCGATGGTGAGTGTGATGGTGAGATATACGTAGAAGCTTGTTATTCTTAAAAAAGAAATAAACAAAGTAGCACCTACTATTAAAACAACTGTTATTAAAGATTATCTTGTCGTAAACTGTTCTCGTTTCTATAGGAATCATGAAATTGGATTATTGTGGCAAAAACAAGAAGGAACTAATCAATTAAATAATGTTGTTAATTATGATCTAGTAGTAGTCTAGTACTTTCTACTAGGACGGGTAGGACGAACCACTTGTTCGAACCTTGCAATTAGGCCATCACTTAGGCCCTTTTTACGCCCCGCAGTAGAGAGTTCCAGCCACTTTACACATCATACCTCTGTACATAGTACCGCCAAAGCGAGTATGATGTGATCAATAGTGAGCCATATAAATCAGAGGGTCACGGCGAGGAATTATGATCTAACTCAAATAATAAATACACCCTGAAAAAGGATAAGGAGGATATTTTAGCAAAATTGAATAAAATGGAGACAGAAAAAATGAAGGAAGTTAACTGATAACCAGCATCCCACGCAGCCGGGAACTAGTTGTCGAACATCTGCATGACGCCAGGATGAAAAAAAAAATTGTTTATTATAAATTCACTATATTCGTGCATTTTAGTTGTTTGAGGGGTAAATATTGGTTTTAATTTATTTTTTTTTTTTTGTTTTAACTAACTAATTAATTAATTAAATTCTTGTCTCCTCTCTCTTATTGTCTGTCTTCTATCCCTTTAATCTAGGTGTTAAAACCGCACCTAAATTCAAATTAACCTTTATTTTTTAAAAGGATTTTAGGGATCCCTATACCCTTTGACATTTCTTTTCCTCGTGTAATATGATAATAACTTTTAGGTTTAGTTTTCAGCCTTTTAAAGGATAAGATGGAAATATGTTAATAGATAACATCATAAATATCAAGTTAAATTTAAAAAAAAATATTTTTTCATTGTTTCTTCCAAAATTTGTTTTTTGTTTTTTAAAAGATTGAGGGGTTGCACCTGCGGGCCTCGGTGTTGGATTCTAAATCACTTTATTTTCTCTCCGAGAGTCCGTGTCGGCCACTCCCACGTCGTATAATGCCTCCGGTATTATAAATTTCTATATCCAATATCCAATAGAAACCGTGTGGCTGCTATCCGAGCTCTCGGTCCTCCCAAAACTTTAATTGGACCTCCCTTCCAACCGGTTTTTTTTTTTTTTTTTTTTTTTTTTTTTTTATGTGAGAAAAAAAATGGTTCTCTATATAGTGACTTCAGTAACGAGATATAATAAAAATAAACAAGTTTCTCTCTGTTTTTCGATATGAAGTCTTTATAATTTTAAAGAAATAATATATTAATTAATCTTTCATCTAAGTACGATTTTGTAACTTTGAAAATTTTTGAAGTAGTGTGTTCATATTTGTTCAGAGATAATGACGTTCGGTGAAATAATAAAATTTTTGCATAGAAAAACTTATCGAAAAATTGTAACACATGTCAATAATGATTATGTTCATGTTGGTACAAACGTTCCCGGCTTCAATAGAAAGATGTCATGACGGAGAAATAAAATATTGCAGCACGGCTATCTTCTATCTGGCCCAGCCATGCTCGTTTCGCTAACACTATTCCATTCAACCACCTCCTATTTCAGATTCAGATCTTGTTTAATTTCTATTGCACTAATTTATGAAGCAACTAAAGAAAGGTTTAAATGATTGAAACATAACTATATATTAGCTATTACTATACACTTGCGTAAATACTACATTACTGTATTATTATTTATTATATACTAGCTGGATAACCAAGCTTCGCAACGAAGAGTTTTACAGGGGATTGTAATTTAATTCGCTTTTAAGCGAAAAAATGTATTTAACCGAAGTTACAGAAGAAGCTGCTGACAACATTTTGGGTATCGAGCTATTTAACATATAAAAAATGTATTTAACCAAAGTTACAGAAGAAACTGCTGATAACATTTTATATGTGTATATTTATATAGAAATGTTTTATATACATAAGAATAAAATTTGAATTTTGATATCTATTGATAAGTCCTGTTCTCCGCCCTATATTGAGCTACCAAACATTTTTATAGCCTACATCACCAGTAATATTTAGCTTAACATTGTACCCAAAACTAACTAAATCTGTTCAGCCGTTTAGACGTGATTGACGCACAGACAGGCCTAAGTTGTAGAAGAGAGACAGAAGGAAAATACTGCTGCTTTTCCCAGAAAGTTTCTCTTTTAAGAATTTTTCATCAGTAGTAGGAATTAATTAGTCATTTGGCATATTTGTAAATTATAATTATTATTTGTAAAGGGAAGGGGTTATAGAAATAAGGGGGAGTGATATAATCTAGATATTCTCGCTTATAAAAGTAATTTAAATGTTTCTTGATGGTAGTTTAAAAACCTATCAAATTAAAAATAATACACTCCGTAGCTAAGCATGGGTATCCAGCTAGTAAAAAAAAATTATAAATTTGAAATCTATTTAGAAGACCCGTTCTGATTCTCATATTGAGCTACCAAATTGTTTTATAGCCTATATTACCCGCATAATTGAGCTTAACATTGTACCCAAAAACCAACAAAATCTGTACAGCCGTTTGGACGTCCTTGACGCACAGACATAAAATTCTCTAAACTTAAATTCGTTATCAGGACTACTCATTTAGTGGAAATACAAAATTTGAGCCCATTCGGATAAATGTACAGACACCACTCCAATCTTATTTATATTTAAGATTATTATTACTTATTACGTATACTATATTTAGGAACGCAGCAGCGTTCCGCCCCGCCAAGTCAAAATCAAAAAGACAAAATTGCACAAAAGCTGCCAGTGTATATGTCTGCAGCGTGGAATACGTACAAGCTACCTGAATATTTTTTTAATATCTTTGAAGGCCGTGTCCTGTAGATCAAAATTAAAAAAAATAAGTCGAAATCGGTCAAGTAGAAGTAGAGAAAAATAGGTTTGAAAATGGTAGTTTCGATGACTTCTTATTCTTATTTTTATTCTTATTCTTATTCTTCCTTCATTTTACGTTGACGCACCTACAGCCTAAACTACGTAACCGATTTTAATGAATTAGGGGTTTATGTATTCTTCTAGGGCCTAGGGTCAAGCTCTTAACTTCACTTTTATTTGACTCTAATGTGTAGGAATAATCAGTTTAGAGAATCCTTCCTTAGGAACCGTACAAAAAGTCATGAAATCTGATCAAAAACCACTTGTGTGGTAAAAAAACACCCCGCCAAGTCTTTGGTCCAAAAAAGTTGTGAAATCAACTTTCTGTCCCGCCAAGTGATGTTGGCACTTTCTCCTGACCCAGCACTGTCAACTTAGATACTTATCACCAGCTTCTTCTCCTTGGCGGTGTGCCTGCAGTACTACCCAAAGTTAACTGGTTGTATTCCACGCATCCTCTGCAAAGAAAGTAGTAGTAGCATGGGGTCATTCCTTGAAAGCTTAATTAGTATATTACTTTTTTCTATTTTATTTGCTTTTTGATAATGGGAAAGATTTACAGCAATGATCATTGTGGCATCGAGAAGAAGGCTCTTTTAACAACACTGTTAAAAGGCTTTCCTCTCCAATATGCGCCAGCATATATTAGATCTAGTTGTCTAGAGTCTAGAACTAAGACTATGAGGTGAACAACTATCTTTCCACACAAAGCTCATGTAGCAAACGTGAAGGTGAAACAAGATATTGTATTGGTGCCTGAAGAATATTAAAATTCCAGTTTCTGGAAATGGCAAGGCACATCGCCAAGGAGAAGAAGCTCATAAGTATCTAAGTTGACAGTGTTGGGTCAGGAGAAAGTGCCAACATCACTTGGCGGGACAGAAAGTTGATTTCACAACTTTTTTGGACCAAAGACTTGGCGGGGTGTTTTTTTTACCACACAAGTGGTTTTTGGTCAGATATTATTATAGCGAATGCAGTGAGTGTGATATGGCAGTCATCTCAAAACAATACGAGTTTTGCTTCCATTGGCGCACCCATGGTTTTTTCTGGTGGGGAGGGGGGGGGGGGGGGGGGGGGGTACTGGAACCCATCAATGTCCATTAAAGAACCAGAAAGAGATTTTATAAATAGCAACTTTTCGACGAAAATAATTTATTTTTGTCATTACACCTAGCAACCCGATCGTCACACTATTTATACGATTATGTGTGTGGAATAGACGTATTTCTAATTCATGCTATGTTTTAATTTTGTGTTAATCATGAATCATGATGACGTATAAAGAGCAGAAAAAAATTCTGTTTAATGTAACTCGAATACTTAACTTTCTCATATACGAGTATAATTGCTTGGTGCAGTAATTTCCATTTATTATTTGTTTCGATTTTTGATGGTTATATTTCATTGTTATTGAACTTTTTAACTGAATTTATTATAGAAATAACTCGGAATATCAAATAAGCCGTGATATCGAACCTGGACTTTTACCATCTGTGCTTTTAGCTATTTCCTTAGGCACTAGATTTTTCCTAGGATAACGACTTACATGGTTAGATTCGTATTTAAATGGACAAAATTTGAGAATTCTTTAATCAAAATCATTTTTGGAAAAATAATCTTTTAGGGATTTGTGAAATATAGTAAATTCATTTCTCGATTTCAATTTGGGATATAATTTTTCTGAATCTATAAGCCAAATGTCATCGTAATTGATCTAGTAGTTTAGACTCCACTCATCTGCACATACAACCATATTTAAAACCACTTTTTTGGATCCAGGGGGCCTTAAAACGTATAAATCTGCCAAAATCGATTTTTTTTTTTTTGATTTCAACCTAAACTTGAATTTAAGGTGACCTTTTTTATATTCGGAGGAATATTTGAATAACTAACTTAATACATAACAAACTATCATCAACTTGATTTTTAGTCTACTAACTAATTTCGTACTCAAGATCATGAAAATCACATTGTCCACCATAAAAGGCGGCACTTGGCCGCTCTCCAACGGTTTTTTTTATCAAATGCCTGCTGCCAAGCTATGTCCCGCAGGCGAACTTAGCTGATCACTTAATCACAAAAGGCACTAAAAGGTTTAAGTATACACAAAATTCTAGATTGATGTTAGCCAGACACTTTTTTGCACGCTATCTCCTGGACTATAAGTTTTAAAAAAAGATATCTCAGTGATAGCCGTCACTAACACCCTCGGATTAAATGGTGTTGTTAACTCGTTTTTTTGTTGTTCTTTTTTAAATAAAAATTAAAATAGCATTGTCAAATACTACTTTGTTGCTATAAGAAGATATTCTGCCTGAGGGCACCTTGTATCTTTTAGTTATTTATTTTATTATTTGATGATAATATTAGATATGCATGAATAATGGCTTCATATTAAATTGAGTTGAAGCATTATTTTGCTTGTAGAGTTGAAATAAGCATGAAGTAGTGGGTTAGTTAGGGGCGGGTATTGTAGCATTGTACTGTCAGTTTTCAACTAACTATTGGAAGCTTAGTTAGTTCACGAACTTGCATTATAAACTCAACTCTCTCTCTCTGTCGCTGTGCATTATAACAATGAGCATAAACCTACCTCGTGCTTACCACTATCTGATAAGACCAGCCGACTTTGCTTTACATTATTATCTTGCTTTGTACAAACTTCTCGAAGTGGGGGCTTTACTTTACCAACTCGGCACTTAATTCTCTAACTTCTTACCTGACATTTTCTTTATCTGTAAAACACACATTAACAATCTTTTTTGAAAGAATAGGGGCTACTTAAGAGACCTTTTTTTAAAACCATTAGTGTTAAAGGAACGCACGAAAACTCAACTTTAATAATATATTAAGCTCATTTACTTTGGCAATTATAGGTACTACAAATATTGCAACTTAAAAGGAGCGTAATTTTTGTTGCAGAATGTTTTACAATTTGCTTCTTTTACTTTTAATAAATGGATCAGTGTAGCCAAAAGATATCGCATTCGACTTCATGCACTATCTACTACTCTATTACCTGTATGTAATTTTATATTTGATTTATTTCATTATAATGTTACACACTGTAATAGTTTAATCACTGGATTCTTCTGAAGTGGTAAAATGTTTGTGCGAGAATAGAGATAAATTCGAGAGCAGGAAAAAAAATTAGTTGATAAAGGAGGTATCATAAAGGAGGGTAAGTTGGTAGCACGGCTAGGAGTAAATAAATGTTTCTACCTCGCGCATGCTCGCACGTCAAAATCCCCTCATTGGGTTAACAACGAATCACTTTGTCTTTTCATATGTTATTCCCTCTTAATATTTATGTACATATATGCATATATATTAACAATCATATAAGTATGTTTAAGTATATACATTATTGTTAAGCCGCAACAATTTAAATAATGTAGGAAACAATCAAGGAAAGAGATTTTCGGTATAGTAAAAAGACAGCATAAGTAAAACTTTCGATTCGACGCATGCGCTTCCATCTAGAAAATGTTAATATAATTTTAACTATTATTAACTGCACAATATTAAATTCTCATTATGTCACTTAAAAAAAAGGCTAAAAAAACATACATTTTAAACGATGTAAAATCAACGATTTAATAAAAGTATATAGTTGATGAAGAAAAATGTACTAAATTAAAGAAAAACCTTTATACATGTACCGTATTAAGGGTAAGAACCTAATAGATGGCACACTGGAGAGAGAGGTAGGAGAAGAGGGAGAGGCATGAGAAGAGGTAGAGGTGGACAGAAAGCATCGTGTCTATAATAATAATAATATTTGTATCAAGATAGAGTAAAAAAAGGGGAGAAAAGTAATTAAGTTGTTGGTACCTCGAGTAGGTGGTGATTCGGCGCTCAGCGCAGCACTGCGACGACCAGGCCTGGTTTGCAGGGTAGATCGCTTGTGGTGATGGGGATGCGGATTAAATAACCGCTGGTACCTAAATGAGATACTTTCCCCTTTTTGTGGAGATAATAATAAAGAGATAGGAAAAATATAATTAGCTGAGATAAATTAAGATAATAAAATAATAACGGACACTTCGGGGTTATAGAGGTAGAGGCGGCGAGGGAGAGGTAGAGAGAGAGAGGAGGTTTCGGAAAGGTTTCGGATAGTAGGAGGCAGTGGCGAGGAAGAAGAAGGGAGGGGAGAGATGCTAAAAGCCGCGGGAAAAGGATCTAGGTAAAGAAAAGGGCGGGAACGGAGAAGGGAGTTGGCGGGAGATTCAAGATGAACCTTCCAAATACTTAACAAACCCCCCACCAAAACCTACTGGTTTTAAAAAAAAAAAAAAGAGAAAGGAAAAGAGACTTTCAAAGGAAAACAACTCCTGGAAAAGAGAAAAAATGAAGAGAGCTTTCAAAGAAAATGTGGATACCACAAAAAAAATCTTCACACCTGAAAAACAGAAGAAGGGCAGAAAATAAAGAAACTTCGGAAAGAGACAACGAGAAAAGAAAAGAAAATCCTCATAAAAGGAAAAAAAAACCTTTAAATTAAACGAGCGAAGAACTAATCACTGCTTGGAAGTGGGGCCAGCTTAACAACAGGACGCTGAAACAACCCATTAGTAGTGCGAATAGTTACTACTCTTACAATTCCGTCTGAGCCAGGATGAACTTCCTCAATCCGTGCAAGAGGCCAGACGCGAGGGGGGAACTTTGCATCGTTGAGGAGCACTACATCACCTACTTTCAAGTTAGGAGGTGAATTAGTCCATTTATGGCGTTGAGTTAGAGTAGAGAGATATTCCTGGCGCCATCTGTGCCAAAATCGCTGATAGAGCTGGCGGAGAAGCTGCCACTGTGTCAATCGATTCTGAGGTACATCGATAATGTCTTCTTCGGGGACCACGTTTAAAGCGTCACCAATCAGAAAATGACCAGGGTCAGAGGACCGAACTCAGAAGGGTCGGTAGATAAAGGGCAGAGGGGACGTGAATTTAACACGGTCTCTACTTTAATAAATACAGTGGCAAGTTGTTCGAAGGTCAAAGTCTGCTGCCCTATCACCTTTCTCAAAAGATGCTTAGCAGACTTAATTCCGGCTTCATAAATGCCACCGAAATGAGGAGCACTGGGACAAGAGTGGACCCATTTAATTGACTTATTCGCTAAATGGTTGTGCACGACTTCGTTTGAGGTAGGTTCAGAAAGAAATTTAGCTATGTCGGAAAGGTAGCGATTTGCACCTAAGTAGTTAGTGCCGTTGTCACTGTAGACAACACTGCAGAGGCCCCGACGACTAGTAAACCGATCGAATGCGGCCAAGAAGGCGTCGGTAGATAAATCAGAGACTACTTCAAGGTGAACAGCTTTTGAAGTAAAACAAACAAATAAGCACAAATAAGCTTTACTGACTTTAGCCTTTCGACGAGAACTTTCGCGGATGTAGAAGGGACCCCCATAATCAGTGCCAACGATGAGAAAAGGTCTTGCCTTTCGAACACGAGAGAGAGGGAGATCACTCATTAAGGGTTGAATAATTTTCGCACGAAATCGGAAACAAATTACGCATTTACTAAGCCGAGATCTAATTACCTGGCGGGCACAAATGATCCAGAAAGTTTGTTGAATGATAGCTTGAAGAGAGCGGGGACCTATGTGCATGTTCCTGAGATGAAAACAATCGATAACTAAAGTAGTGAAAGAACTCTTTTTAGGAAGAAGGAGGGGGTGCTTAGCACTATAAGAGAGGTCAGAGTGAGATAACCTGCCCCCCACCCTGAGAAGACCCGAGGAGTCAAGGAAAGGAGAGAGAGAGTTAAGACGGGAACTGCACTGGCCCTTTTCAATAAGTTTAATTTCTTCTTTAAAGTGCTCTTCTTGAACCAATTTAACTAATCTAAATAGTGCTCTTTGAAGTTCTGCAGTAGTGAGGGGACCGGAGAAATGAGAAGAGGAAGAACGAAATTTTTCAAACGCCCGTAGTAACCATGCCGTGGTGCGGATAAGGCACTGAAGAGAAGAATAGTGAGTGAAAAGAAAATTTTCTTCGGACTTAATATTTATTTGAGCTACAAATAGCTCTCTTGGCCGAGACTCTGGAACTTCAGAGAGAGGAACTAAGTTGTGGTTTATAGGCCACTCGGTACTAGGTTTGCTAAACCAAGGAGGTCCTGTAAACCAGAGCGTATGATTTACCATGTCATTAGGCATTAATCCTCTGCTGGCGCAGTCTGCTGGGTTGTCATGTGACACGACGTGATACCACAAGTTGGGACTTAAGACAGAAGTTATTTGAACAACCCGGTTGGCAACAAAGGACTTTAAGAGGTGAGGCGATGTTCTGAGCCAAGACAGAACGACCATAGAGTCGGTAAACGCTAAAATATTTGTAAGTTTGATTTTAGAGGAAAAGAGAGGTAATATAGATTTTATCAACTCAGAGAGAAGGACAGCCCCACACAATTCTAGACGAGGGACTGATAACGTCTTTAGAGGTGCAACACGGGATTTAGCTATCACAAGGTGAGTAGAGGTAGAGTTCTGAGTGGAGACGTGTAAGTAAACAACAGCTGCATAACCCCGTTCACTTGCGTCCGAGAAACCGATGAGTTGATAAATAGAATCATTACATCCGAGGAAGAGTCGAGGAATTTTTACCGAAGATAGAGAGGGAAATTGTTGAACAAACTTACTCCAGACAGATAGAAGTTCATTGGGAATAGGTTCATCCCAATTTATGCCTGCAGTCCACAGCCGTTGAATCAAAGACTTAGCTGTTAAAACTACAGGAGAGAGCCACCCTACCGGATCGAACAGTTTAGAGATATCTGATAATATCTCTCTCTTTGTGGTTCTCACGCTAAGTTTAGTAAGTCTATAAGCGAAATTATCAGGGACAGGATTCCACTGTAAACCAAGAACCTTAATGCTGGAGTCATCTTCGAGCGCATTAAATATTAGAGGGGTTTGAACGTTCTCCGGAGGAACAGCGGCCAATAGATCTTTGTGATTACAACTCCACTTGCTTAGTTCAAAACCCCCTTTATTAAGGACTGAAATAAGATCAGCTTGAAGAAGAAGAGCCTCTTCAAGGGACGAACCACCAGAAATAATGTCATCGATATAAGTTTCGGTTTTGATTGCTGATTGAACATGAGGAAGATCGGAAGCTTCATCTTGTGCTAACTGATGAAGAGTACGACAGGCTAGATATGATGAAGAGCGAAGACCCCAAGTGACAACTTGCAATTTATAGATAGAAACAGGATCGTCTGAAGAGTATCTCCAAAGAATATTCTGATAGCACGCTTCTTCTGGTAAGACCCATATCTGGCGATACATTTTCTTAATGTCGGCCGTAAAGGCAATCTTATGAAATCTGAAGTTTGTGATAATCGTCACAATGTCGCCCTGTAGTTTAGGACCTTTATAGAGAGTGTCGTTAAATGATATACCAGATTTAGAAGGAGCCGATCCGTTGAAGACCACACGGACCGAGGTAGTGAGACTTGAGGGGTTAAAGATGGCATGATGAGGTATGAAAAAAGCGTGAAGAGGTGGAGAGGTAGTCTTTATCATGTGACCGGTTTGTTCATAGTCACGCATGAAGTCATGGTAAGTTTGCTGAAGTTTAGGATTTTTAGCAAGCCTACGTTCCGTGCTGAGTAAACAGCGGAAGGCGTATCCGAAGGACCCTCCTAGGCTAGATAGATTTTCTTTAAGAAGAAGGGGGACTACATAATGACCGTCATCTGTTCGTTTATGTTTAGATAAAAATAAGTCTTCACACAGAGACGCTTCAGGGTCGGGAATGACCATTGAGGGAGGTTGTTCTACTTCCCAAAAATCTCTAAGTGTTTTATTCAGAGTACTTTCGACAAAAAAGGAAGAATAAGTAGGAGGAGAGGAGACGGGTCCTATTAATATCCATCCGAAAATAGTAGCTAGGGTACTAGGAAGACCTTGTCCGGTAGCTTGAGGTGTACCTAGACAGATAAGAGAAAAAACGTCAGCTCCTAAGATACCGTCAAGCTGAGCAGGTTTAAAAAACTCAGGGTCGGCTAGGGGTAGATTTTCGAATTTATTTTCTAACTGTGCCGACAAAGATTTAGAGGGTACAGAACCAGCTATGGTCTGCAGAATAACTACCTGAGTTGAGAGGAGAGGTTGATTTGAGAAGCGAGGTTTAAAGGTAATAGAAGATACAGCTTTAGATTGATTGACTTCAGTAGAACCTAAACCAGTTATTTGAATATCAGACTTTTGGTAAGATAATCCAAGTTTAGAGAAAAAACGTTTAGAGAGAAAAGAACATTGGCTTCCGGAGTCTATTAGGACTCGAGCAGTCAAAAAACCACCGGTGACGTCACGAACGTGGATAAGCGCAGTACCAAGTAAGACAGTGACTGGATTTGGTGCCTGTGCAACGGAACTGAATATTCCGGGAGAACCATTTTCATCAACAGGGTTCGAGGTAGAGGAAGAGTCATCCAAGTGCAATAAAGTATGGTGAGAGCTAGTATTACACTTCATACATTTGGACTTAGAGGCACAGTTGGACGGCAAGTGGTTGCCTAAGCACTGGCGACAACGATCTGAAGAGATTATTCGTTTACGACGTTCAGGTACGGAGAGCGATCTAAACTTAGGACAAGTATAGATTGTATGTAAACCTTGATTACATACTGGACACGAGAGAGAAACAGAAGAAGATTGAAAAGACTTCGGCCGAGAGGTGGCTACAAAAGAGTGTTTATTTTTATTATTGTTAAAATATTGGTTTCGAGTAGGAATATACCGAGGAGACTTGACCTTCACAGAGGCACATTGATCATTTGAGTCAGTGGTAGAGGAGAAACACTTTTGCAGACTAGATGACTCTAATATCTTACACTGAGAGCCTAAGAAGTCCAAAAGTTCCTTGAAAGTCGGGAGAGCTTGAGAATTATTTTGTGTGGTCGGAACATTCGAAGAGCTACTACTATTGTTACTAAATTTTTGACGGGATTCAAAGGTCTTGCGAGTGACTTGAGGTAGTTTCCTGAAGGTTATGAAGAAAAGAATAAAATCAGCCAAGTTTGGTAGGTTGAGGGCTGTAAGTGCAGAATAATGTTGAGTCAAGTTCTCATGAAAACTACGGAGCTTATAGTACGATTCATTTGGTAGGGTTTCCAAATTCAATATTTTTTCAACATGTGTAGAGGCTAACTGACGGGGTGAATTGTACCGTTCTAGAAGAATATTGATTGGTACCTCGTAATTTGCCTCAGTAGCTGGTAAGTTTTTAATTAAGGATGATGGTTCCCCTTCCAGACAAGATTGTAAATAGAGGAGTTTTTGTACATTATTTATGTTAGCTTGATTAATCACGGAACAAAATAAATCGTACCAAGGGATAAAGTCCGAGAGGTCACCTTTGAATGTTCGTAACGGGAGTTTGGGTAATTTGAAATTAACTTCACTAGAAGTTGAAGTGGTAGTCAGAGGCTTTAAGTTTGCCAGAGCATCTTGACACGCATAATACAAATCATCAAACGACGATATTGTTTGATGAGAAACAGAGGCAGATGGATTTAATTCCAGGGTAATTTCATTGATGGACTCAACCAGTTCAGTAAAATTGTGGCGTGTCTCCTCCAAGTCGAGACAGCGGGTCTTGAAGTTCCTAACAATACTACTTCCACCACTAGAGAGGTCTTTTATTAGGTCAAATGCTCTTTGAATGCGAAGAAATAAAGTGTTTTTTCGAGATTCAAATAATTTTAATTTATTTTCAAGAGCTTGTTGCTCTTTTCCTGAAGGTTCAGCCATAGAGGAGACTCATGATAAGAATTTAAAGAAAAGAGAGTAACAACTATAAGACCAATAAAAAAAACCAAAAAACAATAAAATTGCGTATGGGCTTGTGACCATTCGTTAGAAAGAGAATTTTATTTTTTAGAGAATACAATTTATTTCAGAAAAATTGCTGGACTTCAAGAAAAGTTATGCAGAAAAGAAAAATAGTTCTTAAAGCATATTAAATAAATATAGTTAAAAGAAAGGTAAATAAGTTTCTTTGTTAAAATACGTAAATATGAGATAACGATAAGGCTGAGGTAGATAATCTTCTAAACGTCAGGTTTGTTTATAAACAAAGGCAGAGAAAAAAAAAAGAATTATAATAGTCTTCCCAAGATAAACAATCAATCCGGGTTTGTTGATAAACCGAGGAAGAACAAAAAAAAACAATAACTAATCTCTCCGAGATATGGATAAGGAATGACAGCTTAACGCACTGCTTCGACGTTCTGATTATGAACACCAGAATGATAAAATCAATTGATTCAATATCGAACACAAGAATCGATATATGAATAACAACCGAACAACCGTAGCTATCGATTTAGAGGTAGAGGAAGAGGAAGGTAACAATTTGCAACCCAAAATTACGAACTCGTTATTACGAACATCTAGAATATTACATAATAATGATTCCACAACGAAAAATACTGAGAGGTTCAACTTAAACAATTTAGGAAATACTAAGAGGAGAGGAGAGGGAGTAAGAGGTTGTTTAAGAAAATACTGGGACTTATGCGCTGCTACGGGGAGAAGAGAGGGGGTAAGAGTTAGAGGTTTTTTCTTTTTTAGATTTATTTTTTAGGAGAATTTAGGACTGTACTTTAGGATGCGGCCTTAAAGGACCAATTAATGTACCGTATTAAGGGTAAGAACCTAATAGATGGCACACTGGAGAGAGAGGTAGGAGAAGAGGGAGAGGCATGAGAAGAGGTAGAGGTGGACAGAAAGCATCGTGTCTATAATAATAATAATATTTGTATCAAGATAGAGTAAAAAAAGGGGAGAAAAGTATAATTAAGTTGTTGGTACCTCGAGTAGGTGGTGATTCGGCGCTCAGCGCAGCACTGCGACGACCAGGCCTGGTTTGCAGGGTAGATCGCTTGTGGTGATGGGGATGCGGATTAAATAACCACTGGTACCTAAATGAGATACTTTCCCCTTTTTGTGGAGATAATAATAAAGAGATAGGAAAAATATAATTAGCTGAGATAAATTAAGATAATAAAATAATAACGGACACTTCGGGGTTATAGAGGTAGAGGCGGCGAGGGAGAGGTAGAGAGAGAGAGGAGGTTTCGGAAAGGTTTCGGATAGTAGGAGGCAGTGGCGAGGAAGAAGAAGGTAGGGGAGAGATGCTAAAAGCCGCGGGAAAAGGATCTAGGTAAGGAAAAGGGCGGGAACGGAGAAGGGAGTTGGCGGGAGATTCAAGATGAACCTTCCAAATACTTAACAATACATATAATCGATTAGTATCCCGACGACTCACCTTGAAATTATTTGTTATTTCCAAGATAAGGCAACCACATTTATTCCAAAAAAATTAATGCTTGTTTTGATTTTTGGGTCTTTAAATAGATATAATAACTTATCTAAATTAATTTACTTAATGTTACTTTTTAAAAAAAAAAAAAAAAATTAAGCTCGTTGCCACGGGCCTAATGGCCCGTATTAATATAAAACATTTATTATATCATTATATGTATCTTTTAAAGAATAAATGTAATCTGATTATGATAATAAAAATAATTCAATTCTATTTATATCAATTAATTAACTTGATGGAGAAAAATTACCGTTTATAAAAACTCGTTTGCGTGGTGGCTATGCTGTGATAATAAATTATTCTTATTATTCCTCTAACACTTAGTATATAAGAATAACTATATCACAAGTCTTGCACTCTCTTTAACCATTAACTGTAAAATAACATTTTGTTGTATTAAGTCATATAAAGAAAAAGCTTGGAAAGAAACATGTTTTCTTTCCTTATTAGTCATTTGTATGTATTTATTCTTCTTTTTATAATTTTTGTCCCACTTATATTATAATTATTATAATTTTAGTTTATATCCGAGACCAAAACATTTTTATATTATGTATATATAAAGAGATAAGTCGCTATTATTAAGCGTGAAATTCAATGTTTTATTAAACACTTCATACGTGTTTTTTTGAATTATGTGAAAAATAAATGAACTCATTTCCCTTATTGTCTTTTTATTTCTTATAAATTAGAAAAGCATTTTATTATATATTTAGTTCCACAGCGTTCAAAAGCAATTAGATACAAATTATACATATATATATATATATATATTTAGTTCCAGCGTTCAAAAGTAATTAGATACAAATAGACCGTTCCTTCATTATTCAAAAAACAAACGAGGTTCAGAAGAAAAAAATGGCAGGAAATATAATAAGAAACATTAATTAATTTTTTTTTTAATTGAGAAAAATATAGATAATCTTACTATTATAAAAGTACATCACTTTTTAGTTGTTTTTTTTTTTTAAGTAATTTGTTCTTTTTCTTGTATGTAAGGTAAAATGCTACTGTAATTATGCGGAAGTAAATACTTTTTTATTTCTTAGTCATGATACAAAATAGATCATTTAATTGTCCATTTTTCTTGTGTCTTATATATATTTAATTTTATAAACTACACGTAAACTTACTCATTTAAATTTGTATTATATACTTTTATAAGATAAAATTCTAAATAGTCTCCTAATTAGTGTTGCATATACTTTTCTCTCTTTCAATTGCGTACTTTTTCAGCCAATCAGGGTGGCACATAGCTTTCTTGCGTCCTGTCACGTATTTTAGTGACTATATAATTTATTTAATTGTTTCTACTTTTTTGCTTCCTAGTTTACTGAAGGTAACGGAACCATGTGCAATCGTTTTGAAGAACGGAAAATTGTTTATATCTCCAATTTAAAAAAATCCAAGAATATATCCGTTTCAGACATTCAGAGAACATTTTTGGTCCCATGTCTGCTTGACAATCTGTCAACAATTTTTGCGAACTAACATATATATTAATAACTACTTGATGGTCTAATTCATAATTTCAACTTTCTCTGCTTATTAAATTTCCTAATATATACTTGATTGATACTAGCGAGATGCTGTCAAATACATCACAGTGAGAAAGATTATACTAACGTTTCGCTAAATTTATTAGCATCATCAGAGCAACAAACAAAGTATCTACGATGTGTTGTAAAGGAGGAATATATGGAGGTGTGGTTGAAAATCCCGAAAATAGAGGGAAGGATAAGGTAAGTCAAGGTAGGCGCAGATAAGCGGAACAAGATTTACTTAGAATACTTACTATAGCTATGAATACAATTATAAAAAAAATTACTTAGGCATTGCATATGAAATACAAGAAAACAAAAATATTATGAAAATAACAAAAATCATTTATTGTCCTAGAAATTATTAATAACATTTTTATAACTGTTGCTTAGATTGTTGGTGTCAGTTCTGAAATTTATGGTATTGGGATTTTTGGAAATATAGTACATTTCGAGGATAATACGTTTATACTTGTTAGGTTCTTGGGCGCAAATCTTAGTACTTTTTAAGTCAAAATTATCTTGAGTATCGGAGTAATATTAGTTAAAGCAGTAGGGCGTAGGGTTGGGACAGTTAGACTATATTTGTATTGGTAAATTCATTTATGGAGGTATTGGGAAGTCTGCCTAACAGTCACTTTGATTGATAACATTAGTTTTCATATTGATGGGAATAGGGTCTTTAAGTTTACTAAAAAGTTTTTAACTGGATTTGAGGAATTTTTAAAAATGATCATTTATTTTTTTAATACTTTTTCTTGCTCTGATGATGATAATAAATTTAGCGAAACGTTAGCATAAACATTCTTAATATGTTTTATTTGAAAGCATCTCGCTTCTCGCTAACATACCCTCTCATTATATTTGAACTGTCATAAACCACCTAAATTATAAGTTGATACTGTTCTTCATGTAAGAAATAAAACTAATTTTGAAAGATTTAGAAGTTTGTAAAATATAAAATAATTTTTGTTAGTTATAGAATGCGAGGAAGCTGTATGCCATACTAATTGACAGACTATTTACATAAATAAAAGTATCAATTTAGCTAAAATTAATGTGCGAAGGCAGTGAAAATTAAAATGTAGCACCCTAATACATCCGGCCTAACGCACAAGGATCTACCTAAAAGAAATTGATCACATAGACGGAAATCAATAACCGGTCCGCTATGAGCCACAACCTTTTATATTGAATGTGACACTATACTGACGACGCTACCAGTCACTAATTAGGGTTGGACTAACCTATATGGGGCATCATGTATAGAAATGCAAAAACTAACAAATATAATGCATACATAATTATAGTGTTTGCTTTATATTGATATAAATTGCATTATTTATGTGTTCATTTTCATTCCATACTCTCTTGAAAAACCAGATACGCTACATCGAAGCCCAGGAAATCTACAACAGATACATACGCCCAAGATTCCCAAAATCGACCTGTATACAGCTGTGTCTCAAAATAGAGGACTGAAGATGGAAATTGTATTAAGAGAAAACTTATGAAATGAAGAAAAATACATAACTGGTGCATTTTGTTATCAATATATAGAAAAGACTTTAATTATACGTGGCAGTTTATTTCATTTCTATACATGATGCCCCGTATAGGCTAGTTCAACCACGTGTTTATTGTTATTTAATGAAATAATTTAATTTTTGTTCATTACGACCAAAAAGTGAATATAGAATTAGTAAAAAGAAAAAAATTAAGCTTTGCACACTTTTGCACGTTGCGCACTTTTGCATGCGCATATTAAATGTTTAACTTCTCAATATTTTCCTATGTGTGGGTCAAAAAGTTAGCCAGTATTTTAAATTTCACATCTCTAGTGTGAACAGTTCGGGGATATGAACCAAAGTATGACGAACAGACAGACACGTCACCCTCGGCATAAGGGTTTCGAGGATGATCTACGAAACCCTAAAAACATCCCTCATGTTCGTATTTTACCTGTGCAGGGAAAATCAATTGCACTAATACTAAATAAGTGACTCAGATGTTATTATCTGAAAGTTGGAGATCGTTTGCTGCAACGAATAATGGGTGATAGTGATTTTTTTCCAAGATATAAATAAAGCCATTATTATCTTCGTATTATATTCTTTAAAACAAATTCGTCACTGGAATCTTCAATCCATACCACAATTCTGATGTCCCATATTCCAAAAAACAGGAGAACTAACAATTTCGGTCACTTTCGAGTAGGGCCTCGATTGTGAAAATAGCATCACTTATAAGTTAGTACGATCACAAACCAGTCCCGTTACTCTTGAGTAGCTATGCGTGCGCAATGTGTAGGGCCTAAGTCTGATAATCGAACTTATAATTGCTATGTTAATGTTGAGACAGTAGTTAGACTGAATAATATTGCGTAGATTGAATTAGTCATATGATAATATGAAGCCCTTCGGATAATATACAAAATAATTTACTAATTTAAAAATTATCATTATTACTAATTTAAAAATTAACCCGGAAGATTTAACGTACGCCCAAATAAATACATAATTGGAGTAATGCTTGGATAAGAATATAATTATTTATGATCCGGTCCAAAGGACCAATTTTTATTGGCTATGTGAAGGAATAAAATTAAGAACATGTATGTAAAAGTATGAATATGAAAGTCTAAATGTAACTTTATTGTCCTTAAGTGGTTATAAAACAAAATTAACGAATGATTTTTTTTTTTAAATGCTATAATAATTACCATGCAATAATAATAATTAGTGTGTAATTAAGGGTGTTGTACAATGTGGATGAATTAGCAACTCTGGGAATTGAAGCCAAATTGTATGCTTGTTTCTTATTTGATAATAAAGTATAGGCATTGTTATAATTCACCAGCATATTTAAGTAAAGTATTTATTACAGAATTTGTTTATTGTGACAGAATTGTTGATTCGTTAAATACGACGAATCAACAATTCTGTTACAATAAACAATTTAAATAATATTTTCTTTATCTGTAATTTAACCTTTTTGGCCACTATTTGTCAACCGCTTTATTTTTTTTATTTACGTGGAATATTAATAAGAAATAAAACAAAAGAGTAAAAAAAATATATATTAGTTTATCTCGAATACAAAATAAGTGAGTGAAGCAAGGCAGTTTTTTTTGGCATAATAAAAACATTATTTTCCAAGTCAAGTTTATAATGGAGGAGACCGTGCTGCCCCCTGGGTTGATTACTGCATAACTAACGACTCTATTCTACATAATATCAGGGCCCTGGTGTAGGGCGTACTGAAGGGGGGGGGGGGGGGGGGTGCCCGATCATTACACGCTGATAGAGTGAAAATATCAAGGGCCCGACTAAGCCTGTACTAAGCCCTTGTATCTAGCCGCCCTCTCTAACATATTAAACTACCTTATCAAAATATTGTAAATTTTAACCTTCTTTTTCCTCTTTTAATTTTAATAAATAATATCTTTCTCTACTCTTTCATATTTTTTTTTTCGCCTGTCCTTTTTTTTTATTGGCCAGCTTGTTTTTCTGATATAATTAAAACTTCACAATTTCAAGCCTGTTGGACAAGGATATTTATATATAAAATAAAAATGAGATGTATCAAGTTGCTGAATAAAAACATAATTATTAAAAATTAGTGGGTTTATAACCACACTCTATTTTAGGAAAACATTCTTCGAGAGAAGAGAGGGGGTAATAACAGTGTAAAGCAATATAAAATTTTGAAAGGAAGGATTCTTTATATATATATATATATATATATATATATATATATATATATATATATATATATATATATATATATATATATATATATATATATATATATATATAATATACATTTAAAAAGACCCATTTTCCAATTTCAAGTTATATAACCAACACATAGATACACATGCGTGGACTGATTAAATATATTATCTCTATTATGCCGCGGACAGAATATAAGGTGCGGGCATCCGCTTCCACTCAAATTAAATAATTATTTTTCTGAAAAGGAGAAAGAACTAGCTCGCTTATTATTATTTTTTTTTTTTCAAATAAGATAGTACATAATGAAAATATTACGTTGATTGTTAAGGATTCATACCTATATACCTGAAACAAACTATACTCTTTTAGTTATTGTTAAATTATTATAATATGTCGTATATGCTTACGAGCCCCAAATGTTTCCATAGCTGCTTTGTAGCATGCACTATTTCATCTACGGATGGCAGAAAAATGAAACTACTAAAATACTATCTTTATTTATTAACTATGTTATAATAATAATTGATAATAACGTAGTAACTAAAATTATTTTTTTTATTAAAAGAAATCAAATAAGAAGCTTTGGTACAACAGCAATAAGTGAATAGCAAACTGAATCTATAACAACAATGAATCAACAACAAAATACAAATAACTAAATACAAATCACATATTTATAACAAACAAAACTTCTGAATGAATAATGCATAAAACAATATAAACTTTTTTCTTAGTAGTTCATTACCCTCTATAAATATATTTGTAAAAAAGAAACTTAGGATTTCCCCTTATGGTCTATTGGGTACTCAATAATGTTCAAGAATTCTTATTCCAAACAAGTTTCATAAAATGCTATATATTTCAACCCCTATGGGTCATTTTGAAGCTCTTTACACCAGATTTCAGGCGTTTACATATCTTTATTACTTTTCCAATACACAATTCACATTTTAAAATATACAAAACAATATGCATATTAAAAAAAAATTGCTATAATTCTCGAGAGAATTTGAGTCAACATCTTCTTTTCATAGCCAAAGAATAACCAAGAGGAAATTTTACAAAATTCATATTATTTTTGACCTTACCCTACAATATTTTTCGTGTTCTATAGTGTCTGTAGTTTTGATGATCAACTACTTCACGTGATGCACCCAAGGATTACCTATGAAAACACCAAATGAAGACTGCACTATTGCCATTATACTTTGTTATTCTGACATGGCGGGAAAATCGAAAAAAAAAAACGGAAGGGGAGATATATTGGCGGGTAGTAAGTCGGGCCAACTAGGCAAACAAAAATATCACCAGCCTAAAATAACCGCCTAGTGGTTTTATTTTTTCCATCACATAGGTTGGACAATCTAAGCTGTCAGATTTACAAAGTATAATTATAATGGCATGGGTATAAATCACAAAGTAAGTCGATCTGTAACACTAAGTTAAGTTTACTGAATAGTAGCAGCCGCAGGTTTGTGCAAAATCATTCCTTTCTCTGATCCCCCATTTCTACTCGCGACAGTCGCTTCGCCTAGAATATAAAGCATACAGTTGCCTCTTTTTAGGGTTTCGTGGTCGTCCTAGAAACCCTTATGCTTTTGGTAGTTCGTCCGTCCGTCCGTTGCATCTTGGAGTATATCTCTCGACCTACTACATAGACTTGAAATTTAGTATACAAGTTAAACTTTTTTGCCCAAAAACAGAAAAACTATTGCGGACTTAAACACTCCAAATTTCTGCGATCTGCGATCAATTACGAATAGATCGCAATATTTTATATTTTTTGTAATTTTCAAGTTGAGTATCATTTCAAAGGTATTGAAATGATGATTACAAATATATATCGCGTTTCCAAAATGGTGGCCATTTTAACCCCCCCCCCCCCCAAAAAAAAAAAAAAATAAATAAAACAACCCAAAATGTAACCCCCCCTGCACTACCCCATTAGAATAGGTCCTAAAAAAAAGGCAAAAATACATAGATATATATCTCTGTGGTCCAATGAAATTTCCGGGAATTGATCTAAAAAAAGTCAAATTTTTACATTTTTAGGGGCCGTAACTATGGAGCCCCAAAATTTTTGTCATTTGAAAATTCGATGTTGGGTATCATTTTAAAGGTATTGAAATTTGGTTCACAAATATATATCGTGTTTCCAAAATTGCGTCCATTTTACCCCCCAAAAAATTTTTTAAAAATGTCCCCCTCCCCTACAACCCCATTAGGACATGTCCTAAAGATAAGACAAAAATACAAAATAAAAATATTTTTGTTTAAACAAAATAAATAAATAAATAATAATAATGTACTCATGAATTCTTATGACCGAAGAAACCCTTTTAGTAACTTGCTGGCAAGTACTTGACGGGATTTTTATTTGCTGCAATTGATTGTAGCATGACGGACGATTCTTATTGCATACAGTGTGTTGCATTCGCACTTAAAATCGCAAGTAGGTAGCCGCCCTTATTTTTAAGTTTGCTCCTGAATTAGATAGCTGTTTTGAATTTCTTTAGGAGTGTTTGATGGGGTGTCGTTGTATATGTTCTTGGAATCCACTTACCAAAATCTGAAGAAATAAAAAAAATAAACAAATCTAATACATATTGTTGTAGTGAAAAGGAGAGTTAAAAAGTGCATAGTTGTGTACAATCATACCATTTAAAGAGAGTTAGATTAACTATTCTCTTTTTAAATTTGAATAACTTTATTTTATATTCTCACAATAAGAATTGTATTCAAATTCTTTTTAATACAGTTGTATATGTACTTCCATATAAAGGCGTCTTGAATTTCATGTTTTCCTTTTAATCTACGAGAAACAAAATGAATTAATTATAAATATTTTTATACTTTAATCGCTTTGTTATTTTTTTAATGATAATATATTATGATTAAGTTATACATGAAAAGAGGTATTGAAAGGTTGCTATTCTCAAAATGAGGTTCTGTCTGAAACCAAGTTTCCGTAATTTTACGCCTCCTGACTTATAAACAAAGCTACTTAGCCTGCTTTTATTGTGTCTTCGCAAGAAAAAGAACACCACAAAACAAAAAGCATTGTATTCTGTGCGAAGTTATGGAAACATACTTACTGTTTAGGAAGTAACAATCAAGATCTCAAAATCTTAAACATTATTTTTAAAAACATGTTCCAACTGTTCCCTGTTATGTTTCATACATAATATACAATATACATGTTATTAGTGGGAAATGAGAAGGAAATGGTAATTTTCTCACTCATCCTATTTTTTATACATAACTTCTTTCATTAATTAATAACTCTCTCTTCCACTATATAAGTCGATACACACACACAAATATGTATCTTTACCCGCGTATATTGTCTTGATTGATGAATGGATTAATCTGCTTTGCTCTAATAATATTTTTTATTTTCTTAACGCACGGTATCATTTATATAATCTAGTAATGTCCCGACGATGGCGACGACTCACCTCGAAATTATTTGTTATTGCTGAGCTAAGGCAACCACGCATTTATTCCAATATAAATAAATGTATATTTTGATTTGTTATTGTCTTCAAATAGTTATAATAACTTATCCAAGTATATATCTAAATAATTTAGTTAATTTTACTTTTTTTCCCTAAATATAAAATTTAGCCCGTTGCCAAGGGCTTATATAAATCTGTGTATGTGTGTGTCTGAGAGTATAAATAAAACTGCCAACGGTTATGACTTCATTAATAATTATTGATAACATTGATATTGACTTAATTAATAATTATTATTAAAACTTTGTTATAAATTATTGGAGGAAACTAATTTTATTTAACATTGTTAAAGAGATGCAGTAAAAGTGTATATTTTGTTATGAATATTCATTCAAATGAATATTATATATTCCCGAAAAAATTAAAATGTAATCTCCCCGGTCGTATTGGGGCGTATTCAGTTCGTTGTATCATGCGTATCAAGAATAGAAATGTAGAACTAAACATGCGTAGTAAAGTTTATAAAATATATAACTTAATTTTATGCAATAAATCCCGGTAATATATAAATTTGGGATTAAAATTTGAATTAAATTTATGGATATGCATTGAAATTAATTTTAACTTTCGAACAGCAAATATGATAACTCTATGTAATAAATATCAAAATGTGGACTAAAAATCAAAGTAGCAATCGATTATAAATGGACTAATAATTCTGCAACTATATAGAATTGAATATTGGCAGCAGTTTTTTAATCTATTAAAATTGTTATCAAGTAAAAGGTGTCATTTTAAGAAATAGTGAACGCCATGACAGTCACTATATCTATAATATGTATATATATCAATATCTAAAGGCACGGTACCCTCACTCAAATATATTTTACGTGAAGTCATAATGTTGTCAGAATATATTATTATATTTTAGCATAATTATTACATGAAAACACTTCACACTGCTGGTACACTCACAGCTGGTTCTTCGAACCCCAAAATTTACTTTTCCTCTACAAAGACTCTATTAAATAACTGCGATAGATAGTGAGAAAAAACGCTACGAGCTAATTTATTTTACATTTCCCTTAAAACATAAGGTAGGTAAGGTTGTAAAGGTAATAATAATGATAAAAAATATCCAACAACCTTCTCGATCCTATCCTTTTTTTCTTTCCAAAATAATTATAATTTCAAATTTTCACGCAGCTTTTGTCAAAGAGTAAAAAAAAATTAAACAGATACAAAGATCTTTTAAAACTATATTATTATTTTTTCCCTCCTTTCCAAAAAGTATAGTTTATGGCGGGAGTTGTAATATATATCTGGTAACTTCATCTGCTTAGACCCCAGGGCAACACAAATAAAAAAAAACAACAACGTCTGCGGCTTTTAAAAGAGTTATTTTGCTTAATTGCTATATACGAGAGAAAGGTAAAATTCTAAAACGTTATATGTATATATATATATATATATATATATATACATATATATATATATATATATATATATATATATATATATATATATATATATATATATATATATATATATATATATGTGTGTATGTGTGTGTGTATTAATGCGCTGTATAAATAAAAATACCTCTTGAAGGGACAGAGAATTTTTTTTATGTATAATATTAATTATAGAGACTTTTTTCATCGGGGTTTAAAGGTGGTGGCCACACTGTATTCGATATTAGACTAAAAAACTTTTTATAATCGCTTCGAGGTGTTATTCGAATATTATATTTCTTAACGACCGACTGAATATCCTTAAATAAAAAAAATAAACCGAACTCTGATAAATAATTTCTCAATATCGTTATTTAAATATTAAAAGAACACCTCGAGCAACCTTTGCATCGCCCTCTAGTGGCGAGAAAATGAAACTTACCCGCGTCTTTAACTGCTCACCTCACGCTTACCACTTAACTTCAGCCTCTTTGAATTATACGATTTTACTTGCTGGATATACTCGTAATTTTTATTCAAACTTAAAATAATATACATAATATTATCTGCGGAGAATATTTATATATATATATATATATATATATATATATATATATATATATATATATATATATATATATATATATATTTCATTCATGGATACAAAAGAATAATTTTATCTCTTTACTCTGTATTTAAATACATATAGAAATAAATACAAGTCTTGATTGTATTGGATATTTATAGTCTTCAATTATAGTATAATTTATGACTGTGTGTACTTGTATTTCTTTATCAGATTTTAATGTTTGTTTAATAAATTGAATGTTGTTGAACAATATTGGAAATTTCGTTCCTTATAAATTAACTTATCGGTCTCGGTACATTGGTACCACGCACAAGCAGCCATATTTGTATATTTCACTCCTCCAAACTATACGACGCTGGAACGCATATTATTCTTCTAGAAATATGGTAAAATGAAACTAAAATTCAAAATAAACCCGTGGCTTTATTTTAAAGCCGAGCGGCCACCAGAAGCGGAGCGGAGCGGAGTTTTGTTCACGTGCTATGGTGGACCTACTAATGTTAACTCAGTGATGAACCTAAGGGGTGATGGGGGGGGGAGCTGGAGCCCCCCCCTCCCCCCAAAGCCCCCAAGAAAATATACAGACTTGAGAAAATACTTTTTTCTTTTACGAAATAATCGTGGGGAAAACGATTGAAAAGAGTATTTTTTAATACTTACTGCTCATAAAAACATTAAGAAAGATATACGTTTTTTATAAATTGACTTTACGTATAACCCTTTCTTAAATGCGCCAGCACTGATAACTTATTTCTTAAACTTTATTTATTTCCCTCCTTCACAATAATATTATTGTGGTGGGTGGAGGAGGAAGCTGAGTCAGCTTTGAAAACCGACAAAGAAAGCGGAGTCGAGATGCGCCGCTACGCTCAGCTCAACTCCGCTCCGCAACCGATGGCCACCCTTCAATTTAAAACAATGGGGTCTGATTTTACAAACACTTCTAGTGGCCACCCGGCCTAAGGGTTCTTTAGTGTGGAATCTATTACATATAATGGAGTAATCGTTTTTTTGTTATTTTTTTGAGATAACTCGGAAGAAAGCTTTTGAACCGAAGATTGCAAGAAGGCTATTGCACCGACAATTGCAACTACCTTTTAATAACCACCTCCTTTGAGCCTAAATAAACTTAAAGTATGTGATGATCAGTACTTTCTTAATTTATGTTCTATATCTGTACCTTTGTATTATGTGTGCTATTGGGCTTGGGGGGGGGGGATTAAAAACAGCTATATTTATTTTTATATTTCTCCAATAAAATTAAATTTGGACACTATATAATTTGTGTTAAAGTAAATAAATTAAATAGTTTGTGCTGACTTAGGTGTATAAATATATATATATATATATATATATATATATATATATATATATATATATTGCATGCAACGGAACAAGATGACTTAATTTATCTATGGCATTATTTCATCGGAACAAGCAAGATTTTATTACATAATCGTGTGTTAACAAATCTGTCAAAGCGAAAAAAAGAGGTGTGTTCATTAAACTGAATGTGTAGTTTTTATGTGTGTTCAATATATCATTCGGGAATTTTTTAAATATTCATAATTTTATTCAATTATATTTCGTGATCTGTAAATTCTGCGCATTGGTACGGTGTTTTAGTGTGGAGAGCTTGTTTTCAACACTTTACAATGTAACTTACAATTCATAAAGTTACATTGTAACTTTATGGACAACTGTCTATGGCAGAAATATACAACTAAGATTGTTTTTTAAGTACAACGAATATATTCTTAAATAATTAAATAGTTTTAACATTCTTTCCAAATTAAATTATGTGTTTAAAAACAATTTTTTTTTAATTATGGAACGGGGATATAACTTAAAGAATACAAAGAGTGGCAGGCTTTGGCAGTTGCCCTTGTTAATTTCTATTGTTAAACTAAATATAAAAATTGAATAAGTTTAATGGCAAATATATAATCATTGAAATTGCTATTACTTTATAAATAAATATTCCTGTATTCCACAATGTCTGGACAGAAATCCGTTTTAGACACCAGGGGGAACATTTTTTCATTTTATGTCTCGTGTCGGTCTGTCTGTTCAATTCTATTCCGAACCAACATATCGTAAAAACTATATTTTTTCTGAATATAAAGAAATTTGATTGATGCATAATTAGATTCCTATTAGTCATATTTTATGTTTTATGTTTAACCTTCTACTTATATATATATATATATATATATATATATATATATATATATATATATATACGAGGTGGGACAATTAAGTAATGAGACTGATTTTATTACCGCGCTTGTGGCAAACCTGCGACCTTGAAATTCCCTTCCCCTTCCCCGGCATCTTTCCCCTCTCCATTGATATATTTACCATCGCTCTAGCTTGTTTCGTTAGCCTGCTGTGTCGTGTTGAGTAGACGTGTGTTGGTGGTGCTCGTCACGAAAATGGAGAAACGAAATCAAGAGCAACGCGTCGCGATAAAATTTTGCGCCAGATTGGGCGAAACAGCTTCGGAAACGTACGCTAAAATTTTAAAAGTGCATGGTGATAGTGTTCTTAGTCGGTGTGACAGGCGATGAGAGCTGGTTTTTGCAATACGACCCGGAAACCAAACGCCAAAGCTCACAATGGTTGTCTCCGCACGCCCCCCGCCCGAAAAAAAGCTCGCATGAGCAAGTCGAAGGTGAAAAGGATGATTATTGCCTTTTCTGATAGCCGTGGAATCGTCCACAAAGAATTTGTTCCATCGGGGCAAACCGTAAATCAAGTCTACTATCGCCAAGTACTCGAAATATTGCGAAAACGAGTCTACAGGGTGCGCCCAGACATCGCTCGTAACTGGATCCTTCATCACGACAACGCGCTGTGCCGCACCGCCCTCAGCGTGTCACAGTATTTGGCCTCTACGCCGTGTTGCAACAGCCGCCTTATTCGCCCGATACGTCACCCTGTGACTTTTTTTTGTTCCCTAGAACAAAATCGGTGGTCAAAGGAACCCATTTTGAATCGCTTGCTGACATCCAGGCGGCCGTGACGAGGGTACTCGCGGACATCCCAGTCGAAGCGTTCCAGAAATGTTACGAAGCATGGAAAACGCGTTGGAATCGTTGTATAGCTGCCCAAGGGGACTACTTTGAAGGGGGTGGCAGAGTTGTAGAATAATTTTTAAATATACGGTTTTTATGGAATCAGTCTCATTACTTAATTGTCCCACCTCGTATAATATATATATATATATATATATATATATATATATATATATATATATATATATATATATATATATATATATATATATATATTAGTTTCGTTTATTCCTTTCTCTTCCGCAGACGCATGAGTTTTTTTTTTATTATCACCTTTTTACTTTTATAAGTTTACCTTTAAGAGAACTCATCCGATTTTGAAGACATGTAACAGTTCGTTGACATTAGCTTACAGACGGCCCGGCGTGCTTATACATTTAATATTGAATTAAAATTAATGAGACCCCTTTGGGAATCGAAAATGTTCAACCAACCACACTAAATTTCAAATGAGATCGAAATAATACCAATTAATAGGAACGAGGAAGCTATGTATCGCACTAATTGGCAGACTTTGGTTCAAATTATTATATTCATTTGACACATAATAGATCTTATATTTTTAGAGGTTAGAGAATCATCACCCTCACTAAATCACATAATGGTCGTTCTTCTCTCGACACACATTTATATATTTATATATATATATATATATATATATATATATATATATATATATATATATATATATATACAGGGTGGAGCACGGCAGACGTATGAATTTCAAAATGTTATAAAACACAAAATGTTTACAAAATAATTTTTTAAAATTTTTTTCCTGATTTAATAACATGGGAAATTTAAATTTACCTAGATTTAAACAAAGTATCGGATAAGTGGTTCCCCTCACACTCCAAACACTGATTAAGCCTTTTTTCGAAGTTTTTGTGCACTCTTTCAAGCATTTCCACAGGTATTTCGGCAATTTTGGCTCGAATGTTGTTCTTGAGGGCTTCCAGGGTTCTGGGACGATCGCTGTACACCAAGGATTTAAGGTATCCCTACAGAAAAAAATCACAAGGAGCCAAATCAGGCGATCTTGCTGGCCAGTTTAAATCGCCTCTTAAAAAGATGAAACGCCCGGGAATTCGTTCTTGCAACGTTTACGCAAACCCTTGCTGTGTGGGCTTTGGCCCCGTCCTGCTGAAACGTGGTACATAAACTTCCCGTCCCCCTCTTTCAAACGACTACTCTCAACCGTCTAGGACCAATAGGAAGGGAGCAATCCCCTCTTCAAATTCATACGTCTGCCGCGCTCCACCCTGTATATATATATATATATATATATATATATATATATATATATATATATATATATATATATATATATATATATATATATATATATATATATATATATATATATATATATACATATACATTTATTTTAAAACTGTGGATCCAATTTAGGGTAGTAAGAAAGCGACTACAACTCTCTGATTACGGCAACGTTTCGGCCTAGCCTGCCATTTTCAAGCCTAAAAACAATAATATATTGGTTGTTAACTACAATATTGGTGTCGAAAAACCAGAAGAAACATACAGTATGGACTAGATATCATTTATATACCTTCCGGTTTGAATAATTTTCTCGCCATCGTTTTATAGTAAAATTATAAGAAGTGCTTTGAAACCCTGGCCACTAATTCTATAATTTGAAATATAAAACACAATAATTATGACTAGAGAGGTTGGTAGAAAGTTACACAACAATATTGTCACCACAATTTTTATTACACATAAACTCACAGACGCGTTTCGACAAATAACATCATCTTCAGTGTGTGTTAACTTAGTATATATCCATATATATATCCATATCCTTTACCTCGTTCCTTTCGTAGTAATCCCTCTACCCACATGACCCTAGTCCACCCCCACCTTGTACTGTTAGTTTATAATACATGTTTGTAAAATAGTTAGCTTAGTACAGAATTAACCCTTACTAAGTTAACACACACTGAAGATGATGTTATTTGTCGAAACGCGTCTGTGAGTTTATGTGTAATAAAAATTGTGGTGACAATATTGTTGTGTAACTTTCTACCAACCTCTTTAGTCATAATTATGAAGTGGTACCACAAAATCTAAGTCAAAACTACTAATTATTTATAAAACACAATACCATCCAATTAAGCAAAACGATAGCGAGAAAATCTTATTTAAACCGGAAGGTATATATATATTAATGATATATCTAGTCCATACTGTATGTTTCTTCTTGGCTTGAAAATGGCCGGCTAGGCCGAAACGTTGCCGTAATCAGAGAGTTGTAGTCGCTTTCTTACTACCCTAAATTGGATCCACAGTTTTAAAGTAAAGATAATTAAGGGTACCCTACAGTCATCTTACATATATATATATATATATATATATATATATATATATATATATATATATATATATATATATATATATATGTATGTGTGTGTGTGTGTTTGTGTGTGTGGCGAGATGTGATATATCTAGTGTTGAATAAGATATTTATGCATATATAAAAGTATAATATGTTGTATTTGCAACCTACGCAAATATTTAATTAGTATTTTTTTTTTCGAGAGAATAATATAGTGTTCATCTAAAAGATAATTTGTTGTATAAATACTTCAAACTTTGTCTCTATGTAAATATAGCTTCAACATCAACAACAAAAAGATAATTACATTGTTCCTACACAAAGATTATAATCTGGAAGAGAATGAATGAAAAAATAAGCTACGCTCTTATGATTCTCACGTAGAATCCATAGTGAAGAGAGGCTAAAGCTACAGGGAAATATTGTATCTGTTGTCAACGCTCAAACAAATTCCGATATAATTAATACACGATATTGTGTCGGTCCTGAGATTCGACTAGATAAGGACACAAGTGATAAACTTCGCCGTGTTGCTTAATGAACCATATCCTGAGAATATCGTGTGAATGAAAATATACCAACTCTTAAAACAATGCAATGAATTATTATAATGACAGTTTTAAAAACATTCTCCAGTTCATTATGTTCTTTGTCAAAATAAGTATGAGAAACGTCTAAATGTGTTTGCGGCATTTAATAAGTTTCCTTCTGACCAGAAGGATGAAAATAATATAGTGGTTTTAATTTTAATATATAATTCATTTAATCCATGTAATACAATTGGTTTTAAAGTTATCAAATAACACCCCCCCCCCTTCCACCATTTACTTACTCAAAATAATTATTGCTATAAGGGCGGCCGCTTATTATAGTCAAACGCGTAAATTATAACAACTCAATATTCTGTAATTAAATGTTAATTAGTTTTAAATGTTATATAAAGAAAAGGAATAATAATAGTTGAGTATTGAAAAGTGACGAACCAAACAATGATGATGTAATTAAATTATAATTACAAGACAAAAAGAACTTTTTATATACTATGTTTTTAAATATTTTGTTGAATCATATGTAGTGTTGATAATTTAATAATTATTGTTACATATAATGTTAGTGAAAAAAAAAATAGTTCCGAATTTATTTACTTCATATAAATGGCAACCAACAACCAACTAGATAGCTGATCTTAAACTTATATAAAAGGACAAATCTTTGCACAACGGATCTCGCCAACACCGAATCTAAACCGTGCCATCGATATGCCCCATGCCCCCGTGTAGGGGACGGTTAGAGAAGAAAAATGAGTACAAGTAAAGAAGTACAAATGTAGAAACATTAAACCGATACCTAGGACACAAGTGTAAACAAACCTGGTTATCACACGCCAATTAATTTATTTCTTTGTTTACTTTTTGGTTTCGCTGTCACTGAATGTTTATCTCTTAATAATTTCAAGATAAAAAGAACTTTTTATATACTTCGTTTTTAAATTTTCTGTTGAATCGACTGTAATGTTGATAATATAATTGTTATTGTTATATAATATACTAGCTGAATACCCGTGCTTCGCTACGGGGTGTTTTATTTTCAATTTAATGGATTTATAAACTACCATCAAGAAACATTTAAATTATTTTACAAAGCGAGAATATCTAGATTCTATCCCTCCCCTTTGATAAGATAATTTGCTAATATCCCAAATTAGTAATTCATTCCGACTAAATTTTTAAAAAGGAGAAGCAGTGGTATTTTCCTTCTGTACTATTCAATAAAGGTATTTTAAAAAAAATAATAATAAAAAAAAAAAATAAATAAATACAAAATTTTAGCCAATCGGATAAATGTACGGACACAACAATTATTAGTTTTTTATCCATAGATATAGATATATTTTTCCATTTTACCCCCCTAAATGTACATAACAATAATTGTACAGCACTCTTAAAGAGCTTTTCAACGGTATGCATCGTGAAGGGTTTTCATTACTTTGACATTTGTACCCCGTACCCCTGTGTACCAAAATCAAAATTTCGAACATGCATGAAGTCATTGACCTTCCCCTTTTCCCCTTGCTTTGAAGGACAAGTGTGCAAATATTCATTCAAATCGGAATAAAACGGTAGATTTGAATAAAGAACACACACACACATACGTTGACTCTTCCTTATTACCCCTCTCCTAAATGAAAATAATGACAAAAACGTACATTACAATTACTTTTCTCTTAAAGAGCCTTTTAACGATATGCATCATAAAGGGTACCTATCAATTACTTTGACATTTTTACCCCGTACTCCTGTGTACCAACATTTTAACTTTTTAATCTCATGTAAGCAGTACACTCATAGACACTTCATTTATATAAGATGTAGTTATACACATTTTTCCATTTTACCCCCTCCTAAATGAAAATATGACAAAAATGTACATAACAACAATTACTGTACTTTTAAAGAGCTTTTCAACGATATGCATCATTAAAAGTATCCATTACTTTGACATTTGTACCCCGTACCCCTGGGTACAAAAATAAAAATTTCGCAAAATCCTTTCTTAGTGGATGCCTATGATATGAACCGAGTATATCCTCAAAATTTCAAGTCTCTCGGTTAAGCAGATTTTGCTGTGCGTTGATTCTATGTCAGTCAGTCAGTCAATTAGGACATTGCCACTGATATTATAGCTAATGTTAGTGAAAAAAAAAAAAAAAAATAGTTCTGAATTTATTTTTTACTTCACATAAATGACAACCATCTAGAGAGCTGATCTTAAACCTATAAAAGGACAAATCTTTGTACAACGGATCTCCCCAACACCAAATCTAAAGCGTGCCATCGATATATTTGAAATAATATAACTAATATAATCGATAAATAATATAATCGATATTTCCTGTTTTGCTGTCATTCAATGTTTATCTATCACAAATTTGAGACCCGTCAAAATGAAGATTGCAAATACTATGGGATATGTCAAAACAAATAAAATAACTTGCGGATTTTTTCCGAACTAACTTTCCGTACAGCAAAATTTGCTGAAAACCAATTAAATTCTGCTGAAAGATGGCTCAAAGTATTAAAATAATGCATTGTCATCGTGTTCTGAGCTATGCTAAAAGTTTCAAATGTCTAGCTACTTGGGAAGTTAGTTAGAAATCGATTGCCAGATTTGTACCGGACAAACAAACAAACAAACAAACAAACAAACAAACAAACAAACAAGAAAGCAAGCTAATAAAAACGTAGTAAAAATACAATTAGTTTTTACGTAACAAAAAGGCCTGATATAATCATTCTTGAACATTTTAACAATTTTATCAGCCATACCAGCTACTAAAATAAAAAAATCATAAATTTGAAACTCGTCAAAATGAAGATCGTAAACATGGGTCATGTCAAAACAAATAAAATAACTTGCGGATTTTTTCCGAACTAACTTTCAATACAGCAAAATTTGCTGAAACCGAATTAAATTCTGCTGAAAGATGGCTAAAAGTATTAAAATAATGCATTGTCACCGTGTTCTGAACTATTCTAAAAGTTTCAAATGTCTAGCTACTCGGGATGTTAGTTAAAATTCGATTGCAAGATTTGTACTGGACAAACAAACAAACAAACAAGAAAACAAGAGCAAGCTAATAAAAACGTAGTAATAATAACTAGATAAAAAGAACTTTCTATATACTACGTTTTTAAATTTTCTATTGACTAAATAAAAAATCTATATGAAACTTGTCAAAATGATGATTGTAAATATGGGACATGTCAAAACAAATAAAATACTTGCGGATTTTTTCCAAACTAACTTTCCATACAGCAAAATTTGCTAAAAACAAATTTTATTCTGCTGAAAGATGGCTAAAAGTATTAAACTAATGCATTGCCATCGTGTTCTGAGCTATTCTAAAAGTTTGAAATGCCTAACAATTTGGGAAGTTAGTTAAAAATCGATTGCAAGATTTGTACTGGACAAACAAACAAACAAGAAAGCAAGCTAACAAAAACGTAGTAAAAAATAGTTCTGTCAACATAAATAATTTCTCGAAATGTTCTAAATTTAGCCCTGATGACCAGGTTTGGTCGAAATATAGCCGATTTGAAAGTAGATGAGTTTGTTAATACACCCTAAACAACGTAATCACAAATTTATATTAATAATATTCTGTAAGTTATATTGTTCATT
This sequence comes from Gerris lacustris, assembly GCA_951217055.1. Lineage (NCBI taxonomy): Eukaryota > Metazoa > Arthropoda > Insecta > Hemiptera > Gerridae > Gerris > Gerris lacustris. Next base: position 40,556,184 of record OX578277.1, on the reverse strand, counting down.
TTTACATATTGCTAGAGTAAGCAGGTAATTTTCTAGCTTGGTTTTATCTTTTTATGTACCAATGCTGGTTTTAAAGTAAACTTTAAGATATATAGCAGCAGACTTTCGCACTCAACGCGTAATGCACTATAGTGTAAATATCTACCTTCCAATTTTGCTTCCGAGTTTAGGTAACGGAAGCTATGTGATCGTTCTGAAGAACGATAAATTATTAGGTCTCCGATTTCAAAAATTCCAAGACAGAAATCCGTTTCAGTCTTCAGGGAACATTTTTGGTTCCGCGGGTCTGTCGCTAAATTATTGTGAACCATCACATCTTAAAAACTAATCATGCGATTTTATTGAACCTGGATGGTAGGTCATAATTTAAGTTTCTAACTTATGCGCCATTTGTTTCTTTTCCACATGCGCACAAACTTACATTTTTTTACACCTTTATCTTCAAAAGTACCTATCTGATTTTTATGAAATTTTGATAGTTCGTCAAAAGTAGCCCGCAGATAGCCCCAGACTGATTTCAACACAAAATTCAACGCTGTTTGAATTTTGCTACATTGATACTTTAATTCTAGCCGCGCTCAAGCTAAAGCTTTTGCGGCTATTAAACATTTATTTTTGAGTTCGAAATAAAAGAAAAATATTTGTAATTTTCCAAAATATTGCATATCTTTTATGAAAAATGAATATTATTGTAATTGTATAAAAATAAATAAATAATAATTATTATTAATTCATGTGAAAAATCAATACAATTTTGACGGATTTAAAATACGAGGGGAAAATCAAATAAATTGGATATTAATAGGATTAAAAGCATAAAATCATTAAATTTTACGAAATAGGACGAGGGAAGGTATGTGCCACACGAATTGGCAGAGTATTTTATCTGATCAGCCACTCAGTTTCCGATAAATTAAACTAGGATAAATCCCTAATTAGTTAATTGAATTCCTCAAAAATATACTTTCTGCTTGGGGTTTTGTACCTCTAATAGTACTTTTCTTCATTTAAGTCCCATAAGGTCATATAAGTCCCACTTTACCCTGGTTTGAAAGTGAATATATCTTTTATGAGCTTACGTTTTAAATTTTAACATAGATAGCTTTCATATTGAATTAAAATGGTCGATTAGAATCTCTTCACTAAATATATTATTTTATTCAGCTTATATTGGTCAAACAATAATTGTATATTATTTTTCTCTTCACCCCCACTTAACTTTCAAACTTTATTTAATCAGGATCTTTAAAAATTAAGTAACTATACAATACTGCTGTAAGAAATTAATTTATTTAAGAAAGAAAAAAAGGGGTGAAAGGTAAGTATTAATTTTCCTTTTTACCCTTTTAAAAAAAAAATCCAATGTTTCTTTTCACCTTTAGCAACCACACACACTGTAAAGATTATCAAAAAAGAAAGTAATATTAAATATTTACTACGAAATAATCCCTTTATAAGAAATAAGGTTGGCGTGAAACAACCAACTAGTAAAATTAAGTTTGACGTTAACTTAGGTTGGCTTCCCTCTTAAAGCACTCAGAAGCACTGTTGTACAAAAAAAAAAAAAAAGAACTAGGGGAAGGAAATTAATATGTAGAAAGAGCGAACGAGGTCTGTTTAAAGACCTGAAAACTCTGCGTGCTTTTAATACAAACCTGACTCGACTTATAAACAACACTGTAAAAAAAAACTCGTTTTAGAATAAAAGTGATTGATCATTCAAACTCGTAATGCTTTTATTATAAAACTTGGTGTAGAGCTCATGCCACCTGTAATTTACAGCCCTTTTTAATAATAATTTCTTTCAACTAACTAAACCTCAAAAAAGTCCTCACGTTATAATCAGGAATTAATTTTATTAAATACATATTATATAAAAATGAATATAGCCTTTTAATGTTTATTACTTGTTTAAAAAAGAAATAAAATTATTACCAAATTTAATGATTATTACTCAACTAATATTCAGTTGATAAAAAATATTAAAAAAGGTTTTAAAAGAAAAAAAAAATGTGCGCTCTATTATGCAGAAAAAAATTGCGTTTTTTAAAAGTATAATAATAAGGGTTTGAGTTATATATTCAATTATGTAGTTAGAAGTAATAATAATTTATTACGATAGTGGTTCATTTAAAAAAGAGACATTAGCTCTGTAATTAAATTTAATTGATTAAAATTATAAACGATGCAGAAATAAATTACAAAATAAATTCGTGTGACGTTATTGCAATTTCCATTCATGTTAATAACATTTTTAAAATGTTTAATGTTTTTTTTTAAAAAAATGATAAATAAGAATGTTAAATTGTTTTAACTTTATTATTTCGTTTTTATTGCGATGTATTTATAATTCAATGGAATTAAGTAGGGGAGACCGAGGCACGTATTCCATAGGGGTAGGTTTTCCACCCAATCGTATTTCAGCAGTGCGCCAGAAAAGTGCTCTGCGGACTAACTCGGAAGACCCGCCATGCTTTACTGCGTCTATCACGCCACTTTCAGTCGTCTCAGTGCACTAGTTACGCCAGCACCAACTTTTTATTGACAATGACTATTTGAGACTATTTCAAATCTTTTTATCACCTTGTATCATCCTTTATATCTGACTTTGTTTAATTAGCGAGTAAGATTTTTTTTATATTACTTTTAATAAACCACCAATCCTTTATTTTCATAAATAAAATTTATTTATTTCTTTTCTTTCACAATTTTTGGCAGTTGAAAAACTTGACCCTAATTAGTTTAATGGCACTGAAAAACTTGCCCCGTACATGGGGCACGTTTTCCTCTGTGTTATAACTGCAAATAACTGAATTTTATAAGAAACAGTTTATTCCCTAATAATTAAAAGTTGCACGAGGTTGTAGAGCAGGTTTCAACGATTATTTTGATATAAAACTAATTTTTTAAATTATATCCGGAAAAAACAGAAAAATCAAGGAAAGAAAATGTGGAAAACGTGCCCCGGTCTCCCCTATACATATTGAGAAATATCAGTGAAGACGTTTAGCTCTAAATTTGTGGGAGTGACCCTCTTTATTAACTATGAAAAATCTATTTCTATACGAATAAAGATATTTTGGTTGTAAAACATAATTGATGATAGAATGACCCCTCTAAGATTTAGAAGGAGGGCTCAGGATCGGAAATCATTAAGTCTTATTGTTGTATGAGGCGTTTAACAGAGTAAATATTAGAATTGAAAATATGTTTTTAAAATAGCACTAACCATAAGGTGGAAATCTTTATATATATATATATATATATATATATATAAAGATTTCCACCTTGTATATATATATATATATATATACATATATATATATACATATATATATATATATATATATATATATATATATATATATATATATATATATATATATATATATATATATATATATATATATATATATATATATATATATAAAGTTTTCCACCTCATGGTTAGTGCTATTTTAAAAAACATATTTTCAATTCTAATATTTTTTCTGTTAAACGTCCCAAACAACGATAAGACTTGATGAAAAATATTACATTATTATGAACAAAATAAATGACCATTATATGCAAAGTATATTCATAAAAGTATATGTGAAAAATTGAGACACGGCGTGATGTATTTATTTATAAAGAATATATTAAATATTTTCTGATATTAAACCTATATTTCAACCTGATGAGATTCATTATATATTTTGTATTAAACTATAAAATATTCCGTCGTGACCTTTCTTTTGTCGTTTTATCGTCGTATAATAAGTAAAAAATAAAATGGATAGAAAAAAATCAATTTACTTTGTATTTGAACTTTGATCTTATTGATGTAGTAAAATGAAGTAATAACCTTCCATAATATATATATATATATATATATATATATATATATATATATATATATATATATATATATATATATATATATATATATGAAGGGAGAGAATCAAGATAAGATTATTATGAGCGTGTGTAGTTTGTATTTTATAACCGGTAAACACAAATAATTTTTATCTCCAGTAGGGAGAAAAAGTTATGATTTTGAATTAGTTAAGAGGGACTAAAACAGGTCTTTTCATCCCTGAACTCAAAAAGTAGGGAGAAAAGTAAAAGTTGGGCGAAAAAGTAAAGTAGGGCAAAAAAGTAAAGATTGCAACTTAATTATTTTATAAATATGTAGTATAAAATGAATGGCTAATGTAATGAAGTTGTTGTAATCAGGTTGGCGGCACTGCGCTTTTTTGACCATGTTTATCTTTGTTTATAACCTGCATCTAACTATCCTTCTATTTGAGTTTAATTCCAATTCTTATTTGTTTTTAGCGAATTTCCATTGGAAAAAATTCGCTAATAGAGCCACTGGCATGGCGGGAGTTTGAGCCGGGATTGTGGCCAAAATACGTTTCATGGGTCCCTGATCACGAAAAAATAGGTTTTACAAAACTTGTTATATATATATGTCTATATATATATATATATATATATATATATATATATATATATATATATATATATATATATATATATATATATATATATATATATATATATATATATATATATATATATATATATATATATATATATATATATATATATATATACATATATATATATATATACATATATATACATATATATATATATATATATATATATATATATATATATATATATATATATATATATATATATAGGTATATATAGGTATATCTATTTCTAGCGGATTTCTTGTGGGATCTTTATGACGTCATTAACCCATCCTGATAAGTCAGCAAAGATTAAAAAAAAATACACAAAATCAAGTGAGGTATCGCTTCATATGGTTTTTAAGATCCTGAATCCAAAAAATGAGTTACTATAGCGATTCGAATAATAATTTTATAATAATAATAGTAGTAATAACAACAATTTCTTGTGAGCACGATAGCTCTCGAACGAATTGACGTATCAAAATAAAACTTACAACGAAAAATTAAGCTCGTTGAGATGAGGATCCCCTACAAAAATGGGATCTTTATGATGTCATTCACCCCTCCTGATGAGTCACCAAATATTTAAAATAATCCTACCGCGGGTTTCCGCAAGCCAAGCGAATTTCCATTGGAAATTTGTAGTTCAATGTTGTGCACTTTAAACCTCTTTGAAACTACTACAATTATGTTTAACTAAGCATTATTATTAAAACCCTAATCTAACTAAAATATTTCTTATACATTTTCTTAACTTAAAACAATCCACACAATTGTAGTAGTTATGAAGGAAGTTTAAACTGCACAACATTGAACTACAAATTTCCAATGGAAATTCGCTTGGCTTGCGGAAACCCGCGGTAGGATTATTTAATATTGAATCTCTTATATCTGCTATTAAAAGTGCTAATAATTATGGTTATTTATTAAAATAATAAATTAAAACTGTGCTATGGACGAAAATGTGTATTTTCTTCCTACTGCGGAGATAAAATATTGTATGTACCTCGTGAGTAAAGTGCCATTCCCTCGGCTGCGCCTCGGCATTTGGACCATGGTTCCTTCGGGCTTCGCCTCAAGAACCAACTTTTTCGCTCAGAGAATAATGGCTTACTTTACTCCCTTGGTGCATTAATAACTATTTGTTACTTATGCCAATAAAGAACTTGTTAAAATATATATATATATATATATATATATATATATATATATATTATATATATATTATATATATATATATATATATATATATATATATATATATATATATATATATATATATATATATATATATATATATATATATATATATTATATGCATACCATATATTTATTTAAATGATTAATAGCATTAAATACATTAAACCTTACAATTACCAACAAAAGTTAAGGAATATATGGTTCAATCTTAAGGTTCATCTATTCTTGGTTGGGGGGGGGGGACCATAATATGTAAGGTTGAGGTTCCTTTTCCAGAAAAATGGTCTTTAAAAAATATCGGTATGTAGTGTGTGCAGAGGCGTATAGTATAAACTACGGATCCAATTTTTATAAAATTTGACATAAGTACGTTTAGAAAAAATACTCTGAGGTGGTGCAGTAAATCTGTAAATTTTTACGGAAAAAATTCGAGGCTGATTTTTTTTTCCGTGAATCGTTTGGGACACATGAGAAAAGGTTAACTCCAACTTTTCGGGAACATCCGGGAAGCGGAAGTACGGGGTACAGAAGTTAAAAAAATATATACCCTGCATGATGCATGTCGTTTGAAAGGTCTTTAAGAGTACTCTAATATTTGTTATATGCACTGATTGCCTGCGGCTGTAAAATAAATAATTGTGGTTCAGCGTGCGGGTGCAGGACGGCAGGTCTCCCTTGCTCAGTTGCTTGCAAACACTGCGGAGGAGAAAATTGCAGCAACCTATCCTGCGTAGATGCTGAAGAAGATTTCCTTGAGGATACTGACTTTGGCTTGCCCTCCTAAGTCGTACTTTTGCCTTCAACGTCAACTATAGCGAAAAAGACAAAAGTACCTTAGTGAGTGATGCAGAATCAGCAGGAATTTCATCAGCGGACAACCAACCGGCAGAAAAGTGGAAGCGGAGTCCGAAAAATAATAAAAACTTGAAATGAACGAAAAAAAGAGGAGTTTTCCCCCATCCACCTTCCAGACGGTCCCGCAAAATTGGATTTAAGCTGTTCTTATATGCCCCAAGTAAAAAAGTTCCCTTGAATTTTGACACAGATAGTCTTTTATTACGGCAGATTAACTGTACTAATAGTATTACTTATAATTTTTAATTAAAAATCATTATTTTACTGTTATTCCATATTACCCCCCTCTTAAATGAAAATATGACAAAAGTGTATACAACAAAAAGACTTTACTTTTAAAGAGCTTTCCAACGACATGCATCATTAAGGGTATGTACTTTTTTGACTTTTGTACCCCGTACCCCGTACTTCCGCCGTCCGGCTGTTCCCAAAAAGTTGGAGTTAAGCTTTTTTCATGTGTCCCAAGCGATCCACGCAAAAAAAATCAGCCTCGGTTTTTTTCCGCAGACAGCCATTTATCACGACAGATTGACTATACTACAGGCAAAATCATTAAATTTGTCCCCGCTGAAATCAAAACCGAAATGTTTAATAATAAACTAATTGAATTAGATGTAGGGAAACGAGGACATCCAAGAGGAACCTGGAGAGGAGGTGTTGCCAGAGCGATGAGAGGCCGCAACTTACAGGATGAAGACTGATCGTGTTGTGTGGAGGATGGGAATAGGGTAACTGCTGCTAAGTAGAGAAGCCATCAAAAGTAAAAGTAATTAAAGCATTAGATGTTATAGATTTTAAATCCATTGTCACCAAGTGTGAAAAATATTTTTCTCGTGCTCGTTGGATTGATTTTTTACTCTAGGGTACTTTTTGCCTACGACCAAAACTTATCATATCATTATTTCTCTTTTTGGTAAATCGAGATTTAAGAGTTGTGATATAGTTAATTAGGCCTGCATAATATGGAAGCATAGCTCTCTTACTATCGCCTTTATTTATTGCTACCGACTAGAAATATAATATTACAGCCATAAGCTCTTTTACAATCAGCTGGAAATCTAATGAAACTTTTCTTGAAATCATTTCGCTACAGAAAGTACCTATGGTCATTAAACTATGATATAAAATAATTGAATATAGATATAAAAGTATTAATTTACTATACATCGTAGTGTATTTGAGTTATAAAAGTATAATTTTATAGCCTGACATGCTGCTGGTAAAATATGTTTTTCCGTGGTAGTGGTAGGCTGTGAAATAGTAACTTTAGAGCCTAAAAAATATAGCTAAAATCCATTTTTTCATTACGTGGACTTAAAAAATCTTTTCATTACTCCTAGCTGTAAAGAAAAAATCTTTTACTTCCTAGGAACTAAAAGATTTTTTTTTTCGGCGGGTAGTTGTCAAAACTTCCGTCAGTAGCGCTGCAGTCTTTGTAGAAATGCTTCTAGTACGATTTAAATCCGCTAGATGTCAATGCGTTTTATTTATCTTTTCTTATAGTGTAACCTCTTTTTAAGTCTTAAGTATGTACTAATATTTGTTATTATTATATATTGATTAGTGATTAATATTTAATGTTTTTTCATTGTCTGCTACCTCGGAAAAAATAGCATATGCTACGCGACTGTGAAGTGTTTTTTCTTTACCTTGGCAAGTAAATGTAATTGCCGCGGTAAATAAAAAACTCACTTCACAGCCTAGTAACATAATATACTATTTCTCAAATTTCTCGTACGTGATGGTAAATGCTGCGCATAAATTCTTCTTGCTTTTTCCTGGTTCTTTATGAACAACTCTTGGATAAATGTTTACCTCTTGTAATTTCAATGAATACTCTTCTTAAAGAATCCAAAAACCAAACTTAGTTCCCCTTCTGTGTTCAACTTAGTTTGAGCTAAGTTGCAGCTCGAATAAGGCTCCCCTATTTTTTATTTAAAAAAAAGTCAAGGCTTCTGGTGGAAGTGCGTTCCCCGATCTCATTGATTTATTCAATTGACCGTGATGTAGTTCATTATTGATAAGAGGCATGCTGTTTGGAATTGTGTTAAGGAAGTGTATGTTGGTGGTAATTGATAAGGGAAAGGGGTGTTGAGAACCCTAATGCTACTACATGATGATGGTACATTAATTCAAGCGTCGCCCCTCTGCTTTCTTCTCCGTGACTAATGGTCCCTGTTACCCTATCTACAAGAACCAAACCATATTTACTGATAAATCCAAAAAGCACATTTCCAAACAACGTTAAACTCCGGTTCAAACCCTCCCCTATTAATATTCATTTACATTAGGCGTCATCCATCGTCATCTGCATTCAAAAAACATGTCTGGTACGAGGTACTCATCTTAAGAAATCATTTCAGGCACAGTTCCATATAAGGTTTCGAACAATAAAGCATTCTACACGCTACAGTATATAAGCGTAAAGTGATTCTTCCGGTAAGCTATTAAATAGACGTGTTCGGAGGAAACACATGATTTATTATAAAATATGAATGCGTTTCAAATCATAAGCATACTGGACCACGTGATATCATCTTAAAATACTGATAACCCTAAGTTTCATTTGCAGTTAAAGGTTCGATATTTTGCTCTGACTTTTAAGAGATAATAAGAAAGCTGCTAAAGAATGAAGCACAACCAGTGCAGTCCAATAATTATTTCATTTGATATACAACAATAATTGGTACCGTCGAAACTTATGTCAATCAATGACAATTTTGAGGAAGACGCATTTTTAAATCACCTATTGAGCTTGTTTTAATTTATATAATAAGAAGCTTTTTTGAAAAAATCAGTCAAACTTTCTCATATTATGTACTTAGTTCTCATGGAGTATTGATAAAATTGTATTCTTAAAACTGTATGAAAATACAGGTTTCAAAACAATATGAGTCCAAATTCATTATAGCCGATTTTTCACTCGAACGTTTTATAACCCCTAATTAATTTAGTATTAATTAGCTTGAAGGTGACATTTGACTGGGAAATTCCTTCAAATCCTTTAATGAAAACGCTTCCAATTTGGATATGGATTGAGTTTTCAATACTTTTTAATCCTCTATTAAATCATAGCTGATCATAGCTGTTCTCAATATTCGATTTTGATATTTTGATAGACATTTCAAACTACCTACTGGACGATGAAATTTGGCATAAATGTTTGGAAAAACCATACCTATAAATTTGGGGCACAAAAACAACTTTTATTTAAAAATATAATTTCCTTGGAAACTGTTCTATTTATTATTATTATTATTGTTATTATTTTTTTAATCTCTATTTAAATACGCATCTAACCATGTAAGTAGTTTTCTCGAGAAAAATCTGGTTTTCGAGATAGTAATGCAAATATAATATGATTTTGGGTAAAAATAAACTATCACCTTTTGAACATTTTTAAATATGTTTAATAATAAATTGATTACTTTAAATCAACTATTTGTACAATTTCACTGAACATATGACATATGACACATTTTTGATCCAGTTCAATCGATTCCTTTATTATTGTTTAACTTTAATAAATTCAAAGAATTGTATTTCACACATACGTCGAAGTTATAAAAAAAGAAACTCTTCTGAATATATTTGAATAAATTTATGAATGAAGACTCCCACGAGAATTCCCCCTTCTGTATCATTGTTATGATCTGACATTACTTAAAAACGTGCCCTTTTAAACATTATCAATTATTTCCTTTAAATAAATAAAGGGTCTAAGAGAAAATGAAGAGCATCTGTGTGGCGTGAGGGCGTTTCAATTCATATTATAAAGGAATTATTATTGAATTTGCATTTAGGGGTTTTGGAATGATGACCGCAGGAACATACCCTCTTCAACTGAACCCTCTCTGAGAAAATCATTGTTTCATTACGTGACTAAATATCAATTGAAGTGATTTGTCGTTTTGTCTAATTGTTTATCTATTTTATGATCCTTTTATCATAAATTATCCTCTCTTGCTTGGTTTTCATTGTGGTTTTTTCTTTCAACCTTTTGATATCTGTTAGCTTCAGTTGGAAGAAAAAAAACCCATCTATTGCCTTATTCGAAGCATTAGTTCGTCTTATTATTAAGGAGCTGATTTTTAACCTAAATCAAATTTTAAAAACTCAGTCTGTGCTCGCTCCTTATAAATTTCACCTACCCAGATTATTTTAGACTGACCTAAATTTGCAGGTATATTTGAAATGAAGGCCAATCCCAATCCTCCTTAGCCTAATTAGCACCCTGGTGTTTGAAACTTTTTTTCGAAACCAAAATTCTAATTTCAGAAACCAATGACAATAAAAGACTTCTCTTAGAAGTCTTTTTCCTTTAGACCCTACTATCAATAAGAATTATATACAAGGAAACAAACCGTACTACTTACTATTAATTATAACATTTTATAATGCCAATCTCAATCCTTAGCTTAATTAGCACCCTGGCATTTAAACTTTGATTGTATTAGATTTATTAACTTGTTTATTAGATTTGACTAAGATAAAAGAAACCTGTTTCAATATAATAGTTGGAAATAATTGTCATATATCTAAGAAAGAAAACAACATCAATTTCAGAAAAGACTGTAGAGAACTTAATACATTTTATTCTGGGATCCTACAACATATTAAATAATTTAATATAAATTATTATATTATCCAAAAATATTTAAATTATAAATTACAGACATTACCAAATTAAAATTCAATTTCAAGCATTCAACCATATAAAATTACAAACATGCAATGTTTTTGCCATACTAGGCCAGCTACAAACAAATATATATACATAATTACTTTAGATTAATTATTTAAATTAATTAAATGTTCATAGACATGCCTTAGTTCCAATTAGCACTGGTTTGTTTTCTTGTAGGTATATAATTCTTATTGATAGTAGGTCTTTATACTCTTTAGAGAGTTGGATTGGGTCAAGTTATTTTGATAATAGTATTCTTAAAAAAAAAAAAAATAAATAAATAAAATAATAATAATAATAATTAAGATTTATACAAATATATTAACCAATAGTGACAGTCATAGCATAGCTATGGAATTTTTATAACAATTTCGAACTGTAAGTACAAAATATTTAATATCCAAAATAACCTCAAGTATATTTAACATGGACTACCCATATAACAGAAATTAATTATTTCAGATTGACAGTAACCACCTAGGTTAGAATAAAATACATTTTTAGCAAGGACAGGATGAAATTACTATTACCTAGTCAGGTTGTTGTATAGAAAGAAATTTAATTATACAAATATATTTAGTTATAAAAAGTAGCAAATTTATTGGAGTTATTGACTCTATAAATATGGTTTCTAGCTTGAAGATGACCCTAAGAGAGGTCGAAATATTGCAAAAGTGAGTTTTTATTTTTTTCTTTAAACTCTACGATCAATAAGAATTATATACAAGGAAATAAACTACTACCTATTATTGATAATAACATTTTATAAGGCCAATCCCAATCCTCCTTAGCCTAGTTAGCACCCTGGCATTTGATGCTTTGATTATTAGATTTATTAACTTGTTTATTAGATTTGACTAAGATTTAGAGAAACCTGTTTCGAGATAATAGTTAGAAATAATTGTTGAGTTTTATAGGAGTGAAGACTTATTTATTACAGCTTTCGCTCAGCAATTATGATCTTTGTCGTTAACTTGAAAATATATTTATAATGAATTGATTATAACATCAATATGTTTCTGTATTGGTAGGGACTGTACATTAATTATACATAATGTCATAGACATTGTTAATTGGATAACTTGTAAAATTGTTTCTGTGTAAAACAATTGCTTCTGCCAATTGTCAATATGATTACTACAATATGATCTATTACAATGATTACAATTTCACTGTCACCAGACGGTTAAGATCTCGATTTTAGGTTAAATAATTAAACAATTATATAATTATGGTGTGTTAACATAATTATCTAAACTTAGATCTTCTCTAATTTTATTTATTTTAGTTAGTTCTTTTTGTGATCACCCCAGGTAACAATGGTTATATTTGTTACAGTAAAATTCTCTACTAAACTGAAGGAATCTAGAAGAATAAGATGTAATGATTTTGTTTTATTTGTTACTGTGGCAGAAGTGAGAAAACAGGGAAATATCTAAACGGCGCATTTTTTTTATTTAAAAAAAATAATCATATATAACCAGCTTCATGCCTAGCCATACAATTATTGTTTTATCTCAAATATATATTTTATTACGAATTAGAATAAATTTTAACTTTTATATCTATATTACTTTATTTCGTGTTATGGTTTAATTCTAATTCTACGTCCGAATAATATTTAACGTCAAAATTAATCACTGATAATTATACGGTGTTTTTGTTAGTCGACCAAAAGAACCCTTATGATGGAAGTCTACACACAATATTATAGTATTTTGTAGTTGATCACCCTCCAGGGTTGCATGGCTCAAGTTAAGGTTTTAAAAAACTGGTCTGAATATTTTATATTCCAAACCCTCTTGAACCCTATCTTAATAATAACGTTTCTCTTTTACGATAATCAAGTACGCACAGACATTTTTATCTTTATATGTATCTATTATTATGTGTTTTCTTTGTATCAGCCGTAATATTATATAGGCACTATGTGATTATAGGGTTAGTCAAGGCGGAGTAGAGTTGTTTCAAATTGTAGATTTCTACCAGAGTAACATAAAGCTAATCCAAGCTATATCCATGAAAATGGAGCAGAAACTTTTTTCTTCTTCTTTAAACAGCTCTAGATAGTCTAAAGGTGATAAGAAATATCTTAGACAATCATATACTTGGAGACCATATGATGTTATATATGGGAGTGTCTATGGAGCAACCTGCAAACTGTCTCTTCATGTAAACGTAAGTTTTACGTGGAGAGCCAGGAGACAGTTTGTGTTATTCCTACACCATTTGATATTTAAACTTTTTTTAAGGCAAAAATATCGTATGATTACAAATGAAGGTAATGATGGAGACCGTATACTCATTACAGATGTCATGTCTTGCAGTTTTTCAGTTTTAGTTTGTAGTTTTTGATATCTTTTGCACATATTGCTTTACCTCTTCATTTTGCTGCACATAGCACATAATGTTCGGGGGCTTGTGGACAGGCGCAAATAAGTGGCCTAATTACTAGAATTAGATCAAGTAGATTGATCTCCACGTTTTACTACAAGCTAGCTTGTTTTATGCCTTTAAAATGATAGGACTAGTTGGTTATATTCTTATAGCAGTTAGAGTTTACTCAGCTCGCTGATGGCCAACTTATGTGAAGGATAAAATAAAGCCACTAGCTGTTATCCTAAAGCTTAGTTCACACCAGGCAACAAAATGTTGGCAGTGATGTTGCTGCCATGTATCCCGACGACAAGCAACAAGTTGATAGATATTCGTTAACAATGGGTGGCAACACAGAAAAATTTGTTTTTATCCGTTTTGTTCTTGTGTCTCAACAAAAATGTTGGCAACATTTGAACAGATGTTGCCAAAACTTTTTATCCCTGTATATTCATGCCTTTAAACCCACGCTCCTCCCCCCCCCCCCACAGTGAAGTATTTGTTACTGGCCCGGCTTTCTAGACGTTAAAATTTTGAGCCCTCACTAGCTCCTCTCCCCATTTTTATTTTCTCATATTAAGAGAAAGTATTGTGGCGCAAAATTTGATTTTTAGATTTTTGATTGATTTACACGTCTTGAGATCCCCTAACCCACAAAAAGTAGTTTTTAAAAAAAGTGTCTGAATGTCTGTCTGTCGTCTATGCAGACGCGTCGAGCCTAAACTATTGGACCGATTTTCTACCCCGTGGTAAAATAAACTTTAGCTCCAAATTTGGGGGCGCTCCCCCCAAAAAAATCTAAAAACAAATTATTTATCGAAAATGGTTCCGACGATTTTGATTAAAAAAATCTATTAATTCTATTAAAATCTTCTATTCTCTCTCGTCCATTGATGAACGCTTTTTTTTAAAAATCAATTAAATTAGACATTATAGAGTTTAAATATAGTTGAATGAGAAAGTTTGTCTGAGTTGTTTCGGACCGATTTCTTTCAATTTTCTCACGCTGTCAGGGTAAACTCTAATTGTAAGACGATTATAAGTTGATTTTTCAATATTCAATGTCAAAAAGCAGCATGCAACATGTGTGTATTAACCCTTTTTAAAAACGTTTTATTAAGAAAATAAATTTAAAAAATGAAAATTCAGTTGTTCCACAATAATTATTTCTCTCTATAGACATAGACATTTTAGAAAGTGTGTAAAAGTATCAAACTAAAAATTCATTCATAAATATCCACTACATTAGTAACATTTATTGATCTATGGCGTCCTTCAAAATTAGCTTATTCTTTTTGTAAAGTATAGTAGGTTATAAATGCGAAATAGTATTGCTAAAATGACTTGATTACTTTGAAAAACCAAACTGTTTCCTGACTAAATAAATCTTTTTAAAAAACTTAAGTTTATAGAACACACAATATTTTTTTTTAAAAAAATGCTGTTATTAAATTATTTACGTTATTTGATTTCAATCAAAAAACAGAATTACTTGTACTTTAAACCTGATATTAAGAATTTAAAAATAATCTGAACTTTGAAGAAAGGAGAATGTTGGAATTTGTTAAAGAGAAAAAAAATTGTTTTATCTAATAATGAAACCATAAATCATCTGAAAGGAAAGAAACAAACAAAATATTACAGTTGTGTAAACAAAATGATTATATAAATAATTATATGTTTACATACAAGGATCATATATATATATATATATATATATATATATATATATATATATATATATATATATATATATATATATATATATATATATATATATATATATATATATATATATTTAATGTATGTATATCTTTATACATGTGTGTGTATATACATAATTATGTGCAGAGTGGGATTATTTCTCGAATAATCCATGAAGTCATTAAATACTTATTATATCTGATTTTTTTTTTAAACTTGCTTTCAATAAAAGCCTCAATGAAAAAGGCAAGGAAAAAAAAAAACTTCATGATTTAAATGATTTATGTTCATTAAAAGAACACTTAATTTAAAAATCTTAAAACCGTATTTAACAGAAACAGAAAAAGAAAGAAATGTAAATGGAAATATTAGGGAAAAGAAAATACGAATGATTAAAGCTTTTTTAAAAAAATATTAATGCAAGAGAGAAGAAATTCCCTAATAAATGAGAAAGTGAAAGAGTTTTAGCAGGTTTAGGTAAAGTGTTAATTAACTGGATCTTCACAAATATTCACAATTCACAATATCTTTATTAAGAAACTGGGCTTTCAACTGCAAGCGGTCATCATCAACCCCGAGATGTAGAGGTTACAGCCAGAATGCACACTGATTCCAAATAAGATCCATATTCCAAAAAAAAGGGCTCAAAAATTTAACAGTGTAGATAAACCGGAGTAGCCATAGTGGAAGCATGCAACTGGATGCAGACTCAGGTTTAAGTCAGAGTCAGATACTTAATCGTTAATAATTAACTGGTTTCAAGTCCGTAAAGTTATTCCGGCAACTCTTATTTCTGAATGCAAGCACTAATTTATTATTGTTGTTAAAACTTTTTGCTTGGTTATGATCAATTATTACTTCTTCATTCCTGTTCGCTGTTTATTTTTTTGTTGTTGTTACATCATGGAAATTTGTGTTGGAGGAAAGTGATACCAGACAAGTCTAAACGACGCGGTGTCTGTTATTGGAATCTCAGTCTGAATCCGTGATAGTGGTAGGAACATAGTCAACTTCTCTCTTTTATGAGTCTTGCTAAGGTAAAGTGGGGGAAATCCTCCTCCTTACAGTTTTGAATAGACAGGAGTGCCCCCGAGACAGCAGGAAAAAGAGGAACTAATTCCCGCGTGTGTACCAGACCACGCGCCCATCAGATGTCCAAATGGGTACAGCCATAGTACACACTGGTTCTGAATCTGGTTCACACTCAGTAAACAAGCGCGAGAATTAAACAGTATAGTTAAAGCAGGGTGGCCATAGTGCATTGTGCGCAGGGTCCGTACTCAGAGACTTTACTGGAATGTTATGTTCATGCTTGTTTCAGATTGTACTGTGTTGTTTGAGACTGTACTGTAACTATGAATTACTGTTTATTTTTTGGCGTTTGTAGTTGTTTATGATACCTTTTTCTTGGTTATATACAAATACCTACTTCTTGATAAAATGTTCAATAATAATTAAATGTACCTACGAAACCTCGAAAACTAATAATTGGAATACACTGGGGTAACTAATTATAAAATCGTATTATGAGAAAGTTTGTCTGAGTTGTCTCGGACATATTTGTCGTATCTACTACACTGATGCTTTTCTTACAAGCTCCAATTCGTCTAATTCTCGCTAAAGATGATCGCTAGTGGTTAAAAGCTGGCTTAGTATTTAGTTACTTCTCGCAGAGTACGTGCTTCTAAAAAATTAAAAAATGTTTTGTGAAAGGTAATAATCTATCCTTAAAATAAACACACAAGTTAAAGTGAATTAAAAAAAAAATGAAAAATAAAAAAAAAATCTTGTAATTCCGAATACTGACCAAATAAAAGGTGAAAGGTTTTTTTACTGGAAGGAATTAAAAAAAAAATTTACGATTTTTAAGCAAACAAACGGCTTACCTGAAGCGTATAATTTGGGCGTTAAATTTTTTTTCAAAGCTCTCACTGCAATTATATGGCGTAGTTAACCTTACTAACCCCCACTACCTTCTCAGCCCCCTGTTATTAGTTACACAAAGTTTTTTTTCTTTACTTCTAGAATCATTATCGTACAGTTTGGGAAGTTTTAAAAATATAATATAGTCCGTTAATGACGTCAGTTGCTTGAGGCTAAGGATTAACTTTTTTTTAGAGAAATAAAAAAACAAAAAACCTAAGTCTTTCACTTTAATACTAAGTTCAGAAGAGAAATGTATTTTGAAAAGTGTAAAATAACCATGAGAAGAGCTTTAGATTACACATTTTAAAAGTATATATCCTTTTTTCTATATATTTTCAGAACGAAAGCACATTATTATTATAATTTTGTAAGTAGGTAATTTAATTTTTTTTTTTTTTTTATAAAAATGTTTAACTATTTTACTTGTACAGTTTAATAGTTACCTATTATATTCTACATAATTATCTTTTGTGGTAATGTTCACCTTGGAATCTGGAACTGTTTTCTAGTCTCTCTAGTTCATATTTTCTTATTATAATCATGAAGAAATCAAAATATATCTATACTTTATTTTCTAAAAAAATCTATACTTTATTATCTATATTTTTTATTTAAATATGAATACTGAATTTCATTAAGTGTTGACTTTTTACTTTTTTAATAATACTTAGCAATATAATATATAGAAAAAGTGTTCTATTTTGATGAGCTGACCCGTTTAAAGGTCCGTCATGTGTCGACTTTACAGACTGGTGGAGCATCTGCTAAGCTATTGCTACTGAAGCAATTTGAATGATATTTAAGTTTATTTATTTATTCAAATAAATTATATTTAATAATTTGGTTTTCAATTTGACAGTTAAAATTACTATCACTTGCTACAATATATTGCTTACTGGCCACAAAAAACAGAATTTGGAACCCTGCTCAAGGTGACATTTCTTATTTGTTCATTCTTCATTCCTTTCTTTTTCTTCATTTTGCTCCCGAGCTTACCGAAGATAACGGAAGCTATGTGATCGTTATGAAGAACGAAGCATTTTTATTTTAGGTCTCCGATTTCAAAAAATGCCATGACAGTCCGTTTCAGATATTAGGGAAAATTTTTGATTCTGTCTGTCGGTCTGTCGCTCATTTATTGTGAACCATCCAATCTTAAAAACTAATCATGCGATATTATTGAAATTTGGATGGTAGGTCATAATTTAAGTTTCTACCTTATGCATTATTTGTTTCTCTTCCACATGCGCACAAACATACATTTTTTTACACCTTTATCTTCAAAAGTACCTATCGGATTTTTATGAACCAATATATCATTAAATCTACTTGTCATATTTCAATGCTAGGTCATAATTAGCCCATTATTGGTCCCATATGAGTTTTCTCCTTCTGTGCTCATTCGATTATCTTCCTCATGCGTGTATCTTCATAAGTACTCATCTCATTTTTATGAAATTTGGATGCCGAATGTAGTCCGCAGATAGTCCCTGATTATTTTCAAGTTTTTGAAATGGAAAAAAAGAAAAAATGCTTTTAGTTAAAAATCAAAAATATTAGTATTTTAGATCCGGTATGAATGAAAATCGATATTCGTGCTCAGAAACACGATTATTAAATCATTTGTGTACATTTAGTTCTTTGGGTTCAAATGGTACCGGGGTACCGAAAGGACTCATGAAACTCATTGCCTACGGCTGTAAAATAAATAATTGCGGTGTAGCTTGCGGGTGCAAGAAGGCGATTTTGCTCAGTTGCTTACAAATACTGCGGCGGAAAATTGCAGCAACGTTCCACTCGTAGACGCGGAAGATGATTTCCTTGAGCATACTGACTTTGACTTTCCCTCCCAAGGCAATCTTGCCTTCAACGTCAACCAGCGATAGACAAATGTACCTTAGTGAGTGAAGGAGAATCAACAGGAGATTTATCAGCGGACGATCAAACGGCAAAAAAAGAGGAAGCGGAGTCAGAAAAATAATAAACCTAAGATTAACGAAATAATAAAAGATGAGTTCACCCTTCTTCCTCAGGACGGTGCGAGCGAGTCATGTAAAAAAGTTCACTCGAATATTGTCGCGGCAGAATTACTGTAGGTACTAACAGTATTATTTATCATTTTTAATTTAAAAGCATTTTTTCTGCTTTCCATTTTACCCCCTAAAAATATGACAAAAGTGTACCTAACAACAATTGTACTGTACTCTTAAAGAGCTTTCCAACGGCAGGCATCAAGAAGAGAATTTTATACCCCGTAATTCCGCCTTCCATACGTTCCCCCAAAGTTGGAGTTAAGCTTTCCTCATGTGCTCCGCAAGTGATTCACGCAAAAAAAAGTTGTCTCGAATTTTTTCCACACAAATTTATAGATTTACTGTACTTTTTGGACATTCATTTATTTGAGGACTAGTACCTTTTCGAAGCTTCTAATTCCATTATGCTTTATTGATATTTTTATGGTGCGAGAAGTATGAAATTACCTAGAAGAAATGTTTTAAAATAAAAATAATTTCTCAAACAGTTATTTCGTGGTATTTAATTATCCTAAAAGGGTCGTTAAGTACATTAATTACCAAGTTAAGAGACTTTATCGATGTAACACCGCTCTCTCCAAATTTGGCTCAACTCAGAGTAATTTAAAGTCGTCAAGTCTCTCTTAACTTACAACTTTGGAAAACGACTTTAAACTTTATAAGAGAGAGAAAACGTCTCAAATTATTATTTAATAATTATTCTCTCTCTCTCAAAGTAAATCTCTTGATGAAACCCGGAGGTTAATTTAATTAAAACGGTGTTTCAAAACGTTAAACAATTACAGCATCTCAACTCTGGATGAAGTGAGAGGTGAAATTATTGAACCATTATACAAATATAATTATTTGGACTTGGATGTTTCAACGCTCGAGACTAAGTTTATTAAATTAATTTTCAATTAAATTAGACTAATTGTTTCTTTTGTAAACATTGTTTTGTTACTTTCTAAACGTTTATTATTTGACATTTAACAAACTTTAATTAACTTTAGTATATTGTAAAGGAAAAGCAACTGAGTTTTATTTTCTCATTATTGAAAGGCGTTTAAAATCATTAAGTTAATTATAGATAATGTTTAAATATGGAGATTTTGTTTATGATTATAGCGATTTCTCCGTGGCTCTCAATTATAGAATTAATGATTATGTTATAAATTTAAGATTGTGTTATGTGTCAATTTTAAATAAGGGTATAACAAAAATTTAGTGACAGACCGACAGACACACACTTGGGTTTCTACTTGGAATTTTTGAAATCAGACACAACAAATTTTCGTTCTTCAGAACGATTACATAGCTCTGTTACCATCAGTAAGCTCGAAAGATAATAAATTAATAAATAATAATAATAAAATATATATTAAAAAACTCCAATCCTTTACAAAATATCAAAACAATTAAAAAAGGCACTAAATTTCCACCCTCAAAATAACATTATGGCTCCGGTATACACGAAGAATTTTTTGTTACTTATGCCAAAAAATAGCGATAGAATATAAGGGTCCTTGGTTTTGCCTACGGACCCTAAAAACAACAAAGACACTCTGGTATTCGGCACTGGTTATAACCTTATAATAGCCCGAAATAACTTTGATAAATAAATCTGTAATTAATATGCGAATAGAGAAATATCCTTTGAATTCTTTTAAGATGACTTCCTCTGAGGTTTCTGTATGGTTTCCTCACAATATGTAAAAGGATACAGTTTTACAATATCAAGTCATAGATGATCCATGTAATGATTTTTAGAGTCAAACTACGGCAATCAGAAATTTGGTGTCAGGTGTCAGTAGTGACTCAGTCTCTTAAAGCAAATAATAGTGTGGTTTGTTGAATTTATCGGATATTATATCCTCCTTGAAGGTATAACCCAAAAATACTTACCTATTGGTTTAAAATACTTTTCTTAAAATATTATTTTTTATTTTTTATTTTGTCGTTTCTACAAAAATCAATATTAAAAGGTCTAAGGGCCGGCCGCATTACATAAAATTGATGTTTAAAACATGTCACATCTTTGGATTCGAACCAAAATAGTTTCAGGTGTGTTCCACTTGGTTATTAAAATCTGCTAAAGCCGATTGTCAATTTTACTTTTTATTTAGTTTATAATTTACGATATTTAATTTGATTTTTTTTGATTTTTTTTTTATTTATTTTTTTTTGTAAATCAGACTCTATAACTGTGCTTTTACTCTCCCTCCGGCCGTGATGAATTCCGTGACGATTGAAAACTATAAATTCGTTTAACATGTAAGTAAGTTTCTTAAGGAAAGCAAATCTATGATATACCAACTAAGTTGATTTAAGCTCTGGTTTAAGGAGAGATGTGCCGTAATGTAGCGGTCGTGGCGTCACTGTTGACCTAAAATGACGGTCATCTTGACTGTAGTGGCCTTAATGTAGCAAAGGATGACGTCACTTTGGTGGACGTAACATTGACCATAGATATTTCAACTTAAAACGACATTAAGAGCTTCTTGATCCAATACAAAATCAATCAATATTTCGTCCTCTTCGGTGGTTTACATTGCTAGTACTCATAAATGATATTGCTTATAATGTTCAACACTAAAAGAATAAACTTTCAAAACTATTTAATAGCTATGATGGTCATAAAAATGGCGTCACCGCTATTTGACATTCTCCGTTGATGCTAAAACTTTGAACGCTCTTTAGACAACCAATGTTATTTAGTTTATACTGTCAACATTTGTGCGTCAAGACCCTAGATTAATGCACTGCTCTCCTAGGAAACCAGAGCTTTAGTGTATTCACTAAGTTCTACTTGAAAAAAAAAAACAACTTAAGTTTACTTCTTTAAGTATTTGGAAGAAAATATATTTTCTTATAAAAAGATTAAGTTGGTCCCCTTGAAGTAAGCGGAGGAAGGGAAAGGCTTTTGTTATCTGTAAAGGCCAGTAAAATCCCTGCACACCCCCATATATAAGCATCCCCTATTCAGTAGATAAGTGTTAACACAGCACGGTTATTAAGTCCCCTCTTGGTGTTTAAGGAAGCGATAGACTCCTCCTTGTAGTTTACTAGGCAGCCTTGGACACGTGTCCCTTATTCCCCTTTTCCTTCACCCTGTAAAACCATTGTGTTATCAGAGTGGCTAAATTGCCTCCACATAATAACGCCTTCGCACTTCTGTGGGAATTAATCAACCGTGACGATATCAAAATATACGGTGAGGTGAACAACTAATACAGCTCCTCACGTGAGAATGGTTCCAGCGTAAGATTGAATTAAAACGTTTAAGCTTCCTTTGGAAGAAGGTTCTTAAACTCTAATGCATTCCATAAACATATATTATTATATTACTCAACTAATAAAAATAGGCTACGTATAATTAACATATTAATAGTTATTTATCAGTATAGTTATTATCATCAGGGCATAATAGAATGCCAAAAAATTCCAATCTTAAAATGTCCAGTCATGTACCATGACTTAATGAGCGAATTTTCAAAGAAATCTGCGTATTATTGGCTTATGATAATATAAGAAAATGTTGGTTTAGAATTTGCATGGATGAAAAAAAAAAATTCGTTCACAGGGGTATGGAGTGCAAAAGTCAAAATAGTATTTACCCTTTAAGATGCATATCGTTGGAAAGCTCTTTAAGAGTACAGTAATGGTTGTTATGTACACTTTTATCATATTTTCATATAAGAGGGGGGTAAAATAAACTAAGGGGGAGGGTAACTTTTGTAAAATATATGTAAATATATGTATGTGCACGTGTGTGTGTGTGTATGTATGCATTATTATAATTATAATGATGCATGGGTAATCTATTTTGAATTTATTGTTATTTAATAATTAATATATACCTATATCTTTAAAAAAAATTATGTTAGGTATGTTTTTATAATGTGTTTTTTACTTATACTAGGTATTTATTGTGGTCTGTTTATATTTATGTTGCAAAATGTTAGTACATAATAATCTATATCAGTACGACTTACTCCAGGTTATCGCCCGCTGGCCAAACCTTTCATTGTTTTTTTTGTTTTTTCAAAATGACATAGAAAATCCATGTATGTATGCTTTACTTAATAAACATTTTATTTATTAAAAAAATAAAAAAAATAAAAAATAAAAATGGAAAAACACGTTTTTGGCCCTAAATTGTAAAAATCATCATTATACGTTCGATCCTCAACTCTCCTCCACATTTGAACGAAATCAGACCATTAGGTCGCGAGAAATTAACGTTTTGAGGATATTATATTTGAGCTTACTTATATAGGCTACCATTGATCGACAAGCGATAAAATTCATAGGGGACCATCTAGGGCCTAACCCGCGTAATCTCTGAAATTTCATCAAAATCGGATAAAAATTGTAAATTTATGCGTGTCGAAAGGATTCGTGGACACACAAACCGACAGAAAGACACAACTAATTTTTTTCAAGAAGGTCTATAACGTATATGGGTGGAACTCCATGCTTCCGCTACCTTGGTAGACTCGGAAGCAAAATTGATTGATTATATTAACATTGGGAGGTCACAACAGAACAGCTGGTTTCATAATTTCTGTATGAAGATTTTAATTCTTTTGATATGCTTTCAACATTAGGTAACATTAATTGAAGGAGAGAAAAAATAAATTGTTAGGTAATAATCAGCTATTAACAAATGTTGATTATGTTAAAAATTTGTTGTTTACATAGATGACTTAATATTTATATTAATTTATTATTATTACTTTTAGCTTGTACGAGTTAGTCTTGTCAACAAATGGAGAAGATTTAAGTCGATTTTTGATTTAATAACTCCCTTTACTATTACACAGAATGTTAGTTTAGATTATATTAAAATAATATTAAAGAAGAAGGGGAGATAGATTGAGCTTAAATTTGTAACTACATTTCGCCTCGGAGTAGACTTTTCCTGAATATATGCCAAATTTAAATGAAATCGGCCCAGTCATTTAGACTCAACGTGTCTCAACATTCCACACAGACTTTTTTTTAAATCACTTTTTTGGAACCTTAAATTTATCTAAATCTTAAATATATAATTCATCACCATTGATATACTACGTATATAAAATAGTAAATACTGCTGGTTTGGAATCAAGGAGCCTTTCAAAGTAAAAGCTACTGGTTTGGAATCAGGGAACCTTTCAAAGTAAATATTACTGGCTTGGAATCAGGGAACCTTTCAAAGTAAAAACTACTGGTTTGGAATCAGGGAACCTTTCAAATTAAAAAGACATTTCGCGCCCTCTCAATAATTATTTTAAATATATTGTAGAAGCGAAAACAAGCAATGAAAGAGCTAACCCGGAATAAATTTGTTTATATATTAATAAAATATATATAAATAGAAACCCATCTTATTTTTAATTTTGATTAAAACTATTTTAAATTAATTAATCATTATTTTAAAAACGGATTTTTTCTCCTTTTTACCTTGTAGAAAAAATATATAAAAAGACGTAATTCAAATATAAGTTATTAAAAAGAATTAAGTTTAAAAAATAAATATATATATAAGTAAGTTAATAAACTTATTTACATTTATAAGGTTATAATGTTGAAAGCTAGTTACAGCCGACACGTTTAAATTAAAACCTCTTGTAAAACAATGATTTATCTAACCTTCATTTAAACTTAATAGAGACTAAACAACTTGACTAAATATCACTTTATAAACAGAAGTATAACCTACACAACTGCAATTATATATCAAATATAAAAAAAAAATGATAATATAAAGTAAAACATTTCGAAGAGAGAGAGAGAAAAAAAATCAAAACAAGTTTTAACCATTCACGGCTCATTAAAAAATTATACCTATTAATATACCAAGTTTAAAATTAAAGAAAAATATAACTTGTTACTTATAAAAGTGTAAGAAAGAACAAGTTTAACATAAATACAATCTTTAATGTTCAAAAATGAGAAATAATATAAATTTAATCTAGTTATAATGTAAAAAAAAAGAAATAATTTCAAATATATAAGACTTAGCTTAATATATTACATTCTGCGTTTTGAACAATAAGTATGATTTAACGAGAAACAAGAATATCACCTTGTTTTACTAAATTATACATAGAATATATATATATATATATATATATATATATATATATATATATATATATATATATATATATATATATATATATATATATAACTCGTATATAATGTTTTAAATTAGTGAGAAAAGTTGTCGAGCGAGTATTAGGCGGTGAGACGTATCTAGAAGTTGAAATGGCCCGAAGCGAATCGGAAGAAGCATGCTATTAGTTAAGTAATGTACTTGGTCTATGCTTAACTTGAGACTTCGTGCTTTGAAAGATAATATTACTATATAACTTAATTAAATAATAACAAGAGAGATAATAAATCCTCGTCTTGTTTTATTTTTATTTATTATTTTTTAAGGCTTTGAATTTTAAGTATACAATTTTTTCCTTTGAGGATATTAAATATATAAAATAAATAAATTATTGTACACGAAGTATTTTATAGTCTGACGAAGGAAATACATTGTATCGATATGTCGTATCGCTAATCGCTATATATTTTATATTCCGTTGAAGGAAATATATTGCTCCGATGTTTCGTGTCGGTAATCACTAATATTTTATATTCTGATAAAGGAAATATATAATATTCCGATAAGTCGTGTCGGTAATCCCTATTGTTTTATTTATTTACGAGCTCTTGAGCCCGTGGCAACGGGCTTAATTTTGTATTTAGAGAAAAAAATAGAAATAAGTAAATTAATTTAGATAAGTAATTATATCTATTTAAAGACCAACAAAACAAAACAAACATTTATTTTTATTAGAATAAATGTCGTTGCCTTAGCTTAGCAATAACAAATCATTTCGAGGTGCGTCGTCGGGACACTACTCGATTATATAAATGATTATTGTTTTTACTATAATGGTTTAGACTTTATAATAGTACGTAAAAGGTTGCACTGTTTATAATAGAGAAACATCTCTGTGTACCTAAAAAGAAAAATTTTCCCATTACGTTGATGCGATGACTTTGGTATACTTGTGACAAAGTCCTTTTACTTCTTGAACTTATCAGTGGTCTTATTATATTTGCTGTAGTGTATATAAGTATGCTACAGGACTAAAATAATGCGTATTATTTTTTTTAGGTCTAAAGATCAACAGCGCTGTTTCAGATGGAGCTGCCACTTAACAAGTATATTGAGGAACATGTTGCATCTCTCTTCGAACCAAGGTATGTTTGATTTACAGATATGATTCTAGAGGAAAGTGGTTTAAACCTTTGGCTCATACTAATAACCTGATTATTACGACAGTTATTTGTACATATGTGTGTCTATTATTTTTTGAAATAATCATTTGACTAGGAACTGCGGTGAGATTGAAGGATCAAAATTAGGTAGATAATTTGAAAGGAATGCGGTTGCCTGATGTACAATTATTGTTATTAAGATGAGAAGAGGCATGTTGAAGGATAGAGTTAAGGACGAAGTTAGTGAGAAGGAGGCTGCTTCGTAGAGTAGGAAAAGGAAAGCCTGGTTATACCTTTATTAAGGTAGACGCAGGAAAGAGAGGTCCTGGAGCAGTGCGCATGCTCAGTGCCATCGATCAGGATGGGTCCTGCTCCTCCCCTAGTCGGTTCACCTTTGTCCTTCCCCTTCTACCACGTCATCATCCAATCCCTCGGCGCCTTCTTAATATCCTGCCGCAGGATAACGTATACCTCGCATCACCACCTCTCACTATAACACATCGTCCCAGCATCTCTACTCGTCCTTAACTCACCTCCACGCCTTTCTAACGTATTAAAGCATATCTTGTTGTAACATTAAACTAGTAAATGTTTCCCTGTACAAATCTTCAGGGTCATTTGATTTTAGTACTGGGATTGTACAGAAAGATTTATCGTATAGTCCGTAGTAATAATTAATTGACCAATGTCAAGTTATTGTATAAATGACGAAATTAAATCGCACTATAATTACTTAACTAGGACATTTATACACATTATTTATTATATGTCTAAACATACATTGGAAGTTACAGCATTCGATTCGACTTTTCATTATTTTGTGGACTCGAAGTCAATATCCGACAAGATTTGAGTAGTTAAACTCTGACTATTTCAGCGTGAGCAATTTGAAGCACCGATCGATGAATTTTGTAGTCATAAAGGATCTCTAATCTTCTTGGTCTTTCTCAAACCGATTTAATTGTTAGAGAAGAGAATTATTAGCTTATGAGTAAGAGATGTTAGTAGTAGATGTAGTAAATTATATCTTGTAGAATCTTACATAATATGATCCTCATCTAATGAACTTAAAGAAAATATTTAAATTAATATAAATTTAATGTTATAATGCTACTGATATGCGTTATGCGTGCACTGTAATAAATTACTAATGGGATTTTAGTTTTAATAAGACTGCGAGAAGTATAATAAAGATAGATTTAAAAGGTAAGTGGATAAAAAAATTGAATATAAGTTTGATGATGGGGATGAATTTCGATCTGAATTATTTTTGGCCTTCGTGATTTATTTTCCATAGCGCTTGTCCAATGCTATTTTTCCATTGAATTTTCTTTTAGAGGGGAGCATAAATAATCATCCTGACCATGGATATTTTCGGCCATAACTAATCACTTTTCTTATTTAAAACTTCAGAAAATGAATATGAATTTTAATCCTTATTATTTTAATATTTATTTTAAAAAGTTTTGGTGTCACTTGTCTACGCAAACCGAAGGCTTAGTGGGAAGTTGTAACAGATGAAATATTAAACAGGCAATTCTGATTTGCTAATATGCGACTTGGGGCTATACTAACCGTAACTTTTAAAGCTTATAATCGAACTGATAAACCGTTTAAGTTAATCAAACCGCTGCAAACCTTAGTAAACTAAATATCCCTTTATTATATTTATATTATAGTTAAAGGTCTGGGTCACCTGGAACTATGAACTAGCAACCTCACCTCCATCTTTTATACAAATTTATTGTAGAGAGACATGATAATATCAGAAGCAAGTTTTAATCTACCTGCTACTTCAAGAGCTTTTCAATCTACCTTTTTAAGTCCCTCTAAATTAAATAGCCTAAAGTACAAGGTAGCTGTTTAAATATTGAAGACTCAAGTTAGGACATCTCACCTGCTGATCTCTACCTAAATAATGAAAGAAGATCGATTTTCTAATCCTAAAAAAAGACTGCAGATGCTAAGACCTGTGACTAAACTACTATAAGAAGGAAATTCACTATAATCATATGAACTATATTATTAAGAAGGAGCTTCAATAACCATTACACACTAATAAATATATTCATCATGAATTCATTGATAAAGTTAAAATAAGTTAAATCTATATAATCATGTTCCAACAGGTGTCTTACAAACTAATTTTACTATTCTTTAGTCAAAGATAAAATGTATGAACATCTGCCGGAAAATTATTAACTTTAATCGAGGCCATTATCGGCTTGAAAAAAAAGAAAAATAATTGTCCAATTTATTTTTTTCTTCCGAACTCTCAGACTGTTCAAAATAACCAAATTTTTTTGTCTTCAAATTTAAAATTATCTTAACATCAATTAGTACAGTTTAGACCTCTTGAACATTTTTGGTCTTAAATTGGTTTACTATGAATTTTTTTACTGTGAATACAAAATTGCTAAAAAAAACCTTAATTTGTTGCAGGAGAGTCTGTCGGTCGGTCGGTCCGTTAACATGTTGCAAACTTGCAAACCCCCATATAGTCAAAGTTAGCTCTCAGATGGTCCCATATTAATTAAATCGTTCGGCATTACTTCCCTTTGCACAAGCGAACATCTTTTTTTTTTCAAACAAATAATTTTATAATACTTATTTGATTTTAATTAAATGTATACTCCATATGTGAGTTAGCTTAAAGGTGTTCCCATGTCCCATATCAATTGAAGCGCGCGTAAGCGAACTTCTTACATTCAACAAAATATGCATCCGGTCTGTATTTGCCAATCAGTACCGTTTACGTGTCCGACAATAATTTGAATAAAACTTGACCGATTTTGTTGAAATTTGGTATGCATATTCCTTCTACTCATTCTCAAGCTAGGTTCGTTGGACAGCGTTATTCGCCCAACGAGTTCGTGCTTAACGTGAGCTCTAAATCTTTCATCACCTATTCGAAGAGACGAACATTTTTTACAAATATATTTTTTTTAGTAAAACCAACAGCGACACCGCTATGAAGGGAAAACTATTGAAATGGACCTAAACATTTAAAATAGATAAAACAACGTTTTCACCGATATCTTACGTTCTAACGTAACGATTTTTTAAAACTGCATACCTATACATCGTCTAAAGTGCCTACAGTTGATACAAGCACGTAAAATTTCAACTTCATATGAGCAGACTTTTTGTGAAGTGATACATTTTATAATAGTTGAAAAGGAAATGTCCGTAGCGTGTATTTAAGTGGAATAGTGAATAGAATGCTGGGTGGCTCCCCCACTACTAGACTCTCTATTACAATCACACTCCTTTATCAACTCATCGTAATTATCTATTTTCTTAATATTCAATGACTATAGTTGTTAGTTTTTATTAGTATAGTTTAGTTAATACTAAAGTTAGTGATACTGATGCAAAAAAAATTATCTATTCCTTTGAAAATGATCCCTTCAATAAGTTCAAAACATTGAGATTTACATTCTCCTCCGAATGATCTGAACTTTATTAAACAAATTGATTTAACAAAAGGAATAAATAGGTAGTAATAATAAAATAATATAGTAATAAACATAATTTTATTACTAAAAATAAAACAACTAAATATAATTGTATTACTATGTTATATAATGTATTATAATATAATAAATAATAAAACTAGTATAGATTATTTCTATTGATAATTCCCCAAATTGTGAGGAGAATACATTTTTTATCCATAAATGAACTGTAATTAGTGTATCCACTAAATGAAAAATCTGGATAATGTAAGGAAAACCCCATTTGTTTAAACTGTCTTTTTTTAGGTAGGTAATTTTCTCTCATTCTGGTGTTCTTGTGTGTCTTTAACCCTCGTTCATTGCTGAGAATAAACTCTTAGTCCTAATTAGCCTGAAATCACTTAAGTAACTGTGTATTGTACGAAAACCTGTTATCTGCAGGAAAAGAGAACATTTTCCACAAGACTTTCCTTTATATAATGAGACAGCAGGGTGAGAACATACTCCAAGCACTCCAGTTTTAAAGAGGGTGGTTTTGCAACATTTTCAACCCCCCCCCCCCTCCCCGAAAAGAGAGGATGGTGAATTAAATTAACCTTAAAATTACCTTCAACCCCTCGGTCGAGAATACAAGGGGTAGGGAAATCTCGACGGTTATAAAACTGGGGTGGTTTTCAGGGTGGAAAACTTAGTTGTTACTTAACATTATATGCTTTACCCCGTGTTTTCTTCTCCCTCTAAAAATCTCCCGCAATTTTCCGGGGACAAAGGGAGGGAAAGTAAACGGTTTGTTTACACTGGTTTTTAGAGAGGGTGAAGGGGCTTCTTATCTTTAAGCCCCCGTGAGCTTACTTTGGATATTTCAAGTCCTCTTCCTTTAGCTTAACTTTACTTATAAAAGACTCGACCTGGAGTGAAGCTGTTACAAGATTAGCATTGAAAACGTTTTTTTCTTTAACCTGAGTTCAACCACCTACAATTTATCCGAGCTAACAGTGGTTTAAATAAAAACAAAAATATAACGTTGAATTTTGCTATACTAAATTTCCATCTTGCCCTAAAACAACTAATTTATTATCGAGTTGGGTCATGCTGCTAAATGATGATTTATTTTTATTAAAAAAGGTTAACGTTAATTAAAGAAAAACTCAAATAATAATAACAGTATCAGTTTATTTTAAGTCTTGTTTTTGCTTTTTCGTATAGATACTTAATTGGGGCAATCTTTTACCTTGTTACCTACCATTTTTTTAAAAAAATATGTGTGCAAAAGTGTGATATTCCTTTGCTCCAAAGTAAATTAGACTAAAGACCCCTTTGTCTTAATAGTTATTAATTTTGTTACCCATCCTACTTTTAAACATTTTATGGGTATAGGTGGGTAACAACGTAAAAGAGACGAATGGTTGCGCCTTGTTACACGTATCAAATAGATAACAGAATATTACTGCACTCAGAAATAGATTTTTAATTCGTATCCCTTTTGTCAAGTCTATATTTGGCTGTATTTCGCCTTGCTCCGAGGCATAGTCAGAAATAGAGATACACGTGTACTCGATCAGATTGTAAACGCATGTGGACTCGATATTTGCTTACCAAACCTATATTATTGACAGATAAAGGTTTAAAAGTCTTGTAAACACGATTTTCGCTCAGGAAACCTGTAATCGTACATAAGAAGTTTAAATTTCGTCCTTATGATAATTTTTTATCCTTGATCAACGTTAGTTGCTGTCAAGTTCTGGCGCCGTCTATGTAAACAACTGCCTCTCTTATAATTTTTATATATTTGACCCATTACGGAATAGTTAAAAATAACAAGCATTTTTAGGTCTTTTCATCGTGTTTTAAATGTGTCTATAAGGTTGATTAGTCTGTCAAGTTTAACAACCATTAGTTTAAATCTAACATTGACAGATTAAGGACAGACACGAGTGTTTAAATAATTCGAATGAGTCATATACAGTCATTTTTATTTTATTTCCCTGTTAACACTCTTGTTGAGCGACATGTTGTTTCATTCTTTGAATGAAAATTAGCTGTCTTTTGATACGTCAGATTAAACTAATAAACTGTTGTTTTTTTTTTAAATTGTAATCTTAGATTACGAAAGTCGACACGGTAATTCGTTCCTTGAAAATTGAAATAATACAGAAGAAAGGGAGATATATATGCACCCCCCCACTCCCACCGGGTATTACGTACCGGGGAGATATATAGGATATAGAACCTCTACTGCGCAATGTTTATACTTTTGGGAGCATTGAAATTTACATATTCTATAATAGATATACACAGGGTGTAACTGATCTAAACCAAAAAATATGTGCCAAACTAGATTCAAAATAGTCTAAAACGCCGCCAAGCTCACTTTTTTTTTATCTCAATTCGTTGCAGATGTATGATTTTTTTGAAGGTTTTAAGTGTGTTATCAAATTCTATTTTTGATCGAAGTTTCGAAATAAGGGTTAAATTTCCTGTAAAACTAGTGCACTCTTTTTTTTGAAACCATTACCTAAAAACCGAAATAACAGTTCAAACGTTCAACATTTAGAACAATTTACATTTCTAAAATGCTATGGACGCAGGCACTATTTTCCTAGAAAATGTGATTTTATATCAAATAACTCGATTTTTAAAAAAACATCTCGGCAACGGATTCAGATAGAAAAGTGCACATAATGTTGTGAACTCAATAATGCTTGTAGAAGAAGAATAATTTAATCTCATTCCGTAGAGATATAATTACATCATTGCTTTTGATCTTTTACGAACGCGACCTTCTTTTCTTTAAGCACTAAAAACATAGACTAAAGACGTCAATTCCTTCTAAATCTGGATTAAGCCGTTTAAATCTGCGTACTCCCAACACTATTATAGTTATTTTCTGAAATAGAAGATCTGATTTTTTTTTTGTTTCCAGCTAGGGTTGAGCAATATTTAAACTTAAATGAAGAAAATATATTCTCAGATCTAACTATCGATTAATTGAAAGATCGCTTATCTTAGATCAATACTTCAGCCGATCAAATTGGTTATTTATGCAACCAAATGCTGGGTACCTTGTTCTTTCTAGTCAATATAGCTTTTTTTTTAAATTCGTATTACTATTAAATTCTAATGGTTTTAAAATTTAATTGATCTTAGGTACTATATATTTAATATTATAAGCTTGACCCCAAGGCTCGGCTTGTAAACTCGTAGACATAGACCACGTAGGTAAGCCCATTGAGCAGATAACATCGTATGATATTATTCATATTGTATTTTTTTATTATTATTTTTTATTTATTTATTTTTTTTTTTTATGCAAAATGTACTCCTGAATTAAACCGGTAAACGTACGCTATAATAAAGGGTGAGACGGGATGGGCCTCTTCAATCATTAACGACATGATCTTATGTGTGAAACATGTCCTACCTCTCTGGGATTCTATCCATGTATCAGATCTATCCTTATGTGACCTTGGTGGCCGAAAGGTTTCGAAGACTCTAATCACTCGGCAATACCGATTACTAGATATACATTAATTAGGCATAAAACATGTTTAAAGCACATTCAAAACATGCTTTAAGCAGCATTTTTTTATTTTTCGCATTAATCGTGTATAGGTACTGCGCAGAGGAAAATGTTTGTTTATTGTGGGTTTCCGAGATTTTTTTTATTTTTTTATAACAACTCCTGCTTGTTCATAAACCACTAAAAATTATATTGTTTTTTTTGTTTTTTTTTTTATTGATTTGATATATCTTATATTATTTTTTCTATTATTATAATTTATTGAAAATTATAATAATGACTCAAACTTGACTATATCGAAAAATATTGTTTAGAAATTTCATGCAACGTAAATATTTTATTTTATTTATTTTTTGTGAATTAATTAATGTTGATTTATTTTACAAAGTATTAAATTGTAGTTTATTTTCCAAATATAAACAATAAATAACACCAACAAATAGTTCACACTAAATGTTTATAATAATAAAATATGATAGAACACCAGTGTCTTAACTGCGTGGATATGATAAAGAAAATAATTGCTCAAGTAATTTCTAATATGATCTTTCAGGCGTTTAAATGATAAAAGTTTAAATTTGCACAGAAGTAGGTGGTAATACATTTGAATGGTCTTTTTTTCAATAATGATGAGGTTTTAGAGATTGTTATTTTCTAAGATGGTGTAAATATTTTAATTATTAATTACTAGTGATGCTAAGTAAAAACTATTCTGAACCACATTTCTAAATAATGTTAATGAATATTGTTAAAAATTAGGGTAGTTTACTCTAGGTAATTTTTTAAAGTTTTCAAAAACTGAACACCCCGTATAAAAAGTTAAGAAAATGGTATAGTTTTAATGGTTTAAGAACAAGCAGGACTTTTATTTTTTTAAAAAAGAGATAATTTTCTCGAAAATGGTGGGCAACATGGGATAAGCACTATCCATTTCGGCCAAAAAAACTGAAATAATACTGTACTGGTCTTTTTTAATATTTGAAATAGCATTTGATTATGGAGAACTTGTAACATATTTTGTCTCGCGGCGAGCCGAATAAAAACAACTCATGGGCCTTAGTTTGGGGCCCTTTGGTCTAAACTGTATCCAAACTCCAACTACATTCAAACTAATACTGTAAGAAACATGTATCAAGTATGGTCTTATTCTTCCAGCGCAATAATGGTTGTATTTAGTACTTACCTTTCTTGGTTCTAGATGATTTTACTTAACGCCGTTGTCATTGCCTTAATTATACAGTTACAATATTCTTAATTAGTACCTATGGCCGTGTTAATTTGATTAAATAAGATTCTGACTGTGCAATGTGGTCAGGGCTTGAATTACATTGCAACGCATTGCTACATCTTAAACCAAAATTTCCACAATACATGTTTAAAGTACGTATATTAAATTTGTTGTATTTTAAGTAGAGTCCTCAATGACCTTTTATATATCACATCGTTTCACAAATTCACAAACACAAATAAAACTTTATCAGAAATTTTTTCATTCGTTTATTTTTTCTTTTTTAATGTAAAATAGACCCTTTGCTGGTTGCTTGAACCAGTCCTATATTGAATTCATATATCTGTACTCATATTAATCGTTTTAGAAAGAGCTGTTTTAGAACTGATCAGTACCAGTACCATTAACTAAACAAGTTAATGGTCTAGAGGCAGTCAGCAATATTAATCATTATTTTAAACTGGTACACGTCTGAGTACCCTTTTACTTTAACAATGAACAATATGCTACGTTCATTTGTTCTGTTGTATCATATCTTATGCTCCGGGTAATTTAGAATTACTACATTAGACTAACAAACTGAATGAATACTTGAGTTATTAAGAAAGAACAAAAACAATTAAAAAAATTAAGAGGTTTTATTTTTTTGAAAAAAGAGAACTTTTTATTGTTGATTGGTTGAACGCCATGTTTAAACTAACATTTGGATGCTGGATCCTGATTGGTTGCTTTTTGTTCCTTCCCCCTTTATAAAGTTAGTATGAAGATGATTTGTTTGATATCTGTCTGTAGGGGATGTTGAGACAGTTGTGTATGAAGGGGATGTTACAATTTATGGTAGATAGTTAATATAATGTTCGAGTGTAATTGTAGCAGCGTTACATTGAGTTGATGATAGTATTGTTGTACTTTGTCACTTATATAATATATAACACAACACTTCAGGACCGACTGCTCTTGTACTATGCTAACAGATATTTTCTTCAAAAGGATTTAAAGCTTTTATAGCCATTTTGCACAAACCCCATCATTTACTAGATTTTGATTCCGAGCTTACCGAAGTTAACGGAAGAACGATTTTTATATATATATATATATATATATATATATATATATCTTATATATATTGAGCCTCCTGTTTCAAGGTTTTCCTTCTTGGAGGCTCTTTGATTTCACAAACATATATGCATAATGCATATTTTAAATATCTGTTTAAATACTATTATTAAATTATGTATATTTTTTGTTTGTTTTATTCATTGTAATATGTTGTATAATGTGTTTTGAATCAAATAAAAATAAATTACTTACTTACTTACTATCTCCGAATTCAGAAATCCGTTTCAGACATCAGGGAACATTTGTGGTCTCGTGACTGTCTATGGGTCTTTCTGTCGTTTAATTTTTCGAACCAACATATCTCATACTAATTTTAATGAAATTTGTATGGTAGGTCATAGTTTGC
The DNA here is from genome assembly GCA_951217055.1 of Gerris lacustris. NCBI lineage: Eukaryota > Metazoa > Arthropoda > Insecta > Hemiptera > Gerridae > Gerris > Gerris lacustris. Next base: position 40,520,018 of record OX578277.1, on the reverse strand, counting down.
CCCTTGTTGTTCTTATATAAGTTTCACCTGTCTGCAGACAAATAGACGCATGCGTCTATTTGTTTCTCTTCCATTTGCGCACAAACATACATGTGTTTACACCTTATTTTATAAGCAATTATTGTTTCAATTTATTTACCCCCCCCCCCCCCCCCCCCTTTTAAATCAGTCAAAATTAAATACGGGACCATTAATAAACAAATTTTAACCCTTAAATTTTTTTTAAAAATATTTTTTTCAAGTCGCTATATTTTTAAAATATGTGGGCAGGTACAAGACACATACATGCCAAATTTCAAAGTGATCGGATGAAAAGTGTAGCCGCGAGAGCAGGCGACAGACGGACGGACAGATACACACAGGAAAATGTAAGGGTCCTTGCTTTTGTCGGACCCTAAAAAAGCGTTACTTGTTCCCTTTAAAATTTTGTCTCAAGCCTCTATGTGAAACTTACCTGAAATATTTCGTTTCCCATTATTAAAATGTTTCATCATACCCGCTATAAGGATATATCCTACCCCTATAATAATTTTATTATGTATAATAAATAATAATAATGTAGAAACATTTTACTCGAAACATCTGTCTTCTTAAAATTACTTAGAAAAAGCTAAAAGGTTAAGGTAATTATACAATTAATTCACATCATTAAAATCAACTACTAATTAAAATGCACAGTTAATTACAAAACTCAAAACAATTATTATTAAACAGCGAATTGTAATTACAGACTAATAAAACGATCATTTTAAAAAATAAAAAAAAATATCATGTATTAATAAATAGGATTTTATCTTCTAATTACTAAATTCCTAATAGGGAGATTGAGGTTATATAAACTAATATTAGAAATGCGACAACTTTTAATATGTAATTAATATTGATTAGGGTTGTTTTTTTTTAAATTGAAATCTATTGGGTATAGAATTATAGAAGGTACAAAAATTTCAATTAGAAATTACAGAAGCGGCGTCGGTGAAATAATCCAACCCATCTATTGACATTCCACTGAACAACCACTTGGAAATACAACCATAAAAGCACTAATCGTTTTACACCATAATAAGTCATAACCAATTAAATAAAAAAATAAAATATATTCTTGATTTATTACTTATATGAAATCATCATCCTTATTTTTTTTTTTTTTTTAAATCTGTAGCCTTGGTTGTAAATTTAATTATTAATAATTAATCTTTAAATGATTAAAAATTACATACACACACCCATATATATATATATATATATATATATATATATATATATATATATATATATATATATATATATATATATATATATATATAGGTATATATAATTTTATAAGTTAGTGATAAACATCAAAGTGAAGGCCGACAACTTCAAAGGGTATTTTAATTAAGTTAACATTTAAAACGACTTAATTGGTATTAGTTTTTTTTTATTGGGTGTATTAAAGTATTTAGTGTACAAATGATGTTGTACGCTTCAAATAATTAAAGAAATAATCCTACTTGTTTAGGGTCTACAGGGATTATAATAATTAAAAAAAAAAACTATTTTTTAATTATAATATTTTTTATAAATTTAGCTATATTTCGCCCAAACCTGGGCATCTTCAGGCCTAAAATAATAAACATAACATTTATTTTAGCAAATTTGTACTTATTGCTATTTTCCAATTAGTTTAAAACAGTTTAAAAATTAACAACAAAACCAATGCCAAACATCTATAAATCACCTAACAAACTAAAAGAACTTTTTTTTTTAGTTATAAGTAAATTATTATAATCCCTATAGACCCTAAACAAGTAGAATTTACAATAAAAGGGATCAATTGAATAATACACAAAAATAAATAATCATTTATGTGTATAAAAAAACAAACTATTTTTTACCAAATTATTTGCACGACTAATCAATTTCCGAGAAATTTGGGCGGTAAAATTTGCAAAACATAGCAAACAAACACGATCAGTGACAGGTAAGTGTGGTTAATTAATGATAGTGGTTATAAATGATGTAATCATTTATAACGGCAAAAACTTGTCACTGTTTAAACGTCAAAAAAAATGTCACTGTAGATTAAATAAAACAACTTCGATGAAAGTCTGTTCCACACCTTGGGGCTACAGCGCCCTTCCCCACCTTTCAGATCCTCCCTTACTTAAAAATAAAATATTTTTTAGCGCATGTTTTATAAAGGATTATTTTTATTTATTTTTTAAAATTAATATTATTATTTAAATCAAATTATAATTATTATTAACTACGGGAAACATGTATATACAGGAGACCCATGGTTCAAATCCCGGCGCTGGAGTGTATTTTTCACTGTCTGTTTCCCGTAGTTAATAATAATTATAATTTGATTTAAATTAAAATTTAAACTTTCCGTAGTATGAAAACTACCAAAAACTTAAAAATTGAATTTCGAATTGATTGTACAAGGTACAGGTACTAATCGAGTACTTTATAATTATAAGCGTTAATTCTCGGTTTAGTTCTAATGTCATAAATATTGACTGTCTAAATGTGTATGAATATTGAAAGCTTGGATTCGGGACTAGTTATCGATTACGGCAGTGAAAAATCATTCTCCTGCGTAGCTTAGTTGGTAAGAGCATCTGTACTGGAAATACAGGAGACCCGTGGTTCAAATCCCGGCGCTGGAGTGTATTTTTCGCAGTCTGTTTCCCGTAGTTAATAATAATTATAATTTAATTTAAATTAAAATTTAAACTTTCCGTAGTATGAAAACTACCGAAAACTTAAAAATATGATTATTTAGTTTTGCTTGTTTCATAAATAACATTCATGAATTAAGAGTTTTAGTTGGCAATTATTAGCTTTTATATGGTCAAACTATATTTTATTAATTAATATCTATTTAGTTTTAGTTTTTTAATTAAATCACTTGATTAAAAACTAGAAATTAAATTTCACAACTAATTGGGCATTGGTCAATTAATTATTGTTTTATTTATAATTTTTATTTTTTTAAGTATGAGAAAATTTTAGTCACGTAGCATTGAATGTGCGGCCAATAATGTAAATATCACCATAAAGAAAATGTCTAAACTGCTTTTTAAAAAGCCTTTCTCTCTTGCAAAGAAACTAAAAAAAGACATTATCAAAGTGAGAGCTAGATGGGCGTGTATGTGACCCAAACATCTTATAGTTTATAAATTCAGTGTTGCAACAAAACCCTTTCTTATCCTTTTAAATATTTAATAAATCAGCGTCAAGTTATCGTATAAGGGAATGGAATTTTATTCTGACTATTCCAAAAAGGCAAAGGAAAAAAACTCCATATATTGTGATGAATGTAGAACTTTGGTGAGAAGGCCGAGGTTTCCTTGGAAGGACACGCAGGAGACAGTGTCCTGTAAGACACCACAATACAAAAGAGGTCCTGGCCAGTATGTCCTGCCCCCAGGAAGCATTGAATAATAAAGATCTGAAGATATCCTTGATGGCTTACCTGACTAGAAGCCCCCTCAGCGCCAGCTCACTTGTTTTTTCCATCCAAGTCTCATAAATAATGGTGGATGTAAGTCGTCGCCTTACTTTATTACGCGGGTACTTGAGATGTGGCCTTTCTTCACCCTCCTACTTATAAAAGCTCCGAGCATTACCTGTCATACCTTACTGCTTTTTTTTATCTTTCTTTTCCAAAGGTGGTACTTTAGTTGCGTCATCATAATACTTCATATTGTCCGGCTACCTTATTCAATATTTTACGGTGAACACGCACTGTGAAAAAAAAGGGAAAAATATTACACGGACATCATCCGCAAAAGAATTCATTCAATTATATCATTGCTTTGATTTACGACGAAGCCGACGGAGAGATCGTGAACATCTTTTTATGGACAATTCTTTGTTTATTTTCTTATTTATAATTGATTGAAGCTCAACCACCGCCGTGTTTATAGAAAGTTATCAAATAAAAAGTCTTGGATTTTTTTATTCATTAAAAAAAAAAAGCTGACTTTTTAAATAAACTCGGGGTTTGTTCTTTTTAAATTCGGCAACTTTTATAGTGGTTTAGCTTAAAAAAGGTGCGTAATAATTATTATTGCACAAAAGCACAACTATATTACGTCATAACATGTATATTATATATAATTACTATATATTTTGGCCTCCTCACCAACTTTTAGATTTATTATTGTTCTAAAATATAGATAATATAGGTATAGTGGCGTCTTTTACTTTCTTATATTTTATTTTGTATGCTTGAGAAAAACACTAAAACCATGAACTGTAAAACATTGTACATTCGTCTTAGAATAAATGCCCAAGAAAATATTTTAGTCCAAACATATCAGACAAAATAGAAAGAGAACATAAATATTTATTAAAATAAACGTACTTGGAACTTTGCAACAAAGCTTTAAAGTTACTTCTATGTTTCTTCGCAATATATTTGTGTGAGTAACATTCGTAGTCAGGGTGCCAAATGGCTATTTTTATGGTAACCTGGAATTAACGTATACATAATTTTTTGTTTCGTTTTTTTGTTCAATAATATGTATACTTTAAGAATCCGAGTGATGCCACCCTGTCACCCTTGAGCATTTTCAGAAAAATCAAAATGGCGGCAAATAAATACTGAAAAATTAAGGTTTTCTGATTAGATTCAATATGGGCGTGCGATACATCATTTCTTAGGTTTTTGATGTCAAGGAACATAAATCTGAGTGCCTAGAATGGGTTTGAATAAAAATTGTATGTTATTTTATAATGTTTTATTTATTTTAAAAAAGCAGGATTCCCATCCTTTATTCAGTATAGGAGGCTCTTACACGTCCGGCTAGTTTACCCTCTTCCAGTCGTCCAATCGAGCTGAAACTTGGCACATAGACTCTCTACCACAAAAACATTTTAACAAATTAATTAATTAATTAATTTTTCAATTTAATTAATTTAATTAAATTAATTAAATTTTAATTTTATTTCTATTACTTAATTTTTTCAATATTTAATTAATCCACTTATTTTTAAAAAGTTAGTTAATTAAATTGAAAAATTAATTAATTAATTAATTTGTTAAAATGTTTTTGTGGTATAGAGTCTATGTGCCAAGTTTCAGCTCGATTGGACTACTGGAAGAGGGTAAACTAGCCGGACGTGTAAGAGCGGGCCCCAAAAGGGTGTCCATGACCGTTATAGGATAGGTAGTAACCTCTTTTTAAAAAAAATGTTATATCTAAAACCATAAAAAAAAGTGTTTAAAAAAGCAAACAAGGCTTCAATACAAAATTCACACATATTCACTAAAAAAAACAAAACAAAAAAATCTGCCAATTGCTGTGGCACATAGCTTTCTCGCGTCCTATTTCGTAGATACTTAAATGATTTTATGCATTTACAACCCATAATTGTCAAAATTATTTCATTTTCCCCGTTTTTTATATCTGACAAAATTGTTTTGATTTTTTAGATGAATTAAAGTCTCATTTTAGCAAAATTTAAAGTGCGCAGACGGTTTAAATTAATCTGGGACTATCTGCGGTCTACTTTCGACAAACCACCCAAATATCATAAAAATCATATGAGTACTTTTGAAGATATAGGTGAAATTAATTGTATGTTTGTGCGTATGTGGAAGACAAGCAAATGACGATGAAACTTATATAGAACCAAAAAAAGCTTATTATGACCTAACATCCAAAATTCATTAAAATTGGATAAGTATAGTTTTTATGACTTGTTGGTTCGCAAAAATTGTGGACAGACCAACAGACAGCACGGAACAAGAAATGTTTCGTATGTCTTTTTTAATTAAATAAATTATTAATTAATTTTTAAATTTAATTAATTATCTTTTTAAAGATGAATTAATTAATTTAATTTAAAAAGTAATAAAAATAAAATTAATTAATTGGCATACAATCTTTGGAGGGCTAATTAACTCACGTCCAGTCGAGCTTAAACTTTGCACATTAACTTAGCACCAATAAAAAAATAGTCTAACAAATTAATTAATACATTAATTTTTAAATGTTATTAATTATCTATTTAATTTACCCTTACAAAATAAATGGATGGATATAAAGGATTTATAATAAAATTTTTTTACCTGTTTTACTTGTTTTATGGGCTAGTATTATTTGATAAGTTGTTAGGACTAGTTAGGGTAATGTGATCCTAAGTATGCAGCTTCGAAAAACATGTGCTCGCTGCGTAGCAAAAGTAAACTGAAAAATTGTCGGGCTTCTTTCAGTTATTGCCATATAACTCGTTTACTATGTTGTTCGATTTTTTAGTATATTTTTAAATTTGCAGCAGCATAAGCCCAACGGCAACTCTGAACGTTCAATAATTTCCGAGATATGACACTTCAAAAAGTAGTAATTTTTTCCCCAAAAAAATGAAAATTTTAGGTATTGGTCTCGTTTCAGGCCGAATATCGGCATTAAACCGCTCTCTTACAAGAAAATTCATAAGAAATCAAGTTGTAGTAAATTTAATTAGCTTCCTTGACAGTACAAACGAAGGCTGTAGGCCCAATAGTTATGGTGCAATAAAAAAAAAATGAATATTAGATTTGTGTGGGCGTTCTATATGAAAGACGAATCTGGAGAGAAGGGTCTGTTTCTCCCTGTATGGAGGGGACGCATCCATTGACACCCTAAACGGCCACCGGTTCCGCCTATTCGTTAAGTCAGCAGAAAACGCTTAAAAGGAAGCCAATCAAATTTGATGCAACTACATTTCTTCTTACTTTTCTCGTAGTTGAGCGGTTTTATGCCGATATTCTGCCCGAAACGAGAGCAATACCTAAATTTTGCCAATTTTTGAAGTGTTATATCTAAGAAACTATTAGAAGTTCAGAGTTGCGGTTGGACTTATGCTGCTGCAAATTTACTGCATTTTAAAAATGTATGTTTGTGCGCATGAGGAAGAGAAATAAATGTGTACAGAAGTTTAAACATATATGGGACCAAAAATGGGCTAATTATGACCTACCATCCTAATTTCAATAATATCAGATGAGTAGTTTTTAAGTTCGCAAAAATTGAGCGACAGACCGATAGACAGACAAGGAGCCAAAAATGTTCCCTGATGTCTAAACCGAATTTCTGTCTGGGAATTTTTGAAATCAGAGACATAAAAATTGTCGTTCTTCAGAACGATCACATAGCTTCAAATTTTCGTTCTTCAGAACGATCACATTGTATTCAATTAATATAATAAAATACATGTAGAATATTATACATTTTTCGGCAAAATTCTTTTTTAAATCTTAAACATTGATGGGGACATTTATGAAAAACATTTTATGTATACCTCATTTCCCACTTTTTTGATTGGCACCCTGACTATCGTGTCATATTCTCTGCAATAAAAAAAGAAGAAATAATTTATATGCCACACTGATCTTGCAAGAGCTTCTTTGCAGCTATTTAAATAATAATACATTTATAGTAATAAATTATAATATATATATATATTACAATTAATGGTTTTTCTAATAATGTTCAGAGTTCACATCTAGAAGGATGTGCGATACTTTTCACTGTACCACATGAAACGAACGTTGACTTTAATTAAAAATCCCTGATAAAGTTGTACTTCCCTATTTGTTTTGCGTATAATGCTATATAAGTGGATATATGACGTTATTGAGCTACGCAATATCGTCTAAAAGAATCTACTAACAGATTATATATCCGTGTAATAGCAATACAAAGGATTAGTGTGTGAGTTAAATCCAATAGGATGCGGTTTATTGTTAAGAGGTGTTAGTACAGATTTAACAGTTGCGTAAAACTCACCCTTCAGGATGTTACGACTGAGACTAGGAAATCCTTTATAGCATGTTAAACAGGGGGACGATATATAAATGAACAAACATCCCTTAACTTTAGACCTTAGGGAATCTCTCAGGGGTGTTAGTTTGTTCCCTTCATTACCACAACAGTAGGAACTTGCACAAGGGGAGGTTAATTTCCTCTAAGTTGTCCCTTGAGAGGGTAAGGGGTATGTGTTAGTGGATGAAGCCAATATGGAATCAACCCTCGCCATCATGAGACATGAGACCTCATCAACTCTTGTTAGCAACACACCAACCCCTGCTTTAGCCATTTCTATATAAACAACCCTCTCAAATGATTTTATTTCTTCTCGCCAGCAGTTGCTACTTTTTCTTATTATTAAACCATAACAAAATAAGTTTTTAAATTGAGGGAGCAGCACCTATGCTTTAACAGCATTGAATTTAGAGTTATTGTTTTATCACGATCTGGTGATTTGGTGTCATCCATCTGATTATTGTTTCGAGTTTTCACGGTTACTTTTATTTATTATTCAACATTTTATAAAAATTTTTAATAAACAAATTACACCCCTGCCTAGAATCTATCACGACTATAATTTTTCTGAACTTGTAATTCCAAATATCATGGAAATCGGCCCATCAGTTTAGGCTCCAGTCTTCTGCACAGTCCTCATATACGTATATGAGGAAGTAAAAATACGTGATGATTTTTTGCCACTGAACCGGACTACAACCATATAAATACATTGAAAAGACCAAAGTTATAAAAAACGTATTTTGTCAATAAAAAATAAAATAATATTTTTTTCGAAATTTCCAAAAAGTGGTATCTTTACTTTTGGTCGAAGAATGTTCAGGAATTTTTTCAGATTTTTCGCACTTCATATAAGCGAGATAGAGGGGGGGGGGACACGTTTCACGCCCACTTCAAACTTGCCTACGCTCGCCCTATCAAAGTTATAACCAAAGAATTATATATTTTTGTAATCAGCTCGACGTACCCTTTCATATGATACCCCTCACGGTGTCGAAAAAAAAATGAACAAATTTTAACCCTTAAGTTTTCTTACCCTAATTTTTTTGAAACATATTTTTTTTAAGTCGCTATATTTTTAAAATATGTGGGCAGGTACAAGACACATACATGCCAAATTTCAAAGTGATCGGATGAAAAGTGTAGCCGTGAGAGCAGGCGACAGGACGGACTGACAAACACACGCAGGAAAATATAAGGGTCCTTGGTTTTGCCTACGGACCCTAAAAAATAATAAAAATATAAAAAAAAATTGTATAAAAAAAATAAGCATAATAATGATAAAATATAAGATAAATTAATAAATAAAATGACCTATTGATCTCTCTCTGTATTTATATTTAAGTTCTAGATAGATTATTAGATGATCAGATTGGTCAGTAACTCCTTAACAATACTGAGAAATGTTACTCAAATATTGTATTAATTTAATCTCCAAAACACCCAAAAAATATGTAATTTTTGATTTGCAATTTAAGGTACAATAGTTTTTATTTTATTTTTTTTATTTATTGTGGTAGTTTCTAGTTTTTTAGTACTTGCGTCCAACACTTTTAAGGTTTTTGTAGATGATTAAGCATACCCGTTATGAAATAATGATTTTTTTCTTCGATCTCAAGGGTCCCGGGTTCGATCCCCCGGGGGGGTCACAAAGTTTTTTTTATCGATAATAACGAAAAGATAAATTACATTCTTCAGGAAATTTCCATCCCCCCCCCCCCCCCCCCAATAAGGTATTAGCATCAATTATTTCGAAATTTTAGGACCAGCCGTTATATTGTGTTTGGGGGAGGGATTTTTTTGGGGGTATATTTTAAATTATAAAACCAATAAAGAATGCAAATTTTAAAAAACCAAATATATATTTGTATCCTACTCTTCAGCAGCTTTCGTTTGATACCCCACTCAAAATTTTAAAAAAATAAAATTTTGGGCTCACTTCAAATTTTGGGCGCACTTCAAATTTTCGCGCACAAAATAGGTAATTTTTAAAAACTGGGAATGAAATTCCGGAATTTTCATCACCCCACAATATGGTATCAGCATGAATTATTTCGAAATTTTAGGACCAGCCGTTATATATAGTGGTTGGGGGGAGGGATTTTTTTTTGGAGGGGTATATTTTGATTTTTTTTACCCAATAAGGAATGCAAAATTTAAAAAGCATGTATATATTTACGTCCGACTCTTCAGCAATTTTTATTTGATACCCTACTCGAAAATTAAAAAAAATATAAATTTTTGAGTTTACCACATTTTTGCGAATTGCGCATGCGCATATTTAATTTTGAACATCTGTATATTTTTCCTGTGGTTGGGTCAAAAAGTTGCACCATTGTTTCAAATTTGAGCACTTTCGCTTAAACGGTTCGGGCCCTATGAACCAAAGAGCGACGGACAGACGGACACATCACCCTCGGCATAAGGGTTTTGACAAGTATCTACAACATCCTAACTAGTGATACGCCAATAGAGTAATAGCAATACCTACTACCTACTATGCACTATACCAGCGATGGGAGTGAAAAGTTATTATCAACTACTGAGAATCTAGAACTTTATTAAACGGGAGGCTAGGATACTAGGATAAAATTATTTCAATGAATATCTATTTCTTTTGAGGATTGAAAGAAAGGCTGATGTCGGTAGTTGGTAAAATAAGGTTGCTTAGATGGAATTGAAGAAGAAGCATTATAAGGGAAGGTCTGAGTAAGGGAGGTAAGAGTTCGAATTCAATAAATAGAGTGACTGTATAGCTCTCGAGTTGGTGGTAATGGATTAGGTGGAGTTACTAAGAGAAGCGGTGGAGTGTGTTGAGTTGTGGGCTGGCATCACGTCACAGATATCCATCACGCTGTACTGTTCAGAGATAGAGAGCGCACTGGTTCATCTGTGTGGAGGCTTTTCTCTTATCTATCACGTGAGATCTAATCTGTTGGCTCCAAGAGAAACCCGCTGTATATAGCCTCGACTCTACAGCTCCTCTGATTAATATCTTTCTATCACGGACACAAACACCCTTCATCAAACTAGCCTTATTTTTCTTTCCTTTTTTTTGTTTAGACTGATTTACTAGCGAGCTTATTATCTAGGTTGAGAAACAAAAAAAACCTTAACGCTCATTTTTTTAAGTTCTTCGAAATTGGAGATTAAAACACGAGCGAATTCTTACTCAATCAATATTGAACCCAAATGAGTGCCAATGATTTAACATATAGTTTATGACAACCTAAATTCATTTTTTAAAGTATCAAGCCTTAACGAAATCAGAGGTTAAAATACGGCAAAATGTTTAATAATTTTATGAGTACATAAAGTTAAACGCGGCCGACAATGATATAGTCTTAATTCCTAGAGGGGTAAAAAATTATTTTGTTGTTTTTATACGACAGTAAAAAATATCAATTTAGTAATATTTAATGTATGCAGATAGTTAAAATTAATATGGGACCATATTATGCTTGTGGTACTTGGACCACAGGACTTCCAAATTTGACGAGTGCTTTAAAGATATAGGCGCGTTAAAAAACAGTTTTAACCTATTAATTTGGACCATCATTATTTTAGATGGGACCATCTGCGGGCTACTTTTGACGAACCATCCAAATTTCTTAAAACTGAAAAAGAGAAAACTTATTTGGGACCAACAATAGACTCATTTTTTGGAACATTTTGGCGCTAAGATCGCAATATTAACAATAATTAGCACAGTACTCATAAAATACAGGTATATATTTGTAATCTACTCTTCACTAACTTTCATTTGATACCCCACTCTAAATTTAAAAATCTTACCACATATGTGCGAATTTCACATGCGCATGTTAAATTTATAACTTCAATTTTTTTGGTGTTTTGTTAATTTTTGGAACGAAGTTCCTTATGGCACGTTCTGGAGCCCGGGAGTGAATCCGAAAAAAACGACCAAAATCACCGTCACGCAAAATCCGTCTCGAAATCTACCGATGGCGATAACTTGTGTAAAAGTTGACCGACTTAGTTGAAATTTGGTACACATGTTCATTTTACCAATGTCAGAGACAAGTTCGTTGGACAGCGTTATCCGCCCAAGCGTTCACGCGCAACGCTCGCGTAAACGTAAGCTTCGAATTTAAAATTGGAATTTTTGGATATGAAAAAATTCTAACTTCATCTATTTAATGAGACAAACAACTTTTTTAAATAATTTTTTTTAGTAAAACGAACACCGACACTACTATGAAGTGATAAAGATCGCTAAATTTATTAAAGCGGACCAAACCGATTAAAATAATGAAAACAACGTTTTTACCGATATCTTATGTTCTAACGTAAAGATTTAAATGAAACTTTGTATACATCACCTACAGTACAATTGAAACAAGCATGTAACATTTCAACCTGATACAAGCAGAAGTTTTTGTGAGTTAATGATTTATATTTTTTATTTTAATATTTAATTGGAGTAATATGCCGACGGGGCCTGGGAGGACAGTTCTTTTTCGTTCTATAACCATCTGCTTTAACTATAAATTTATCATTACCTTTTTTCTCAATATACAATACATTATTTATTGAAAGACGCTCGCTTCAAAGATAATAAAAAGATTTTCATTTAATTTTGCCTTAACTCCGCTATTACAAATAGTTAGTTACTTTTAATTTTGTCTCGATTCGACTAACGTTTAGTAATAAACGTAGGTAATTAATTGGTCGTCGAATGAGCCTATAGCCTGGGGTAAGGGGTAAGAAGCAATGGGCCTAGGGTAATTGGACTTGGGCCAGAGACCAGTGGCCGATAATCTGGGGCCTGGAGCTCTTAGCAAAGGGCCTAGGCCCTAGGGCTTTTGGCCTGGGGCATGGGACCTGGTGTATTAATGTTCACTCAATTTAAGATTCATCTGATGGTCCTATTAAGTTATTTGTCATTAAATGTTTGTATATCTCACTAAAAGATTTAATAATGAGTTGTTAATAGTTTCCTCTTCATAAAAGTGTAGTTTCAACCCAAAAAATGTATTTTCTGCATATGTTAGTCGAATCGACGAAGGTTTAGTAATACCAGCCATCCATTTACCATTAGCATTTAAGGCTTAAATAACACAAATAGATTATTAGGTTTATCTATCTATAAGTGCCAACATATCTGATTTACGTTTTGATTGTTTGATTAGATCATATACGTGGTTCTTTCATGGGTCGACTCACTCACTTCTCCATTCTGCCCTTTTTATCGTCCACCCAGAGTGGTACTGTGATAAGTGATTGGGGAGTTACCTCACTGTGATCTATTGTTCCATGATCGATGTGTAATATGTCACTTACTTTACTTTTACCCTTGTTCTGTAATATTAAATCTTACTAACCCAACATATTGAAACTTGGCATTGTTAAAATAATGTTCGTTATTAATAATTTGTTTATTTTGCTAATACATTATATTGATAATGTTTACCATACAGCCATACTGCCAACAACAGGATTTAACCTAAACATTTTCTACGTTTCGTTAAATATTTCTTTATCAAATGATGCAAATCATATTACAGCTGTCTGTATTTTGCTGTACCTACTATTCGTTTAGAGGTGATTAGATATTCCTAATGTTAGGTAGAAAAAAATTGTGTCAAAAATAGAAATGGAAAAACTGGTAGTAAAATGCAACCTCTCAATACTAGTTGTGCGGGTGTAGAGAGCTTATCGTGACGAATTTCGAGGCGGACTTCAATGCGTGACTATACCACGTGTTAAAGCAAAAGTTTCACTTCAATAAAACTTAATTAGATTTAACGGTTCATTTAAATTGAAATTTAATTGATTACATCTTTTAATTATAAGCTTAACAAAAGAAGTAACATTAAATTGATTTAAGTTGACTTTCAATTATGTTAAAATCACCAATCTATCAACAAATACCTTTCTTGCTTAATGGTCGAACTTTATATCAGTTTCGTGTTGGTTAGATTGATTGATTCGTACAATATGTATTATCAAGTTTTATGGTTTCGCTTGCTTGGGGAGAGAGTACAGTCATTACGCCTCATTGATTCTTCCCTAAATATTACTTCTTCCTCGCTATATAAACCGTTATATCGTTGAGAAAAAACTCATTTTACCTTTAGACAGAGTTAGTTCTATTATCAGGTTTGGGTATAAATGGTTTTTGGTTAGTTTAGTGAGAAAATTATCTCGTTTTAGGCCAATATTGATTCTTTTTTAAGCCATTTGAAAAAAAGCAATCTATTTTATTTGCTCTGTTTTCAAATAGACCTTTCAATCTTCGTGATAGAGAAACGTAATAGGCTTTGTTATTTCATATTGAAATTATTTGCCTAGCTGGAAATTAGTTATCAATCGAAACTATTTATTTGCTATGAATCGTCTAGATGGTGGGAATCAGACTCATGATTCGAATTGTAAATGCGATTAAATACAGATAAATATTTATAAATAAATTTTGGATTTTGCCTTATTTCATGCCTTATACTTTTGACCATTTCTGTACGAATTGTATGTAACTGCTTCTTTTTTCTTTTTCTCACCTATAGTGGGATAAGTTATGTTTTCACCCAAAATTTTTGTTTTCGAGATTTCAACTGCATTATCCGTTTTGGGTGATTTTAAGACCTCCTGAATGGTTTCAGCATGACGTCTGTATGTGTGTTATCATCGTAGCGCCCAGGGTTTTTAACCTAGAGAGTTGAAACTTGGCAGAAAAATCAGTTCTTGCTTCTAGTTGTGCAAGAAAAATCAACATTTTCCATTTTCAACATTTCATTTTCAACATCATCAACATTTTCCCCCCGGAAAAATCAACATTTTCCGCCATCTTGAATCCAGTTTGTTGAGTCGGCAAAAATTTTAAAAAATCGAAAAGTGGTCTGATCGAGTTGAAATTGCACGAATGTTCCTCTCTGTATAACAAACAAATCCACCAATTTTTTTTTATTGGCCGCCATTTTGAAGTTATCGATTTTTGAATTTTGACGGTTAATAACTCTGAAAGTATAAATACGTTTTTTAACGTATTGCTATCGTTGGAACCGGTAAAAAGTAAGGAATAAATATAAAAAATAAACCTGATGAAATTCTATTAATTAGTTTAAAAGTTAATTATTAATATAATAATTATTAATTAGTGCGATACTTTTGTTAATCGTCAAAGTTTTTTTACATCCGTCAAATACCGCCAAAATTCAAATAATTAAATAAATGAAATAAAATTAATAAACATAATGTATATACATTTTTTTAAAAAATCAGTTAGATCAAAACGGTTACCCATCCAAGCACTCACCACGTCACATCAGCTGATCGGGTTATCAAAATGTTTGGGCCCTTCCAGACCACCTAGAGACATACGGTTTTTTGCGTTTGGTCACAAATCGGCCCAAACCGACTAGAATAATCTAAAAAGTCGAAAAAAATTATTTTTACCCCTCTTAAAAAAATAAAAATGGCGGACGCGAATTGAAGGGTTTCTTCGAAGGGCTATTGCGGCTAAACGGTAAGTCGTATCGAAAAGCGGATAGCACCAACGGTAACTAATTTTAAAAGATCTACAAGTTTGGTCCTATGACTTTTTGTTGTGCGACCAACGGTTCTACCTTAAATCAAGTAATTTTTTTAATTTTTAGTAAATTTTTTGACTTTGAGCTCTCCTAGCGTTGACCATTAATGGCCGATTTAATTTTCGATTGGGATATTTAAACCCCACACTAATGCTCTTTAAAACGAGTATTTATTATTCAAACTATTTGTATTTTTTGCCGAGAAAAATGAGTATTTATAAAGAAAAAACGAATTTATAATTACGTAAATAACGTCATGTTTACGTTTTTAATAAATAATAATTTTTATAAGCTTATGTTTATTATTATGTTATAGTTAAAAACAAGAATAAATAAATATAAACAAATATTGAATAATAAAGTATGTTGTTCGATAGGTGAAACATAATAAATACATTAGTTTCCCCGTAAACACACTTTGTAAACAAATGCCCCCTCTCTTTTTCCGTCAGTCTCCCTGACTGTCAGTCTTACGTGTCCAGCCGTGGTGAGCACCTCTACTCCCCATATCTTTTGTTACACTACCGACATTTATCAAGGTATAATTTTATTCTTATTTATTTAATTGTTTTTATTACCATATTATTGTTACTAGAATTGTTTTTAATAGGTTGTTAAATTCTATATTAAGAAAATGTTTTAGTTTATTTAAATGAATGTTTCTTTATTTAAATGATTTTTTTACTTTATTTAAATGATTTTTTATGTTTATTTAAATGTCTTTTTTACTTTATTTAAATAAATGTATTACTTTTTTTTAAATTGTTTTATTATACTATTATTATTACTAGAATGAACTGATTTATAGTTTGTTAAATTCTATATTAAGTTAATATTTCAATTTATTTAAATGAATGTTTTACTTTATTTAAATAAATGTGAGGGTTACAGATGGAATTGCTTATACACGGAATATTGTTTACGATCCATTACTACATAGTTAATAGTATTTTGTGTAATAGTAGTGTTTGTTTTAAGGATTACGTTTTAGTTTTAGGTGTGGCCTAGCTATATGTTTCCTCCGGATGGCGAGGAAATTCCTATTAAGGGAGGCGGAGTTACATTTTATCCTCATTTCATAATAATTTTGGAAGAATTCCTGCGATATTGTGGGAGGGCCCAATTTCAAGTAATATATTTAAATTTAATGTTAAGCAATTTTATTTTTTTCTATATCAAGCTAAACAAATAATTAAGTATAAAGTTTTATATTTAATGATAACCAATATGATAAATATATATATATAAAATAGTAATAATATACAGCCACTGATTGCAAGCATGAACCCCGCGCGAAGCGTGGGGCGAATGCTTGTACATTAATATAATCATAATTTCATAATAACGTTTCACCTCCCTGGGATTCTAATCATCAGCAGATTTGTAGGATTTTAGACCATAATTGCAATATCACGAAGACTATCGATTTTTAGATGATTTTAATCATAACATCAGGATTTTTTTTTCTATTCAATTAGGAAAATATTTTAATTAACACATAAAATTACTGACTGCACAGTTTAGTTGTGCCAACGGGCACAACTATACCCTCCAAAACGTGATTCCGAGATCTCTGTGAAGGAGGGGTTTTACGAACCCGGGGATATCATTGAAATCCGTTTCATATACATGTATGTCTGTGCGTACGTATGTATAATGTATGTATGTAACGTACGTACGTACGTTCGTTCGGAACTTTAAACCTTTATAACATCGCTTGAAGACATCGTATTGAGATGCGGTTTGCAGTTTTTTTTTAGAACTTTTGTCGGAAAAACTGATGGTGCAAACCCGAACATCGTACCTCACGACGTTTCAGGGTTACAGACACTTAAGCACGAAATCGGTCTGTCGACGATAACTTCAGTAGGCTTTATTTGATTTCAATTTCCTTTGGGGTATATATATGTGTCCTATATGGTAGATTTTACCTGTACCTATACTTTTTGAGCACAATCGGACAAGCGGTTTGGGAGATATTGGCATTTTAGTGTTTTTTTCGGAACCAAATTGCGGCTGAACTGTAGTAAGTCGTATCGAAAAGCGGATAACACCAGCGGTAACTGATTTTAAAAGGTCTACAACTTTTGACCTATGACTTTTTGTCGTAGGACCATCCCTTAAATAGAGACATGTTTTTCATTTTTGTTAAATTTTCGACTTTGAGCTCTTATATCATGTGTAATAATCAGAGACGTTTATGACTTTTATTTTTCCATTTCATGACCTTTATTTTATGACTTTTATTATCCTGTTTTATGACGTTTATTTTAGAAAATCGGTTGTTTTATGACCTTTTAGCGAAAAGTATGACGTTTATTTTCTGTGAAAATTTAGCCTTTATGTGAAGCATTTCGTTATTTTGGAGGGAAACAGTTCAAAAAAAGATTTCAATATTTCATAAATACAAAATTATATTTACAATATATTTAATAATTATTAGCAGGATGCTCCAACATTGTAAAAAGTAATTATGTGTTGTTCTATATTCTCCAGCGTTAAATTGGTTCTTTTGTCCGTCAGTAGAATTTTAAACTTGGAAAAAGACCTTTCGACGTCGGCAGATAAGGTGGGAGCAAATTTCATGCATGACACGTCATATGCTTTTGCACGCCCTTCAACCGGGCAGCTATGGCCTGGGCGTGCTCCCACCCAGGATTCCTTGAGAGAACAGCAGTCAACTTTTCTTTCGCCTTTTCCCCCACTCTTCTAACCCTATCGGTACTGCAAAGGGTCTTGATTTTTTTAACGCCGTTTGAAATAGCATATCCTGTTTTTGCAGACCTTCTACTATGTCAGGAAATGAATGATGGAAAAGTTGTCGTTGATGATGTTCAGGTGGGTTTCCAGTCCTGGAGCCTTTAGGGCTTCTTTTGCATTGCGAATTGACAGCGCCTCTCCAGCATCCAATGAAGCTAAGACCTTGAAGACTTCAGATACAAAGTAGGTATAGAACTTAACTGTTTATCACATGGCTTACAGAAGAATGTTTCACCTTCCAAAGAAAAGTCCACCTCCTCTGACACCCACTTAAGCTTAAGTGCTAAGTTGTTTGCAGGAGTTTTCGGCATTCTGACACGAGTAGAATCAATCAAGAAACTAGTTACACGAGTAAAATTAATCAAGAAACAAGTAACACGAGTTTCTTACTCGTGTTACGTCATCAAATGAGCAATTTTTTTTTTTTTTTTTTTTAAATACCTTTATTTATAATAAATTTACAAAATAAATATAAAGTGATACACAATGATATAATTATAATTATAAGTAAGGTTCCCGTCTCTACTAAAGAGCTTAACGCTCTGCGCCGTAGAGAGGGAGTTCTTAAAAAACTAATTTAAAAGCTTATTTTAGCATACCTATTTTTCACAAATATATATATAATTTAATCAATCCTTGGTTTGATATTTTGCTTATTATAAAATAAAATAAATATTTCTAAATATAAATATATAGAACAATTCAACAAATCATGTAATAAATACAATACAATAAATAAATAAAAATATTCTAGTTATAGTTACAGATTACAATTTGTAAAGATCAATGTAAAAGATTAAAACAGAACAATGTTTATAAATATATTCATATCCATTACCGAGTAGAGATAAGATAAGATTTAATTTTATTGATATTGCTATATATATTCTGTGTTAATCTTAAAAGTTGGGATCAGACCTAAAGAACTTTGAAATTCGTATTAATATAAAAATTAAGATACTATACTATAGTTTTAATTAATTGATCAGTGGGTGTCGGGAATTTAACTAGACAACGTCTCTCGTTCGAATCATTAAAAGTAAAGCGGCGTGCTTATACGCGCAATTCTCTTATTTGTTTTAATTAAACAATCATCGTAATTAATTACATTCGTTTCCGATCTTTAATGTTTCTCTATACATAGTTACACTCCTCAATGGTGTAGCGACTTTTGTGCGACTTGGTCCAAGATATGTTTTTTGAGATTATTTTTGAAGGTGATTAGTTTAGTGTCTGTATTTTGTAAATCAAGAGGTAAATTGTTATAGATTGAAACAGCGCGATAGGACCAGTGTCTTTGTGCCATGGATGTTCTACAAGTTTTTAATGAATAATGTCCTTTTATTTGGCTTCTAGTATTAGCATCATGGCTCACTTTCTGTAAGTCATGCTTGCCTTCTTTAAGGTAAACAATACATCTATATTTATAACTTTGCTCTAGAGTCATGATCGAAAGATTTTTAAAAAGTTTTTCAGTATGGTCTCTTAGATCCTTATTTAATATTATTCTAATAAAAGCTTTTTGGCGTATAAAAATTTGTTCTTTATGTGTGTCACACGCAGCTCCCCATGCTAGCAAACCATATTGAATTATTGAATCAACTAGTCCAAAATACAAATTTCTTTTTTGTTGTATATTTAATATAATAATAATATTAAACTTGTATATTTTTATTATTAATTTTATTATTATTAACTGCACATTAGTGCCCTTTAAAACGAGTATTTATTATTGTAATGATTTGTAGTACTTATAAAGAAGAATCGAACTTTAAAAGTAAAAAAATACCGTCTTATTTACTTTGTAAACAATAATTTTTATCAGCTGATTTTAATTATTTTATATTGTATAGTTAAAAACAAGTATAAAGAAAATGTAAACAAACATAAGGGATAATGATAATAAATAAGGATAATGATAATGATGTTATAAGGGATAATGATTAATAAAGTTGTTTTATCTCCAGTAGGGAGAAAAAGTTATGATTTTGAATTAGTTTAGAGGGACTAAAACAGGTCTTTTCATCCCTAAACTCAAATAGTAGGGCAAAAAAGTAAAGATTGCAACTTAATTATTTTATAAATAGTAGAAAATGAATGTCTAATTTAATGAAGTTGTTGAAATCAGGTTGCCGGCACTGCGCTTTTTTGACCATGTTTATCTTTGTTTATAACCTGCATCTAAATAACCTTCTATTTGAGTTTAATTCAAATTCTTATTTGTTTTTAATACTGAATCTCTTATATCTGCTATTAAAAGTGCTAATAATTATTGTTATTTATTAAAAAAATAAATAAAAACTGTGCAATGGACGGAAATGTGTATTTTCTTCCTACTGGAGATAAAATATTGTATGTACCCCTCGCGATAATTATCTCCCTCGGCTGCGCCTCGGGAGCTAATTAGAGTTATTCCCTCGGCTTGGTTCCCTCGGCTTGGTTCCCTCGGCTTGGTTCCTTCGGGTTGGTTCCTTCGGCTTCGCCTCAAGAACCAACTTTTTCGCTCAGGGAATAATGGCTTACTTTACTCCCTAGGTGCATAAATAACTATTGTTTTCGCATAAACTCACCTTGAACTCCAGATGTAAACAATCCTCCTTTCTTTCTAATTTGTCTTACATACTACCGACATTTATAAGGTAACATTTTATTTTTATGTTAACTATATATTTAATTGTGTTTATTATCATTATCATTTTTCTTTAATTTTGGATTTTTTTTGCAAAACTATAATCGATATTAGCTGTTTGTACGATGTAGTTTATGCTGAGTTTCCCTCTTGCTCACGAATTGGCACCACAACATTTCATGGAAGTCATGTGTGGGATTTCCACACCGGTACTTACGATTCACTTCCGGGCTCCAGAAGTGAATCCAATCAAAATTCAAATCAACATATCCAATCAAAATTGGATATGTTGTGTTTAAGTTATTATGATGGTTCTCAAAAAAGTTGATCGCCAGACCGATAAGCAGACACGAGAGTATACATTTTGCCTGATATCCGAAAGAAATTTCTATCCAGAAATGTTTACTTACCTTGGGTCGGAAATAATATACATAAATAAAAAAACACAATAGCTAATGCTATATTGGCAGATCTGTTTTGCATATTAATATTGTTCTTTGTGTTGTATTCATCGTGTAAGTTGTGTAATAACTGTTAGAAAATTAAGATTAATCGTTTAATTTAAATCTTTTTCTACTAATTTACCACAAGGATTGTTATTGTCTATTGATATTTTTATTAGTATATTTTAGTATTATGACATTCTACTACAGCATTAGGTTCATTTACTCTTCTATCTTTACTTTTTTTTATCCTTATCAAATGTTGAATTCGTGAACTTTAGTAGATATTTATCTACAAGCGTTTGAAATATATTCCCTAACTGCATTATCTATTCCTATTCCCAACGATAACTAACTGCCGAACATTTTTAACCTATCTTAAATAATTATTAGTTTTTCGGTATGGTTTTTGTTGGTTTATCGAACTTATTCTTTGCCTAACGAGTGGCTGTGAAACTCTTTCGAGAGTTGTAGAGTAGAGGAAGGAAAATATAGTGCTATATTTTCCTAGAGGGGGTTAATGGAGCTGCACAGAATGGAGAGAGGTAGCTATGGTATAATCGCGTGGTTGGTTTAGCTAACGATAAGCCGATACATAAAGTATGTGAACGAGGTATAGTGTTAGAGGAAGACAGTGTCTGTTAGCCTGATAACAGGTATAGTGTCTGGAGGGCCGAGGGCTGTAATGGCAGCCATAACTCAGAACCCTGTAGCATTACTGAAGCTGCTGCCTCGAAACACCCCTGTATAAACTTTAACCTCGTATAAAAGCAGGCTCGATGATAACATCGCAAACAACCCCAACCTCTAACCTTAATTAATTTAGGTTCGGAAACCTAAGGTATAGGAAGGGAGGAGCCCACAACCTACCCTAAAACCTCATCCCTATATAGCACTGAAATTAAGATGGATTTCATCTTTTATTACCCCCCCCCCCTCTATAGTTACCTCTCTCTTCTCCTCCAACGCAAGACCACCCCCTTTTATACCTCCACTATCTATTTTCCTTCTCTTCCCATCGTAATTTCTGTTTCCCACCCTCCCACAATCCATTAGAGAAAATGAAGGCAAACAAAAAAAAAAAATCAATCGAACCCAATTGGAAAACTTCTCCTTCTCTATTTCCTTCGTCGATTTAATGACAGCTAAAACACTGAATGTATTTAAGTCACCTAATCAAATTAACAACTGTTAGAAAATATAAAATTTATAATTAAAAAGTATAAAGAAGCATAGGTACTATTTAACAAGAAATATTTTAGAGTTGTAGACTAACCCTACCCCATTCATCCACCAACTCATAGCTTTTTTTTAGCTTTGGTACCTAGCTTTAAAGTATGCCATTGTATTGTATAAGGAACATTTCAATAAGGGCTGTTTCGCAGGGAACACTCGGTGTCCCGGTCACTAAATGCGAAAGAAACACTGTCGGATCAAAGAATGGAATAAGACCCTTCACATTGGGTGGCTGTGGCTCGCGCCACTAGTTTCCGTGGCTCATTGGTGGCTCATGAGAGTCAGGATACCCGAATCTCAAGCAATCGGCCGCTCTGGAATCTGGTACGGCCACCAGAATCTGGCACGATCCCTATTTTACTTTAAACCTATTTTTATTTACCTACTTCATAATTTATATTTTTCATCTCACTTTCTCCGAAGTTATGTAGATAAAGTATTGTTTTCAACCAAAACTCCGAAACCCAGTTTTTAACGGAATTATCCATTTGGGTGTTTTTAAGATCATTCGAATGGTTTTTGTCTAGATGTCTCTCTGTGTCACAGTTTTTAAGCTAGAGAATTGAAACATGGTAAAAAAAAAATTATTACATAAAGTTGTGCCGTCCGGAAAATAATAAATTTGTGACATCATTAACCCAAATTCAGCGTAATATATATATAAGACACATATTTCCCTAGAATTTCGTTTTATATCGGCCGCTATATTGAAAATATCGATTTTGCATTGCATGTATACAAGACGCATATTGTTGTCCTGGAATTTAAATCCAAAGGTATTTTTCATATAAGTAGTTTATAAAAATGTAGACTTTTACATCCGAAAATAATTAAAGAACTTATCAACCGCCAAAACTTCGTTGAACAATGTATAAAATGCCTCAAAATGGTGCAATAAAATGGACTATCCTTAACACAGTATGGAACTCAGTAAGATGTTCATTTGATTAGTGGTGGAATGATAATATCAGCAACAACTTGTTATAATGAATTACGTCAGCGAAAGTAGCAAGTTAACACTCGATCAATGGCTGTAGTTTTTTTTTGGGGGGGGGGGGGGGGTGTGTAAAGATTGTGATGGCTTTGATTGATGTGCTTACCATATTGGTGATTGCAGTATGATTTGTTAAATACCACTTTTTATCATCTTTTATTATTATTATTGATCGAGAAAACTAAACACTTTACCTGTCATGGAAATCCCTTCCCTATCATTCAAGTTGGCTATTTCTTTCCTTTAAGAACGGAATTCAAGATCTTGTTAAAAAAAAATCGTTAGACTATTACTAAATTCAGATTGAACGATGATGAAGTTGCAAAGAATATAAAAAAAAAGGTATACACATTCACCTCCTTTATATCGACTCCGACAGACCATTAAACGGTATGATATTAAACGGTATGATTTCATTCAAAGCATTGGCTGAACACTGTGGGAACCTATAGAGTACGACAGAACATGAAACGCTTCTTTTCATTTTGACCAATGAAAAAGAAATTCTAAAGAAATCCTTTTTCCTTAATGTAGACTAGACTGTATTGTAGAAAATTTGCTTTTGATACGTTGTTATATTGCATCAGTTTATTAATGATAGTTCATAAAGCACACATCTAACTATCTCGCTGTCATTTTCATGACTATCTTATAATTCTTATAATCTCAGAGCCTAATGCGTAACTGCTCTGTTTTCGAGGCGCCTTCCCTTGCTACAAAAGAACGAAAACCCTTTTGATTCGTGGATAAAGATTGTCTGAGAGATCCTTTACCGAACACTGAACAATTCGAATGAAATAGAATTTGATTTCTTTACACTTGAAACGAATCGAGAGGTAATCATTTTTCTGAGGGTTATTCAAGTGTTCTTTTTTTTTGTTAACTTTTAACTAATAATTTCTTATGAATCTCAGCTTTAATCATCTTAATCAGGACAATACTAAGCTTAATACGAATCATAGAGTAACTTGATTAGTTTACGCTTTGTATTTTCTTTAAAATATTGAATGACTATAACTATAGACATATAGAATCCAACAACAAGACTATTTTAGAATTGAGAACAAGGTACAAAAGTTCTTTGTTAGGAGTAAAGATTATAAGTTCTCATTCATTCTCAATGCTTGTCAATCAAATGATTGACTAATGATTGAATTTTAATTTCCATTCATCTACTTCGTGATGTCAAACTCTCGATCCTTACTAAATTAATAACAGCGAATAAAGCCTACGCCACACTGTTAAATTATAATTGGCTTGACTGGAAAACTAACAGTTAATAAGAAAGTTCATTTTGTAAAGATTTTCTGACAACTGGTGTAACCAACATTAATTAATTTTAAATTAAGAATCTCACATCGGTTGTCCTATTCTAACCTAGCAAAGAAATTGTTTGTCTTAAGTACCCTCATATTATCATAAAAAGGACTTTTTTCGACATTCGATTCCGAAGGTAGTGATAAACATTAGAAGGAATAAAACGTAACATATCTTACAATTCTAACTAAATATTTTCGTGTAAATCAATTTTTTAACTAAGAGGGTTTATAGGTTCCTATTTTTTTTTTTTTTCTTTTTTGTAAAAGGGCATTTTATATTCAATAAGTTTTTTGTTACCCATTGATCCTTAGGTAAACCTCAAAGTGCTTTGGAGCTAACAATATTATTTTTCCCTCTTATTATTTGCATTAAATGTTATTTGGTAAATTAAAAAAAAAACATATATATATATATATATATTCTACATATGGTACTTAGTCTGCAGCTAAACTATTGTTTGTTTTAATTCCTTCCCTTATTATATAAATATATTTACTTTTTTAAACAATAGAACAATAATAATATGTAGTAAGCTCGAGGCTATAGTTGAATCAATTTAGTATTTTTTTCGTTAATGTTCATAGTTATTCATAAATATGATCAATGATGTTTTGTTGGTTCAAAAGGAATATTCAATTGTCATATAAAGGAACCCAATTTATTGAGATTATAGCTTAAGGTAATATATATGCGTGTGTGTGTGTATCATGTTTTGTATAATGATGAGGTTTTATTACATAATATTGATAGCGGAATAGTTTCTTTGTATTGAACCAAGCCTTTATTGCTGGTTATTTTTATTTATGTAAACAATTTGTTTACTATATTTACTTATGATTAAGTTGAAATGTATGTATATAAAAGAATCCAACTTTGTAAAATAAATTTTAACTTTAGAAGAAATAATCAAATTATCTTTCATTTGCAATCAAAACTAAACACTTGATTAAACCAATTTTGTTCTTGAAATTTGGGATTTTATTTAGGTGTTTTTAAAAATCTGTGATAATTAGAAATGTTTTTATATCAATTCAAATTAGGCGTAGTTTTCAACTTAATAGTTTTAGTTTCTCATGGAATATTTATTAAACATTCCCTCGATTCTTTCCAAAGAGTTGAGAAGTTTAAATTTTTAGGTTGGTCTCTTGGGTAATTTGGAATACTACAGTGTGGATAACATGGAATAACCATAATATTGACCAACCCACATAACTTTATTCACCAATTATTTTATAAATATATTTTTTGTTAAGTATTTTTTTTTTACTTTTATCTATAAAATCTTAATTATTTTATTGTTATTAATTTATTTGTTAATTATTTGATGTGTTAAATTTATTTATTTATTAAGTTTAAATATAGGGTAAAATATATATATATATATATATATATATATATATATATATATATATATATATATATATATATATATATATATGTCTCTTAGCGTTAGAAGATGTTTGATATTTTTAATAATGTTATTTATTTATTACTATATGCAACGTTTATGATGAGTGTACGATTAAAGAAAAATAATGTATTTAAAAAGAAAAGAAGAAAAATTTAAAGCAAAACAGAAAAAAGCAACTCCAAAAAACCCAATTTAGGGTGCGATAAGCCGATTTGAAAATGTATAAATGAATCTCTATATATGTATATGTATACATTATTTAAAATGTTTATTTTCAATAAATGACAATAATGATAAGAATGACTGACTAAATAACCATTAAGACAAAGAGATGTTTAGTCCAATGTACTTTGGGACAAAGGAATATCACACTTCTGTTTTTATCAGGGGAGTAACAGTCTAAAGAAGAATATTCAGTACACCTTCTTTAGATAGTTACTCCCCTGTTTTTTTTATAAGGGTTGTAACAATCTAAAGAAGTGCTGTATTGGATTAGATTTTCAAATCATTTCAATAATGATATATTGATTCAATAACTGTTTCTGCAAATGTAAATGGTATTTCATAATACCCGAAGTTCCTCTACAATGTATTTTTACATCAAAAATCTACATATATGTTTATATATATATATATATATATATATATATATATATATATATATATATATATATATATCGAATTTTGAGTAGTTACCGCAAGTTTGTACGTTATCGAATGAGGATATCCCTACCGTCAATACTTGCTTGATCTGGAGATCACTGGACCGGTTTCGGCTAAACGCCATCATCAGCAGGCTGATGGCGTTTAGCCGAAACCGGTCCAGTGATCTCCAGATCAAGCAAGTATTGACGGTAGGGATATCCTCATTCGATATATATATATATATATATATATATATATATATATATATATATATATATATATAATGAAAATCATCATTAGTACTATTTATTTATGAAGCATATTATTGTTTAAACTGTAAACAAATGATTCTATTGCACTATGACATGGAACTTACTCTTTGTTCCTTGTAATAATTGATATCAGCGTAAAACAATTTAACTCACTACATTTCAGCTTACACATGCTTCTCACAAAATAAAAAAAAGATACCTTTATATTTTGATTAATAATGTCCGACGCCCGCATCCTACAAAAAACTATTTTTCATTATTTTCCAAATCGACTAATTTCCTAGTAACGACTTCCGAAAATCATTTTTGTTTTTTAATTTTCGAAAAAAGAAATGGGCGAGGGTTATATGAATAGGTCCCATAAAGTAATTAAACTTCAGCCATTGTTAATCATTTTTATCAGATGTGTTTTTTTTGTGTGTGTTCGTCATAAAAGTTAATATTGACTGAAAACCTTTTTCTAATTTTAACTTAACTAACCTTCTTATAAGAAAAAGACCATTATGACGAAGATCGGACATAAAAAACACGAAATGACTTCCTTTTACAACAAATGAAGATCCAATGGTGTTAATTAAATTTGTCTACGCAAGCGTCATGTTGTTTTCTTTATTATTATTGGTATCCTTAAAAGTTATACTTCGCACGCGCATGTGTTATACATGAGATGTAACCTGTCGACGTTTTATATATCCTTATTTAATATTTTTTATATATTTTTTCTTGTTAAAATCGCGTTCTGAAAATCAAAATGAGTTCTTGTTAATTTTCTTTTACTTTTATAGTATCCCATTTATTTATGCTGTTTGAATCAGTATATTCTTCTGCTTCTTATGTATTTTAAATGTTAATGCTGTATGTATTTCATCTTGTTTGTCTAATTAAATACAGTACGAATTGAGATGACTGTTTTTTTACACAAATTTATTCTTCCTTATAAAGTAAATTCTTGTTTTTTTTTCATTTCTTCTCACATAATGATGCTATTTATTTGTTCTTTCAATTAAGTATTTTTTAATTTTCAAGTATGTTATTTTCATTTATTTTTTGTTTTCTTCTTATTTCTACTGAGTATTTATTCTATTTGCAATGCTTCATTGCTAATAAGTCTATAATTATTATTAGAAACAAGTGTAAAAAGTTAATTATTAATTTTTTGTATGTTTTATTTATTGAGTTGTGAAGTAATTATATTTTAATTTAATTCTTTTTGATATTCTGTATTCTTGCTGCGTATAAGTTCAGTGTTGTTACATTGAACAATATGTTCTTTTTAATTATTTGAATATAATAAATATTAATTATTTAATGGATTCAAGGAAAACAATAAAATATAATAAATCTAAAAGTTAAAATTTAATTTTATTCCATGCCTGAAGGATTCAAACAATTCATGTTATTTTCAAAAATTAGCATAGCGCCCGAACGAAGCCGATCAAGACTATAAATTATAATTATTGATACTTTTTACCCTCTATTTGGGGTCTAATATCTCTATTTGGGTTTAATATGTTAGCTCTTCTAGAAGATGTTTGTGTCGCGTCACCACATGCAGGTAGTCAAGGCACAATGGTAGTCATAATTGCTATCATATTATCAGTAAATATTTAATTAGGTTGAATCAATGTCAAATTTTATTGTGTTTGTAAATAATGTTCAAAATGAAAATGACGAACTCTCATGGAGGTGATATAATTATTTTAAGAAAAATACATTTATAAGTTTCTACCATGCTACTCTGAATCACTGAATTAAAGAAAAAATGTGATAAGATGACCTTACATAAAGGGTCGAAACGTCTCACAATTAAAGTCATGAAAATTATATAAATTTGATTACTTTTATTAACACCTGAAAAATCCATCAATAAAAAATTAATTATAAATATTTAAAGAAGGTGTCAAGTTTAACAACTATTTTTCAATAAGAAATATAATGTTAATAATCCAAAGAATAACAATATGCAACAAACAATTATATTTTTTTAAACAAAGAAATACTAAATATGTATGCATTCATCCTCAAGTTTTAGTTTTTTTTTTTTTTTTTTTAATTTATTTCGGTTATTTGAGAATATATGATCATCATTGTGTTGACATCTAGTTAGTTTTTTATAATAAGACCTCCTAAGAATTAAAATAGTCCAAACAATTTTTAAGTCAACATACCTTGTATCATTTGAATTGAAAATTATTTGTTGCGGAAGGCGTTAGGCATTTGAAGTTAAGAAAAAAACCTTTAAGGACTGATGAGATAAGACTAGGAGTATATAAAAAAGAAGGGTGAGTTTATCCACACGCTGGCCCTGTCCGCTGCTACAAGTAAGTCCAACACAAGACGAAGAAAAAAAAAAAAATAAAATAAAAAAAAAAAATATATATATATATATATATATATATATATATATATATATATATATATATATAAGGTTTGTGGCCTCAGAGATCCGGAGCGTTTTCTGTTGAAGGTCTAATGGGTTGTTAATGCTCCTGCGAGATGCCAGCATAGCCGGCTACTCCAGGATAGAACCTGGGCTTATCTCACCACACGGATCTAATGCTAAACAGTGTCATTAGGCTTCGGAAAGAAGAAGGAGAGAAAAAAAGGAAAGAATGCTGTCGGAGACAGATATCTGTTCGACATCTATCGGCTCGTAAACACCCCATATGTCATGTAGACGTGCCACTCATTCATTCCTTCTCCTTTAGAATCTAACTTCTCAGCACAAAAACCTTATTCCTCTTTTACAAAACGGTTTCACATCTTATATTTACCTCGAGTATGTCTTGGATGGAAGAAATTCAATAGTCATTTAGAAAGACATTATCATTGAAAAGCAAGAAAAAGTTTAACATTAGTATTTGTTGAACGTTTATCTCATTCAATTTTATGTATTACTACTGGGGTACCACAGGATTCATTTTATAAAGGTGTTAGTAATGTCTATTATATAGCTAAATGATTTATTATAATCATTAAATACCTTTGGATAAACAATGTTCTTTGTTTGAAAACATGTTGTAAAGAAAAGTGCTGTTAAAAACTCCATTTAGTACAAAAAATAACACCTCTTTTCTTTTCATTTCGTCTTCTCAGCTCATTTTTGAATTATATATAATATGATAGTGCATACATACCCTATAAAAGCCTATCGAACCAAGGGATACTTGGTGAAAGTTTCATTCAAATCAGTCTGGTAGTTTTAGGGATTGGTGTCTATAAAATGCGATTGTACAGTACATGCGCCTATGACAATCCTGACAAACCAAAGGAATTCATGATGAAGTTACATGATGAAAGTTTCATTCAAAGAGTCGTCTAGTATATGGGGATTGGTCTCTATAATAGCGACTGTATACTACATGCCTAATGCCACGAACCAAGGGAATACCATGATGAAGGTTAAAGAGAATTTTGATAAAATTAAGGTTATCCCAATAAAATAAACAAGATAATTAATATAAAAATACCATTTTTAAAATCTAGCTTTATTTTCAACATTTTTCTTCTTTTTTTAATATATATTTATTATTTTTTTGGTTTCTGTATTCTTCACCTAAATTGTTTTCATGTACAAAATTTGGGGGAAGATTGAAAGACGGGAAGTGGTTTAAAATTGGGGTAATAGGTGTGCGATGAAACTTACAAAGCAAAGTAATATTAGACAATTTTTTTGGTTTCTGTATTCTTCACCTAAATTGTTTCCATGTGCAAAATTTGGGGAAGATTGAAAGATGGGAAGTGGTTCAAAATTGAGGTAATAGGTGTGCGTGTGCGATGAAACTTACAAAGCAAAGTAATATAAGACCAGTAAAAATTATATTGAAAGAAAATAAAATTCGGCTAAATTAAAAATATAAATATATTTATGAACTAGCTGGGTACCCTTGCTTTGCTGCGGAGTGACTTATTTTTAATTTGATGGGTTTATAAACCTACCATCAAGAAACTTTTAAATCATTTTTCTAATCGAGAATATTTAGATTCTATCCCTCCCCTTATTTCTATACCCCCTCCCCTTTGATAATATAATTTGTAAATATTATACAAAATTACTAATTAATTCCGACTACTGATGAAAAATTCTTAAATTTTATCTTTGGAGGAAGAGCAGCGGTATTTTCCTTCTGTATCCCCCCCCCCCTTGTCTTTTCACATTCCTGAGTTAAAATTAGAATTATCTTTGTATAAACATTGCATTAAACATACAGTGTGTCTCAAGATACAGTATCAGAAAATTTTTCTTATTTTTGGGTTTTCGAAAAAAAGTAATTCTTTATAAAAACTCCTGCTTGTTCTTAAACCTCTAAAAATTATAAAATTTTCTTGATTATGTGTACAGGGTGTTCTGCTTTTTGAAAACTTTAAAATATGACCAAGAGTAAACTACCCTTATTTTCGATGGTGTCGAATAATATTATTTAGAAAAGTGGTTCAGAATTGCAAAAAACGTATAAATATTGAATATTATTTTATTTTATGAATAATTATTAAATTTTAGTTAATTTTCTGAAATATTAAATTTTAGTTGTTTTTTTTCAAAAAAAATAACAACAAGCTCACTACAACAAATAATTCTCTTTGGATTTTTATAATAAACAAGTGTATAGCTTGGAAGAGTTAAAGGAAAAAATTAAACAGGCCTCTGCCAATATTCCCCTTGAGCAAGTTCACCATGCTTGTATAAAATTCATAAATATCTTGGAACTCTATCTTGGGACACACTGTATATATTTTATATGTTTACATCCAAAATAGGAGCCATTTCTCAAATATTAACTTCCTAACTTTAGAAGATCGGTCTGGACTCAATTCCCCATCTTTTCTTACTTTTCCCTATGTTTCCCTTAGGAATAAAATGTTGTACAATACCTATTGGCAGATATCAATATAATTTAGAAATTATTATAAGTACTACGTATACACTTGAAGATTTAATTTTAGCGTTTTTAAGAAATGGTGATAATTATGTTATAACGGTTTTAGGCATGGTAAGGTGTGATTTATAAGCAAATGTCTTATTTTCGGGTTTCAATTTCGGTTAAATACATTTTTTATAAAAAATAAAATTAGAATTTTGAAATATATTTAGAAGCCCCATTCTCCGCCCCATATAAAGCTAGCAAAAATTGTTATTGCCTATTACACCCGCAGAATTTAGCTTAACATTGTACCTAAAAACCAACAAAATGTGTTCTGCCGTTTGAACAAGATTGACGCACAGACAAACAGACACAACATTTTCTAAACTTAAATTCGTTACCAGGACTGCTTATTTAGTGCATATACAAAATTTAAACCCAATCGGATAAATGTATAGTCACCACTCCAATTTTATATATATTTTTTATTAATATTTTAATTTATTATTTGTATTAATCATTGTCAATAACTTATAATGATTATTAAAATGATAGATTTCTTGTGTTAGTAGTAAAGAAATGGCCGGTTTGTTTACATCTAATTAATTCGAAAGCCATATTGGATTTTATTACATGACTTGTTCTGAATAATTACCTCGAATCTTTCAATAAACCCAATTCTTAATCGAAAAGAAGTATTTAAAATCTATGTTAATGTTTTGTACATTGCGTTTTATAATACAATTTTTAAACAAATTCATTTTAATGTTATTTTTCTTATTTTTAAGTTTCTAGGTAGTATTCATACTACGGAAAGATTAAATTTTAATTTAAATCAAATTATAATTATCATTAACTACGGGAGACATACAGAGAAAAATAGACTCCAGCACCGGGACTTATTTTTCCTTCGATAAGTATAAATCTTGCATATATAGATGTTTTCCAAATCGTTATTTATGAAATCGAATGATATTAAGTATGTATAACATTGACAATAATATCTCTTTTGGTTAAATTTTGGGGATTTTAAACAATATAAAGGCTATAAAGAACATTTACGACGTGGTGAAAGAACGTTAAAGGTATTTGATTCTATTGTTTTGTATTGACACGGTCATTAAAATTTACATGTATGAACTATCTAATATATTATACCTATAATACAGGGTGATTAATTTTTAATTCTAGTAGTTCTGTGAACAGTAGACCTCGCGAAAATTGAAATAAATTTAAACGTTACAGAGGGTATATTTAAATACGAATCTATAGGTATAACTCGATTTCCCGAGAAAAATCTAGTTTCTGTGAAAATAATTTTAAACGCGGACAGTGAGAGGTGGGGTTCGATTCCCCGCTGGGGCGAAGTTATTTTTATGGTATTTGTAAAATTTTAATTCGAAAATAAACCATAAAAATCTCGATTCCCCGCTGGGGTGAAGTTATTTTTATGGTATTTGTAAAATTTTAATTCGAAAATAAACCATAAAAATCTATTTCAATTACATAGAGGATAAATGAGAACCCGAGGAGAAATCGATAAATTAATATAAGCAATAAATTTGGGCGCACTCCCCCTCAAAAACTCTGAAAAAACATTATTTCTCGAAAACTATTCCAACGATTTTTAATTCTTTTTTTAATATGTAGTTTATTTAAATACGAATTTAACGGTATAAGTCGTTTTCCCGGGAAAAATCTAGCTTCTGAGAAAATAATTTTAAACGCGGAGAGTGAGAGGCCGGGTTCGATTCCCTTCAGGGAAGGTTATTTTTATGGTAATTTTAAACATTTTTTAAACAAAAACCCATGTACATCGATTTTAATGTCTTAAAGGAACATTTATTCCAAATTTCAAGAAAAAATTAAATATTTTTTTCTTTTTTTTTCGAAAAAAGTCTAAATAACATTTTTTTTAAATTTATATGAATTTTTTTATAAAAAAAACAACTATATATATTTATTTTCCCAACTTGAAGTAACATTCATGCCAAATTTCAAGATAAAGAAAAAATAAATTAGAAAAAACCTTTTTTGTTTTATTTTTTTTTAAATTTAAAAATGAAATTCATTAAATATAAAACTCATACGTTGTTTTTTATATGACTTTAAAGAACATCTATGCCAAATTTGAAGAAAATCTAATAAAGCGTTTAGCCGTTAGCGCGTAACTAACATTTTTAGACGAAATGCCTATGAATTGGTCTAGTACCTGGGGAAGACTGGGGAACAAAAAAGTTAAAACATAGACCTCGCTTCGCTCGGTCAATAAAACAAAATTAAATTTATACAGGGCCCTCTAAACGGAACAAAAGAGTTCCTATGAACCATATTTCAATTTTTACTTGTTCAGCAGTCATAGCAACTTTCAAACACCCCGACTTCTTCAAGAAAAATGTAGGCCTGAATGACCAATACAATTGCTCTATTTATAAGAGTTACCAGCTTTGAAATCATAAATTAAATTTTTTTAAATAAATATCGTCACAATTTTGATCCCCTATAAGTTACCTTTGTCTTGTAATCAACGTATGTGTTAGATAAATTTAAAAAGTTAGATAAGTTAATGAAACAGGTTAATTTTTTTAGTTTTCTAACACGTACGTTGTTTATAAATGTAATATTCAAACCCCCGTTAAATATTGTAACCTTTTTACCCTGACTGATTTGAGATCACAAACACATTCATCTTCAACTTCAGCTCGCATTTACTTTTACAGCTCTATTTTCATTTTCAACCCTTTTATGTCGTAACCTCCACCCCCTTTTCATCTAAATCTAAATGCACCTATTATACTTAAAATATATGTACTTCACCAACATATCTGTTTATCCCTGAAACTATATTCTTTCACTTGCATTGCCATCTACTTTTGCAGTACAACCTTCACTTTTACCTATAAATACTTCAAAAAATCTCTATTTATTCCTACACCTACTCTTTCACATGCATCGCCAATTACTTCTACATTTCAATTGTTGACTTTTTTTTATATTATAGCCGCTACCTCTACCTTCACCTACACTTACGTATGTTTCTAACCAAAAACTCTATTTATTCCTACGCCTGACCTTTCTCTTTACCTCTCCATCTGAACCTCACCTAGCACCTAGACTTCCCTAATCTCTCTGTCCACAGCTATACCTTAAGTTACATCCAGGACCTTAACCTGCATCTTCTTCTCGGTTATCTTAACTCTTCTAACAACTTCTTTATAACCAACCTGCCTCCTCATCCTTTGACTTACATTTCATCTATTCTTTCATCCGCATGTCTAATACCCCCCCCCCCCCCTTATATCTAATCTTCTATACCTGAATTTGCATCCTTCTTCTTCACCACCACCTCAATCTTAAAATATTTCTTTCCCCTAAGTCTCCATCTATGTCCTCTAATATTTTCTTTTATCTCCACCTTTTTCTATTTACCTCAAGCTGATTTATTTATATTTCTACATCATCACAACCAGCTCATTCACACCATCTTAACGTTAAAATTTATCCATTACTTCTCCTTCCTCCTGAGCCTATGTCTCCATCTATATCTCCACCTTCTTCTATTTATCTACCAGAAAGTGATTTATTTATATCGACTGCATCCTCACCACCATTCACTCACTGTAGATCTAATTCTTTAGATCGATCTAGATAACTTTTAACCTTCGAGATGATTCAGAGGAATCAACATAAGGTAACACTTACGAAATGACATTCAGTCTAACATCAGACAAATCTGTCTTTATAATTTCAACTCATTGAGTCCTACGCATTTTGAATGGAAACAAAGTCTTAACTTTTAACTTGAATCGTTGAATTAATGGTAGCAAGACACTTGGAACTAAATCAGGTAATCTGTTTAAATTTTTTTTTTGTGTTGTAGATTTTTTTTAATCTCGTAGAGTGGAAGCCAGAGGAAAGTTAAAGTGGTCTCATTCATTGCAAAGGGGTCTCCTGAAGGAGATTTTTTTTCACCCGTTGAAAAATCTCTACTGTAGGTAGGTTCTTTTGTGGTATATCATATTTCTTCGTCAACCTTTTTATATCCTCGGTTAAAAGTCGTCTCGTTGGTTTTGCAGTTGAAGAATACAAGGCAATCTTAGCAGATTAATTAGACTTGGTGCCTTATCTTCTTGAAACTACCTCCTTCACGACCCCAAAGTCTCTCATGTCATTTGTCCTCAAGTTGGTTCTTATAACCCGACACACCTTCTCACTTCAAAAAAAAAAAAAAAATCAACCTTAGAAAAACAACATTAATATGGGAACAACCAACCTAATTATGACCGTCTAAATTTAAATAAACTCGGACAATTAGTTTTTATGATATAGTGGCTCGTTAAAATAATGACGGACACGAGACCATAATGTTTCCTGGTTTCTGTGTAAGAGTTTTTGAATGCTGAGACGAAAAAAATCAGAGAAATGCAGATATCTATTTTTAAATGATCTGATCACAATAAAAATAAATAATACAGTGATCAGTGATAATAAAAGTTCTGTAAAATCTATCAAACTTGGTTTTCCAAATTAAGTTAAGTCCAAATTTCTCATGTACCTACAGTTTTCCTGGAAAATTTACCTAAAGTTCGGAAAAATTGTGTTTTTGGGGTTGTTTTAACCAATTTGTTTAGGCTAAAACAATTTTGAAAAAAAAAAAAAAATCTGCGTTTAAATGTCTTCAAATCAAGCAGAACATGAATCTTTAGTTAAGAAAATTCTGCTAAGCTTACTTTTTTTTTTTTTTTTTTTTTTTTTTTTGGCAAATTGAAAAATTGGTTTTTCCTTTTATTGGTCTTATTATTTCTATTTTTTGGTTAGGGGCGGGGAACACCATTGCTAATCATCAAAAGTAATAGTATTTGACATGTAGACTATATAGGGTACAAAACTTGATTAAATTGTGATTTTGATCCATTTTTTTTAGTATTCCAGTTCTGATCCATGGTTTAAAGATTTGTAAACTCCCAATAAATCTCTTTATTGACAAAAATGTTTTTGGTGAAAAATTGGGTCGAAAAACCCCATATACACAATTTTTCTAAACTTTAGGCGCATTTTTCAGGAAAACTTTGCGAATAGGAGCGATTTGGACTTCAGATTCGAATTAGCACACATTAGTATTTTAGAAAATAACATTTTAATTCTGGTGTTTTTTCAGACTAATTAATAACATGATCAAGTTAAAAGAAATCTTGTTTTTTTTTTTATATCGTTTATTTTTCCTAGTTAAAGAAGAGTCGTTGAGTTAAGGTATAAATTAGAAAAGACTAAGTAGATAGAGCAGGTACAAACGAATATTTCAAATGAGTGAAATAACCGCAGGAGAATACTGATTTAGAACTACACTCGGAACACACTTGAGTGTTATTTAATAGCGTTATCTTTGTCGTGTGTCGCTGGCACGAACCAAAAAAAAAAAAAAAATACAAAATGGAAGAGAAACAAGGCTTGTGTTTTAATGGTTTCTGTTGCTGTGGCTGTCGACTGTTTAACCAGCCTCCGAGTCTAATGTTACTCTGTATATTTCCCCTAATGAACCATAAACTCGAGCTTTCAATATTTATGGAAACAAAAAGCCAAAGAAGGTTTTAGTCGAAGCTCTTAAAATCCAACGACCTCATTGTTTTCAAACTTGTTCCAACCGTCATTACCCTTGCAGCCGTAAGATTTAACCCTTCTTGAACCATAAGAAACAATTCTACTACTTAGTTTTTATTTCTTTTACCCTACACTAAGAAAAGTTTTTATTTTCGCACTTTGAGGATAGGCAATTTTTTTTATAGACAACAAGATCATTTTAATTTATTATAATTAAATAACAGTTCTATAATGATATTTAAAGAGCTGTGTTTAGTTTTCTCATCTTGGGTAAAGCGATTACTCTCTATAAGTTACTATATTTACTGTATAGGGTGTCCTGAACGAAACCACACATCTTCGGGATCTTATAGGAAATTATAGACGTTAAACAAAAACTCTAAGGAACATGCGTCAGAAATCTGATTCGTTTTATGATATTCGCGAAAAATAATACAAATCGTCCGTCGTTTTTACGTTCAACCATAAAATTCTCAAAAATTACGCATTTTACCATAAAATAATTTAAAATAAACCTTCCAGAGCATCGAATTCTGAGTTGAATGAGACCAATCCCAGAATCCCAGCTCTTTAAAAACAAAGCGCTGATTTTCAGCAAAGATCTACGTCCATGTTACTTCAATTAGTTGATCTATCAATTAAGATGACCTCCATCAACTCTCTAATTCCTGAAGAATTTTAAACAAGGGTTTTTTGTCTTGTCAAAGGAGCCAAAGTTAGGAACTCAATAAGATTCACTTAAAGACATTTTGGTGAGAAGCTTAGTCTATAATCAAGAATTTTAAGGAGGGACGTACAAAATAGTCACAGGTGGCACATAGCTTCCTTGCGTTCTCGAAAACTATTCCAACGATTTTTAATTCTTTTTTTAATATGTAGTTTATTTAAATACGAATTTAACGGTATAAGTCGTTTTCCCGGGAAAAATCTAGCTTCTGAGAAAATAATTTTAAACGCGGAGAGTGAGAGGCCGGGTTCGATTCCCTTCAGGGAAGGTTATTTTTATGGTAATTTTAAACATTTTTTAAACAAAAACCCATGTACATCGATTTTAATGTCTTAAAGGAACATTTATTCCAAATTTCAAGAAAAAATTAAATATTTTTTTCTTTTTTTTTCGAAAAAAGTCTAAATAACATTTTTTTTAAATTTATATGAATTTTTTTATAAAAAAAACAACTATATATATTTATTTTCCCAACTTGAAGTAACATTCATGCCAAATTTCAAGATAAAGAAAAAATAAATTAGAAAAAACCTTTTTTGTTTTATTTTTTTTTAAATTTAAAAATGAAATTCATTAAATATAAAACTCATACGTTGTTTTTTATATGACTTTAAAGAACATCTATGCCAAATTTGAAGAAAATCTAATAAAGCGTTTAGCCGTTAGCGCGTAACTAACATTTTTAGACGAAATGCCTATGAATTGGTCTAGTACCTGGGGAAGACTGGGGAACAAAAAAGTTAAAACATAGACCTCGCTTCGCTCGGTCAATAAAACAAAATTAAATTTATACAGGGCCCTCTAAACGGAACAAAAGAGTTCCTATGAACCATATTTCAATTTTTACTTGTTCAGCAGTCATAGCAACTTTCAAACACCCCGACTTCTTCAAGAAAAATGTAGGCCTGAATGACCAATACAATTGCTCTATTTATAAGAGTTACCAGCTTTGAAATCATAAATTAAATTTTTTTAAATAAATATCGTCACAATTTTGATCCCCTATAAGTTACCTTTGTCTTGTAATCAACGTATGTGTTAGATAAATTTAAAAAGTTAGATAAGTTAATGAAACAGGTTAATTTTTTTAGTTTTCTAACACGTACGTTGTTTATAAATGTAATATTCAAACCCCCGTTAAATATTGTAACCTTTTTACCCTGACTGATTTGAGATCACAAACACATTCATCTTCAACTTCAGCTCGCATTTACTTTTACAGCTCTATTTTCATTTTCAACCCTTTTATGTCGTAACCTCCACCCCCTTTTCATCTAAATCTAAATGCACCTATTATACTTAAAATATATGTACTTCACCAACATATCTGTTTATCCCTGAAACTATATTCTTTCACTTGCATTGCCATCTACTTTTGCAGTACAACCTTCACTTTTACCTATAAATACTTCAAAAAATCTCTATTTATTCCTACACCTACTCTTTCACATGCATCGCCAATTACTTCTACATTTCAATTGTTGACTTTTTTTTATATTATAGCCGCTACCTCTACCTTCACCTACACTTACGTATGTTTCTAACCAAAAACTCTATTTATTCCTACGCCTGACCTTTCTCTTTACCTCTCCATCTGAACCTCACCTAGCACCTAGACTTCCCTAATCTCTCTGTCCACAGCTATACCTTAAGTTACATCCAGGACCTTAACCTGCATCTTCTTCTCGGTTATCTTAACTCTTCTAACAACTTCTTTATAACCAACCTGCCTCCTCATCCTTTGACTTACATTTCATCTATTCTTTCATCCGCATGTCTAATACCCCCCCCCCCCCTTATATCTAATCTTCTATACCTGAATTTGCATCCTTCTTCTTCACCACCACCTCAATCTTAAAATATTTCTTTCCCCTAAGTCTCCATCTATGTCCTCTAATATTTTCTTTTATCTCCACCTTTTTCTATTTACCTCAAGCTGATTTATTTATATTTCTACATCATCACAACCAGCTCATTCACACCATCTTAACGTTAAAATTTATCCATTACTTCTCCTTCCTCCTGAGCCTATGTCTCCATCTATATCTCCACCTTCTTCTATTTATCTACCAGAAAGTGATTTATTTATATCGACTGCATCCTCACCACCATTCACTCACTGTAGATCTAATTCTTTAGATCGATCTAGATAACTTTTAACCTTCGAGATGATTCAGAGGAATCAACATAAGGTAACACTTACGAAATGACATTCAGTCTAACATCAGACAAATCTGTCTTTATAATTTCAACTCATTGAGTCCTACGCATTTTGAATGGAAACAAAGTCTTAACTTTTAACTTGAATCGTTGAATTAATGG
The DNA here is from genome assembly GCA_951217055.1 of Gerris lacustris. Classification (NCBI taxonomy): domain Eukaryota; kingdom Metazoa; phylum Arthropoda; class Insecta; order Hemiptera; family Gerridae; genus Gerris; species Gerris lacustris. The sequence continues at coordinate 40,479,447 of OX578277.1, read as the reverse complement.
TAGCAAGACACTTGGAACTAAATCAGGTAATCTGTTTAAATTTTTTTTTTGTGTTGTAGATTTTTTTTAATCTCGTAGAGTGGAAGCCAGAGGAAAGTTAAAGTGGTCTCATTCATTGCAAAGGGGTCTCCTGAAGGAGATTTTTTTTCACCCGTTGAAAAATCTCTACTGTAGGTAGGTTCTTTTGTGGTATATCATATTTCTTCGTCAACCTTTTTATATCCTCGGTTAAAAGTCGTCTCGTTGGTTTTGCAGTTGAAGAATACAAGGCAATCTTAGCAGATTAATTAGACTTGGTGCCTTATCTTCTTGAAACTACCTCCTTCACGACCCCAAAGTCTCTCATGTCATTTGTCCTCAAGTTGGTTCTTATAACCCGACACACCTTCTCACTTCAAAAAAAAAAAAAAAATCAACCTTAGAAAAACAGAAGAGAAATAAAAAACTCGACTCCCAACAGACTGCTCTGAAAAATGAAGAATAAAATAAAACAAATACCAGTGGCATGAAGGAATAAAGCACGCGATAACTCTTAAAAGGGTTATTCATTTTTTCAAAGTTAGAAACCCGGCCAAAAGACAAATTACCTACTTTAATAAAAGCTGACTTTGCTCTCTTATACAATAATATAATACCATGAATTATTCCGCATAATTCACTTAGCTTAACATACTTCTTGCTCTTGCTATATTTATTTAATTGAAGTTGCCTATTAATCTACTCCTTTTTTCCTTCTTTCTTACCTAATTGTAGATGAAGGGTATTTAATTCTTTTTTACTCTCTTTGTTATATATCTAATTGCATTGTTGAAATAAACATTTTTTTTTCTTTAACTCTCCAACACTTAACACGTAAGAAACTATATTTAAATATTGTAAGATATTGTGTTTCTTTCATAGTTATATTTACAGTGGATTTATCAGATGTTTGAATTTTATAATATATTGTACTTCTTTCTTGCACTTATTTATTTTGTTCATTTTAATGTTTTTAACTAGCTAAGCATTTATTTTGTTGCTCATAGTATATATTTTGTATTTATGATAGTATTCGAATAAAATTAATTTATCATTTTTCTCAAAACTCAAAGGATGCTATAGTCTTAAGTTGTCAATAGCGTATGTATAATACTTGGTTTCGACTTATCTAATTGTTCATTACCTTCAACATTCCAAGACAGAAATCCGTTTGAGACATCAGGGATCTTATCTGCCGGTCTGTCTGTCGTTCAATTTTTGCGAACCAATATACCTTAGATATTATTAACATAACTTGATTTTAATTAAATTTAGATGTTAGTTGATAATTAACCGATTGTTGGTCCCATAAGTTTCAACCGTCGGCGCCTATTTGTTTCTCATCCGCACATTCACCTAAACATACATTAAACGACAGACAGACACATTACGAAAAATGGGCTAAGTATGTTCATCAAATTTCATTCGTACGAGTAGTTCGGAGACTTTAAAATGTTCGTTCTTAAGAATGATCACATAGCTTCCGTTACCTTCGATAGGCTCGGAAGCAATTAAATAAATTAGACAATAATGGGTTGCAAAAGGATAACATCAATAAAGTAGTGATAGGATGCGAGGAAGCTATGTGCCATACTAATTGGCAGACTATTTTGTTCCTATTATTATTTCATCATTTATTCATTATCACTTGTTTTTTAATTGGCTATATTTCGTTGTCCTGTGGAACATATTCATACCTATAAAACATCGTATAGACCACCTAATTTTAATCATTAGATTAAGTTTCTATGGATAATTATAATAACTTTATTAATAAATAACGGTAAAATTATTGATTATTCTCGCCTGTCATGAAAATTGTTCTTATTAGGATTCAGTTTCTGGTCATTAATATTACATACGTAAAAAGATTTGCGTCGAGGCTCGGTGCTTGCAGAGAGCGGTGTTCATGCATTTTATCTGCCTTTCCCCAGTTTATGTGATTGTGGAAGTAAGCAATGGACGAAGAAGCATACAATTAATATGGGAACAACCAACCTAATTATGACCGTCTAAATTTAAATAAACTCGGACAATTAGTTTTTATGATATAGTGGCTCGTTAAAATAATGACGGACACGAGACCATAATGTTTCCTGGTTTCTGTGTAAGAGTTTTTGAATGCTGAGACGAAAAAAATCAGAGAAATGCAGATATCTATTTTTAAATGATCTGATCACAATAAAAATAAATAATACAGTGATCAGTGATAATAAAAGTTCTGTAAAATCTATCAAACTTGGTTTTCCAAATTAAGTTAAGTCCAAATTTCTCATGTACCTACAGTTTTCCTGGAAAATTTACCTAAAGTTCGGAAAAATTGTGTTTTTGGGGTTGTTTTAACCAATTTGTTTAGGCTAAAACAATTTTGAAAAAAAAAAAAAAATCTGCGTTTAAATGTCTTCAAATCAAGCAGAACATGAATCTTTAGTTAAGAAAATTCTGCTAAGCTTACTTTTTTTTTTTTTTTTTTTTTTTTTTTGGCAAATTGAAAAATTGGTTTTTCCTTTTATTGGTCTTATTATTTCTATTTTTTGGTTAGGGGCGGGGAACACCATTGCTAATCATCAAAAGTAATAGTATTTGACATGTAGACTATATAGGGTACAAAACTTGATTAAATTGTGATTTTGATCCATTTTTTTTAGTATTCCAGTTCTGATCCATGGTTTAAAGATTTGTAAACTCCCAATAAATCTCTTTATTGACAAAAATGTTTTTGGTGAAAAATTGGGTCGAAAAACCCCATATACACAATTTTTCTAAACTTTAGGCGCATTTTTCAGGAAAACTTTGCGAATAGGAGCGATTTGGACTTCAGATTCGAATTAGCACACATTAGTATTTTAGAAAATAACATTTTAATTCTGGTGTTTTTTCAGACTAATTAATAACATGATCAAGTTAAAAGAAATCTTGTTTTTTTTTTTATATCGTTTATTTTTCCTAGTTAAAGAAGAGTCGTTGAGTTAAGGTATAAATTAGAAAAGACTAAGTAGATAGAGCAGGTACAAACGAATATTTCAAATGAGTGAAATAACCGCAGGAGAATACTGATTTAGAACTACACTCGGAACACACTTGAGTGTTATTTAATAGCGTTATCTTTGTCGTGTGTCGCTGGCACGAACCAAAAAAAAAAAAAAAAATACAAAATGGAAGAGAAACAAGGCTTGTGTTTTAATGGTTTCTGTTGCTGTGGCTGTCGACTGTTTAACCAGCCTCCGAGTCTAATGTTACTCTGTATATTTCCCCTAATGAACCATAAACTCGAGCTTTCAATATTTATGGAAACAAAAAGCCAAAGAAGGTTTTAGTCGAAGCTCTTAAAATCCAACGACCTCATTGTTTTCAAACTTGTTCCAACCGTCATTACCCTTGCAGCCGTAAGATTTAACCCTTCTTGAACCATAAGAAACAATTCTACTACTTAGTTTTTATTTCTTTTACCCTACACTAAGAAAAGTTTTTATTTTCGCACTTTGAGGATAGGCAATTTTTTTTATAGACAACAAGATCATTTTAATTTATTATAATTAAATAACAGTTCTATAATGATATTTAAAGAGCTGTGTTTAGTTTTCTCATCTTGGGTAAAGCGATTACTCTCTATAAGTTACTATATTTACTGTATAGGGTGTCCTGAACGAAACCACACATCTTCGGGATCTTATAGGAAATTATAGACGTTAAACAAAAACTCTAAGGAACATGCGTCAGAAATCTGATTCGTTTTATGATATTCGCGAAAAATAATACAAATCGTCCGTCGTTTTTACGTTCAACCATAAAATTCTCAAAAATTACGCATTTTACCATAAAATAATTTAAAATAAACCTTCCAGAGCATCGAATTCTGAGTTGAATGAGACCAATCCCAGAATCCCAGCTCTTTAAAAACAAAGCGCTGATTTTCAGCAAAGATCTACGTCCATGTTACTTCAATTAGTTGATCTATCAATTAAGATGACCTCCATCAACTCTCTAATTCCTGAAGAATTTTAAACAAGGGTTTTTTGTCTTGTCAAAGGAGCCAAAGTTAGGAACTCAATAAGATTCACTTAAAGACATTTTGGTGAGAAGCTTAGTCTATAATCAAGAATTTTAAGGAGGGACGTACAAAATAGTCACAGGTGGCACATAGCTTCCTTGCGTTCTATTTCGTATATTTTAATGATTTTATACTTTTACAACGCATTATGGTCAAATTTATTTCATTTTACCTCCTTTTTTTAAATCTGTCAAAATTGTTTTGATTTTTTAGATGAATTTAAGTATCGATTTAGCAAAATTTAAAGAGCGCACACGGTTTAAATTAATCTGGGGCTATCTGCGGGCTACTTTCAACAAACCATCCAAATATCATAAAAATCAGATGAGTACTTTTGAAGATATAGGTGTAAATAAATGTGTTTGTGTGTATGTTGAAGAGAAACAAATGAATGCAGAAGGTTGAACCTTATATAGGACCAACAATGGGCTAATTATGACCTAAATTTCATTAATATCGGACGAGTAACCAAAAATGTTCCCTGATGTATGAAACTGATTTCTGTCTTGGGATTTTTGAAATCTGACACATTATCACACACTTTTCGTTCTTCTAAACAAACGATCACGTAGCTTCCGTTATCTTCGGTGCTCGGAAGCAATAATGATTTTAAATGGTTTTTGTGTATGCTTTTTTGTTCAGCGTCAAATCCCCTAAAGATACCAAAGTAGTTTTTTTAACCTAGATTTATTATTTAAATCTAACAATCGTAGATAAAGTACGGTACGCAACTCGTGAGAAAACGGCATTTAGCTTTGCTCGTGTGGTTTTACTACCCTCGCTGCCGCTCGGGTGCAAACTCCACACTCGCATGCAAAATGCTACATTCCGCACTCGACGCGTAATGTACAATTACTTAAAAATTTTCAACTTCAAATTGATTTTTCAAGTAGGTTTATCTTATTTCCTAAGTAGGTACTTTTTACAAATAATTCTGTAATAATGCAAATAAATTTATGCATTAGTGTCATAAATGTTGTATTACTTTACTTTTAATTCTTCAGTTGGATTCAAAAAGATTCAATTGACGTTAAACACTTCGATTTAATATTTAGAAATAATTAAGGGGTAGGTTGAGTTGTGTGAATAAGGTAACGTACCAATCACTCTCATGTAATCCTGTCCAGAGATTGTTTTTATAATCTTTATTTTTTCCACACTGAGTCACTTTATTAAACTGTTCCTTGTCCATTTTCCGGTCAAATCTCTATTTAAACAATAAAAATTGATTATAGAATCTGAACGTGGATAAAATATGCTATAAATTATATAAATGAACACACACACATATATTACATTGTTTCTCACGAGTATTTATGCAACAAAAAATAGAGGTAAATAGAGATTAAATAGTAATTTGAGAAGAGTAAGCAAGGAAATTAGGTAACATTTTCCAAAAATATACGCGTTTTGATCATTACTATACGGTATTGTTTTAGTTTTATCATGCGTTTAGTGTCTATTAAACCAGGCGTCTCTTATGTTTTTGGTTAAAGGGCCCGGAATTGGATAAATGGTCCATAGCGGGACGGATGAAGTAAGCAACATCGAGCTATCGGACTTGACAATGATAGACAATACAGATAATGACCTCATAAATCATATTCATTTCGGCCAAGAAAACTCAAATAAAACTCATGCTGATTTTTTTTTATAATGTTTGGAATGGCATTTTATTATGGAAATAACTTTACATTGTTTAGGTTCATTTGCTTACATCTTTCTTGGCGCGGTAATTAAACATCTACGCTATAGAATAATAGATTTAAGAAAGAGGGAATTAATAAAAATCAATAATATTTCTTTACTGGAGTCTAAATTATAGACAAGATAACAATAGATTAAACTAATAGGAGATCAATAATTTTCTTTAGTTATCAAAATTGATTTTCACAATTGTAGAGAATATGGAATAAGCTCATAAACCATATCCACTTATATGACTCGTGCTGATCTTTTTTATTGTTTGAAATGGCATTTCACCATGGGGAACTTATAAATTTGTATTGTTTAGGTTTATTTGTTAACATATTTTAAACCATAGGCATTCAACCGTTGCATTGTAACCTAATTGTAACAGTGTAGTCATAAGTTACTACTCGATCTCGCTTTGTGAATTATTTTTAGCATTATGTTATTGGTTCATCAGTCCACTCTTTTTTTTATCTCTATGTTAAAAACAGCTGTTTAAATTGTCAGCCTATAATATTTATCAGTGTAGGTATTACAAAATCTCGCTTCGCTCGTCCACCCCAGTCCATGGAGGTCTTTCTCTCCTTCGTGATCTAAATCTACACTGTCTAATCTTCAATCCACTAAAAATACCTTGCTTAAAATAATTTGCAGAAAAAATAAATATGATTCTGCGGCTCCTCTTTATAAACAATTAAATATACTAAATATTTCAGAACTTTCTTCTTATACATCAATACTAATACTAATGATTAAAAAATATTATAATTCTTTTATACCTGTAGAACATTTTTATCAAACCAGAAGACAAGCGCAACATTTACTAATAATACCTAAAACACGAACTACCACATCTTCGAAACACTGGACACGTATAGGACCGAAACTTTTTAATAAATTGCCGGAAAATATAAAACTTATAACACAATACAACAAATTTAAATCACAACCTAAAATATATTATAAAAAACAATAAAAATATTTCTCTACTCTGAAGTAACAATATTAATAATTGAAATCAGTAATAATTATTAAGGAGACTCAACCGGATTTAAAAATGATAAAATCAGTAAGAAATCTGAATAATAAAGCATAAAAATGCAGTTCATTATAATATATCATAAATTCGAAAGTATTATTTTATAATTTTATACATAGGTATATATTTTTTTAAAAATGTAATAATTTTAAATGAAAATTCTAATATATTAACAATCTAAATTCTAATTTAGACTTAACAATAATAATAATAATAATAGTAATAATAATAATAAAAGATATAAATGAAATGAATGCGATATATAAAGAATACTACGTTAGTGATATAGTTTAGGTCAAGTTAGTTTAAATTAGTTGACGGGGTTGTATAACTCTCAGAGAATCCCACGGTACTGGCATTACATTCTAAATTCAATTCAAATGATAATGGAACAAAGGTTATTAAGGTTTATTTTCCTATTATAAGTATATTTAGCTTTCAGATAAGGTATCAAATAAAACTGCTCCTAAATTTTAGTAAATAAAGAGAGGATTCAATTTATATTAATGATAAAATTTCATATTAAAAACAATAAAATTTAAAAACATATCGATATATGTATGTAATTGTGTGTATGTGTGTTTTATATATATAACAGTCAATAATGTGTGTAAATTTGAATAATTATATTATTATGATTAGGCTATCAGGCTCCTCCTCTACGCTCGGGCAACCTTGTAGAGGAGTACAACAAAAAAAAATATGTATTTATGATTATTGTCAAGAACTACGTATATTTTAACTAAATGTATTTCTGTTAATGTAATTATGTTGAATAAAAAAAAAAAAAAAAAAAAAAAGTACATAACTATGGCACTCTTAAGTTCCCCCTTTTCCTTGGGAGGATATCTCTAACCTTGTTTAGCGAAAAGTTTAGTATATATCATTCTCACCGAACTTTTTTAATAAAATTAAAAGATAATCAGCTTATGTAATTTACAGCTAAGTAAAGATTCATTTCCACTAAACTATATTTGATGTACAAAGTCGTTTTAATCAGATTTATATTTGGTTGAAAGTTGTCTCCGTTACTAAATATTTAATTGAAGGGTACAGGGGAAGAACCATCAGAGTCCATTTTATTGTGAATTTGAGATAGAGGTGCCATTTGGTGGCGTTTTTAGAGTATTTTTTTTAGCATTAATAGTTAAGGGGATAAACAATCAGTGTCCAGCTAAAAATTAAGGTAGAAGATACACTGTACAGGGGAAGAACCATCATAGTCTCAGCGGTTGTGGGGAAGAACAATCAGAGTCCATGGAGAAGGGTAGAATCCAACCCGCCTCCTCAAGTTACGTCAAGTGTCCCATTGCTACAAGACCAATGCGAGTGCTTAAAATCACAAAAGAAAAGCCTTTACTATTTTTCTAAAAAGCAGCATTTTCCGGTTTCTTAAATAGCACATCCATGGTTAAATTCCGTAAAAAAACTAACCGAAAAAAAAAAAATGTTGACCTAAGGAGAAATTATGTTGACAGAAGGTGCAAAATTACGTGACCTACTGCATCTTGCCAAATTTTTGGAGCGTGATGATGCTATACATTTTTACCGAACTCTGTCACGCATAGAGAACATAGATGAATGTATTGAGACAGATGACGACTTTATTGATGATCCTCCCATTGATTTTGAGCAAGATTGTTAAATTATTTTATTAGATTTTATTATTGTTAATTGACATTATTTCAGTCTATTATTTCTTTATTTTCAGCGAATAAAAAAAAATTAAAATAAATTAAAAATTAAATTAAATTAATTAAAAATTCATAAAAAAAAAAAAATTAAATTATACTTTATTGCATTTTCATTGTAAAGTTTCATAAATAAGTTTAATTACCATCAAAAATTGCGTTTTTCGTTTTCTTTAAGGATATCTTCCCAAAAATAACCTCCCCAAATACATCCCCTTCCAATATTTCGTGTACCACACCCTCTTAATTTCTCCCTAAATTCTTTTATCTGACCAAAAACCACTTACGTGGTAAAAAAAACACCCCGCCAAGTTTGTGGTCCAAAAAAGTTTTGAAATCAACTTTCTGTCCCGCCAAGTGATGTTGGCACTTTCTCCTGACCCAACACTGTCAACTTAGATATTTATCAGCTTCTTCTCCTTGGCGGTGTGCCTGCAGTACTACTCAAAGTTAACTGGTTGTATTCCACGCATCCTCTGCAAAGAAAGTAGTAGTTGCATGGGGTCATTCCTTGAAAGTTTAATTTGTATATTACTTATTTCTATTTTATTTGCTTTTTGATAATGGGAAAGAACAGCGATGATCATTGTGGCATCGAGAAGAGCCTTCAACAACACTGTTAAAAGGCTTTCCTCACACCGCCAAGGAGAAGAAGCTGATAAATATCTAAGTTGACAGTGTTGGGTCAGGAGAAAGTGCCAACATTACTTGGCGGGACAGAAAGTTGATTTCACAACTTTTTTGGACCACAAACTTGGCGGGGTGTTTTTTTTTACCACGTAAGTGGTTTTTGGTCAGATTTCATGACTTTTTGTACGGTCCCTAAGGAAGGATTCTCTAAACCGTTTATTCCCACATATTAGAAGTTAAGAGCTGGACAAGGTCTATGGAGATTGGAGAACTACGAGACCTATGACATTGAAAGAACTTAACATTCTTATAGTAGCAGCATATAAAGATTTTTAGCAGCATTTGGCCACCTATAGATACACTAACATTGCTATCATTTGCGCATATCCAGCTGGATCCTGACCTGAAGTGACTCCTTAATATTGTCTTAATTACACCTACCTTAATTATAAAGTTTATACGTTAAAAGAGAGTTAGGGGGGGGGGGGGGGGGGGGTGAGTGGGGGGGGGGATACAGTAGGGTTCTAGACGAATCCAAAAAGCCCTCATTTATCAAAATCGGTTCAGTAGTTTAGGCTGTAGGTGCGTAAACGTTAAAGTGACTGTTCGCTAGCTTGGTTTCTCGCTCCACGTTCAGCGTAGGGATGAGTTATCTCATTTTTTAGGTTATCTCATAGGCTGTAGGTGCGTCAACGTAAAATGAAGGAAGAATAAGAAGTCATCAAAACTACCATTTTCAAACCTATTTTTCTCTACTTCTACTTGACCGATTTCGACATTTTTTTTTTTATTTTGATCTACAGGACACGGCCTTCAAAGATATTAAAATTATTTAGGTAGCTTGTACGTATTCCACGCTGCAGACCCTCAAAAACCCTAGTTTGTCACCTACAGTATATATTATACACTGGCAGCTTTTGTGAAATTTTTACTTTTTGACTTGGCAGGGGGGAACGCAGCCGCGTTCCTAAATATACACTGGCAGCTTTTGTGAAATTTTTACTTTTTAACTTGGCGGGGCGGAACGCTGCCGCGTTCCTAAATACGCTAATTATTACTTAAAAGGTCTTATTAACAAACTAATTTGTGGTGAAAGGATTATTTCATGAGATATCTTGGATTCTAGGAGACTTGAAATTTTAAAATTAGTTTTTCTCAAAATGGGTTTGAGTGGACTCTGATGGTTCTTCCCCTGTACCCTTCAATTGTGTTGTAACATTTGTAGTTTTAATTTGATCTAATCATTCCTTCACTAATCCTTTCAAAATGTTAATGTTATAAGTAAAATTGTATTAGGTATGTCTTTATAAGTTTTACCTTACAAATTATTAGAGACTATATTTTATGGAGGAGAGATTTATTTATTAATTTGTGTATTGACTTCTATGAGTAGTTACCAATCGACTCACGGGGGAAAAATTGTATAATATGTCACATTTTTTGTTTTTGTTTAAATATTTAATTTAAAATGTTTTCATCCTTATTCACTCTTGAACCGAACTATAATTTTTTACTAAATAATTTAATAATTAAACTACTCCGTACCTTACAAATATATTCTTATTTAACCAATTAATAATTTAATTCTTTGACAACTTTAATGTTTAATGACCTCTAAAAGGACACAATTGTATATAAATAATTAATTAAACAGTTTGTACAAATTAGATGGAAACTTCTATATACGTTTAGTTTCAAAGTTCGGTATGACATAATGTAGGTATTAATAAGTAATGGTTTTTCACAAAAAATAATTATAACGACAATAGAATTAAATGATAAAGTTTTATGGGATCAGTGAAATTGTTTGACTGGACGGTAACTAAGTATTTAGAATTTATACTATTAACATAATACAATGATAATGTTATACTTCATTTATTGATGTAAAATCTCCCTTTTGCATTATAAATATTATGCCAATTACTATTTAATAACGCCAATTTAGTCGATAATTCCAATGTGACAGTTATGAAATGTGTATTAGGTTATAACTCGCACATTTTTTGTATTTATTTGTACCAATTCTATTAAATAGTAGTTAACTTTTAGGTAATATTGTTTGTTTATTAATGAATTTTAATTTTTCTCTCTTATTTATTTATTAAATATAGTATATTACATTTTAATAGAGATTAAGTCGGAAAAAGTAAATAAAATTAGAATGAATATCGTTTGTTTACTTTCAATATAATTTTGTAGTTACGGAATGATAAAGAAAAGGTAAAATAGCAAGCAATATTTTATATTTTTATATTTACTGAAGTAATACTATATAGGATTATGAAGTTATACTTTAGTGTACATAAATAAATTTAGATTTTTAAATTGTATTAAAAAATAACTAGACCAATTTTGGCCCTTGAAACAAAAACCTTGACCTTACAGTGAGTTAAATGAAATAATAAGAAGCCCGGGATAAATAAACTTTCACCATATAATGAATTAATTAAAGTAGTACGAAAATTGATATGAAGAAAAAACAATAACCATTCAATGAGTTAAATGAAATAGTAAGAAAACCGGGCTAAATAATAAACGTTCACCATACAATAAGTTCAATGAAGTAGTAGGAAAATCGAGACGAAGAAAAAACCTTGACCATACAATGAGTTAAATGAAATAGTAAAAAAACCGGGATAAATAATAAACGTTCACCATACAATGAGTTAAATGAAGTAGTAAGAAAATCGAGACGAAGAAAAATCCTTGACCATACAATGAGTTAAATGAAATAGTAAAAAACCCGGGATAAATAATAAACTTTCACCATACAATGAGTAAAATGGGATAATGAGAAAACCGAAATTAATTAAAAAGTTTAATGCAGCAAAATTATTTTAATTATAATATAATTATCTCTTTAGGAGGACTAAAAGAACATTTAGTTAACCTTGAATCTACCTCAATAACTTGCTCATTTATTTATTTAAATTATTGATATCAATAGTAATAAAACTATAATAAGAAATACAAAATTAATAAAATCAACTATTAATTAAAAAGTAATAAAAGAAATCGAATTAACTCCTATTAATTTTAAATTGAGTTTATTATGAAGCTATAATTTTTTGTTTGTAGGTGCGTGCAATATCAAAATGTATTCGCCACCGATTTCAAATTTCTGTCTTGATAAACTAAAAATCAATATAATATTATATCTTAAATGAACATAAAAATACATTTGTTACAAATAATGTGCCCATTATTTAGGATTTATTAATCGTTGAAATAATGATTTAAAACTGAAATAGGATATTTCTGGTTTTGGTCTAATTACTTCTTTCCTCTTTCTCCTAGTTTCTCATTAACAAGTTATATAAATGAATATAAGTACAAGTAATCGCATCGGATCGTGTTTCTGTGTTGAAGTTTGCTTATCCTGAGACAGAGTATAAACTGATGTTTTAATCAAATCGGATCGTATTATAAAAAGGATCTTTTCAACACCTCTATTAAGCATAATGTGTTCTCACTTTATACATGATATCAAAATCGCACCTTGTAAAGAATTATTTCATACTTATTTAGTAACAGATAATGGGAAAATTAATGGAGGTAAATATAATATACTTGTAGGATCATTCAATTGAACCCTCGCGAATTCCCTAGAAATTTTGCTTAAAAGTAAATACCTATATCTCTACAATTATAGAATTAGAATTATTTGAGACGTGACGGAACATGCCTTGTTGATGATTAATGTGCCTTATGAATTAATTATTTATTTATGGCTAGCCACATCTAATCACCTTAACTCTTAGATCCTTTAAGACTAGAAGACAGTATCAGCTTTACTGTTAAGGAACTTTGGTTGGATAATGTGATGTTATCATTTGTCATAATTTATCAAGGAATCATAATCTACGTAGGAATGTGTTTCATTAGATTTCAGCCACTTTTCCTTTTACCTTGTCCCATTCTACAGCATTTTGGTGTTTTCTTTTCACCTTTATCGGATCCTCAACGAGCTCATCTTTTTTGTTACCCTGTTGAAGTCATGGATTATTCAAAAATATACCGCATCAGTTTAGAATGATACTATGATTTTTTTCTTTTTGCATGTACTACCCTACAAACCTTACCTTAAAACTTAGAGAAATCATTTTTTATAATGGCATTCATGCTTTTATTTTATATTTGTAGGAAGCTTCCTGTAATATCTTAAAAATCCATTTCAACATGTATATTATTAAATATAAATCATTTTTAGACTTTACAATAACATTAAAAAACAACGTCAAAATATAAAAGCAATAAATTAATATCCTTTAGCCCTCCCCCCTTAGTTCTCTGAGGGAACGTCTCCCTTCATAGTTCTTCCTCACCTGGTCTACATGCATTCTTCGCTCCTCTTCCCCCACAATAACATGATATCTTAGCAACTGTTCTTCGTAAGATTTGGTAGCATATCACATCCCTTTATCTTCCTTCATGAAAAGGAGGTTCTACTTCTTACATACCATTTCACATCGCTCAGAGTATACAATTTTCAGAGTAAAACGTTTCACGAGTTCAGGTGTAAAACTGTATTCAACCCTATACAATCCGTACTGAAACATCATGAAAACGTAGGTAGTACTTGTGTCATGAACCTAGTTACAGTTTGTACCTAAAGTTCTATCTTTACGCGTTTCTTTGTTATACCCTTAAGTCTTGGAAACGCAAATATTAAAGGTTTCTCTTTTTATCTTTTCTTTTCTTAATCGAGTTAAAATATAGATTGAATGAGAGTTAATCAATAAATAATTTTGTAAAATAATCTGCAAGCTTATTGAGCGTAAATTCAAGGGTAGCTTAAAGTTTTTCGGCATAATCCGGAGTAGATTGTAAAAGTTGTGTAATACTACTTATTATTTATCTGGTGTTTCTTATATAAGAATAGCTTTTTAATAGGAGTTCACTTTTAAATAGTTTATCTGGGATTAAGTTCTCTAGTACTATTTTTCACTGATGCCGATACAAAGAAATGAATAAACTAAATATTCTATATAAGCTTATAAATCTCGAAATTGTGGGAACACGATATGATGTTGTTAAACAATCAACACGATATGCTATAGGATATTATTGTATAATGCTTAGAAGGGCTTACTGTAGATGAGATCTTGTAACTCCCCTTTCCTATAGAATCGTGTAATTGGTTTCGCTTCTGGTAAAAGGACTCTCACCCCCCTCCGAGAATCCGACTCAAACTTTATCGATTTTCATATACACAGTGAAACTAATTTGAATTCCTAAAGGGGGGGGGGGACTTTATAAAGGGGGTTTGCACATGGCTTTGACTAACCGAAGATCGATTGAACTCAGTAAACAAATCATTACCCATCTGCATTCTAAACCCCTCTCCCTCTCGAGCCTTTGTGAATTCGCTACCTCGATTCGATCGGCTTTCTAAATTGAAGAGGCAGTATTATATTGTTTTTATTGATGTGAATCGCTTGTCAGAGTCAAATGAGATATTTCTACGAGGTATAAAGCAATACAGCTTTATATTACTGAATTTAATTAATACGTACTTTGAACAATCACTTGATTTAAACTTAACTATTACATCGAGTTTAGAAATCTTCCTTTACCTTTTCTTTAGCCAATTTATATCATTATTAATTTCCTCACTTCTTTTATCAGAAATAGACATTTTATAAAAGGTCATCATATAAATAGTATTTGAAGAAAACTGACTCCTTCGAATTTGTCAAATGAACTTTTAGCCTCTGATGATGTCATCATCAGTGAGTAGTTCCTATAAAAAATCTTAACTTAGTAATTTAGGCTCCGCGCGGAGCCTAAATTACTTGACCGATTTCAATGAAATTTGGCGTACATCAGAAAAAATTATACCTCGAGGCAAAAGCGAAAAATGCGAATTTAAGCTTTGCAATTGGGGGTAACTGTATTTATTGATATGATAGAATGTATATTGTATATGTACCTTAATCTTTTTACACAGTTATTATCGGCCTTAGTCTGAGGCAGTATTGCAAGTTCGCTATCGTAATCATATAAACATACTCATAGAACGCCCCCCCCCCCAAACCATGAAAAATTGTGAATAAAAATATTTCTCAAAAGCGGTTCTGGCTATTTTCATTAAATATTCCAATTAAAAGCAATTTTTTTTCCAAATATTGCGATGATAATAAATTTTCCCCGCTGAAATCGAAACCCAAATGTAAATACATTTAATAATAAATTAATTAAATTTTTTATCAATATCACTGTACGATACGTATATGAGAAAGTTTTTTTCGAGTTCACATCGATTTTTATTTCATTAAATATTAAAATGTTGAATGATTTTATTCTCCGTTAAAAGAATTAGATTAATATTATTAAATTTGATTTTAAAAAAATCAGGAATCAAAGCCAGATTATTTATTGAATAACTACGTGTAACTAATAAATCGTATTGTTTTAAATTAAAGCGAATCAAACTTTCACTCAAGTTGTGTTTTAAATTTGTAAAATTGTGTAATTTACATATTACCACGAACTTAAATCCAAGAATAAAAATATTATATATATAATATATGTATATATATATATATATATATATATATATATATATATATATATATATATATATAATATATATATATAAATATATATATATATATATATATATATATATATATATATATATTCACGTATTTATATATTCTTTTTATATTCAATTAAAATTTAATAATGATTCAAATTTAGGTGAGTGCAAAAAGAAAACTTAATTAAACCTTGGGCTTGTTTTCTAATCTTGATGTATTATAGGTATGTTAGCAGAAAAACACTTAAGACAGTGAATAAACGTAAAATTGTTAAATGGAGCATACAAATTGGAAAATTTATTAATTAATTCGTGTGTACCTAATTTTTTAAACATACGAACGTTAGTGCATGCCATTGTAGATTAACATATTGCATTCATCTATAATAAAATTAATAAGTTTGATAGGTAGGTATGTTTTTTTTCTACCAGCTGTTTTTATTTATTTTTATTCTATACTCTTTAATAAATGGATTAATGGTTTTTAAAGTTAATGTTTATCAATTTATCATTTTATTTTTAATATCGTGATTATATTAATTTTATAACCTTTAATAACCTAGCGTTGCCATCTATGGCAACAGCAATACCCCCACCCTTTATTATTGTCTGGAGAGGTCCAAGTTAATATTCAACTTTATAAACGTTAATATTATGTCAAAATCAGGTAAGAATTAATCTTTTATAATTATATTTATTTGTTTTGGGTAACACGTATGCGATAAGACAGGTTTATAAATGGGTTATTTCAAATTTGTGACATGGAAAGAATTTTAATTTTTTTAATTGATTAATTAATTAAATCATTTTACTATTGGAAATGAAACTATTAGAAATAAGAATGATTAAAAATATAAAATTATTGCATTTTCACAAAATTTAATTTTTCTGCCCTAAATTGAGCCTCAATTTTTAAGTTGACATATTACGTCAACGCTAGGATATATACATATAGCCTTACAGTTTTTTCCTAAGTCATAATTTTATTCAATCAAATTTATGTTCAAAGTTTGAAGCTTTTTTGCCTAATGTCATTATTTATTGATTATTTTCTAAATATTTCTCAATAAGTCTCAAATTCTTGTAAATAGTTTGTTGAATAAATATAATTAATAACAAATAGTATTGGGATATTCTTTTAAAAATAATATTTATACCTATAATAATATCTATATTTTTTTTTATTACAATTGAAAAGTATGTAGGTATATATTTGTAAAGGTAATAACAAAAACACATGCACAAAACAAATAATAACGAAATAATTATATAATTTTACAGATAAACAACATGATACATAATACAAATAATGTAAAATAAACTGCCAATTAGTGTGGCACATAGCTTCCTCGCACCCTATCATGTACTTTACTGTTATGTTAACATTAAAATTATTGTTATATTACTTTATTGTTATATTGTTTATTGTGTGAAAATTATAAATAGTTTTAGCGGTCTTTAACACTTCATAGCAGTGTCGCTGTTGGTTTTCCTAAAAATTTGTGTATGGAAAAAATGTTTGCCTCATTGAATAGATGAAGTTAGATTTTTTCCCGACCTAAAATTCCAATTTTTAAATTTGAAGTTCTCGTTTAAGCGAGCGTTGCTCGTGAACGCTTGGACGGATAACGTTGTCTAACGAACTCGTCCTGGGCATTGGTAAAATGAACGTGTCTACCAAATTTCATCAAAATCGGTAGACATTTACTCAAGTTATCGTCGCACGTTTCATAATTCGCGGACACACAGACCGACAGACAGACAGACAGACAGACAGACAGTCAGACAGACAGACAGACAGACACGATACCAAAAATGTTCCCTGATGTCTGAAACGGATTTATGTCTTGGAATTTTTAAAATCGGAGGCATAAAAGTTTTTCGTTTTCAAAAGTGAACACAATGCTTCCGTTACCTTCGGTAAGCTCGGTTGCAAAAAATAAATAAATAAACTTTTTCGTTCTTTTAAATAAATTTAGTATTTTGTTAGTATTATTTGTGCTTTTTTACCTAAAATTTATTTTTACATACATTTTGTAAAAGAAATTTTAAATTTACTGAGAAAAACCTGCAGGGCTAATATCCTAGCGTTGCCGTACGGCAACAACCCAAATTTGGGGTAAGGCATTTTTTTAAACATATTTTACATATTACTCTTACTATGTTACTCTTACTGTACTACACTATGATACTATAATTACATAACCGGTCTGTGTTTATAGTGGCAATATACTTATTTATTGAACTATTAATTGCGTTTTTTATTTACTACCTTTACTTGTTTATCTTCATTATTACTTGACATAGTTTTACAGTCAACACTTAAATTAGTTCATAACCACTAGCCACTGATGATGACCATCATCAGAGGCTGATTACTGATTTGATAAATACAAAATATTATTTTACGTGGAGACTGTTTTCTTAAAATACTTTAATTAAGGTGACCTACACTTATGTCAATCGTTAGTAAATTTAGAAAGTTTTATATTAGGTACCTAATAATTAAAATTAAATAAATTATATTCGTCTAAAGTAATTAACTTGATGAATACAATATGAACGACATAATCCATCATTTTTAATTTGTAATGACTGAACAACAGAGATATGCGATTGGTCCTAGGTAATGTAGTGGGGGATCAAATATTGTTAGAAGTGGGGGTAACAGTACGCTGTTCAGCCCCACCCACCATCAAGACCACCCGCGACGTGGGGCGTAGCCCTCTGTCAGCTAACGCTTTATTACTTTATATTATGTCTTTTGCACTCTTATCTACCATTGGTATAAATTTAATAACTTTTTAATACATAAGATATAAGTATATAATTAGTTTTTCAATGTATTATTAAACAAAGCAAGGGGCCTAGCCGAAAAAATAACCACAATCGACAGGAAAGAAGCTCAAATCAACTAATTACAGTTTTATAAAACATAAAAGATAACATGTTTTAAAATCAAACAATGTCCCGTGACAATTGTGTGTTATTTCAGAGGGGAAAAATATACTTACAAACTAAATAAAATGTTCAATTAAATGACGAACTCTTCCGGAGTTTTGTTGAACTAATGGATTTTTATTTATCTTGTCTTCTATAATTACATTTTTTCCAAGTTGTTTCTGACCACATTACTAAATAGTTATTAGTACTTTGTTGTTGATTTTTTTAGTTTGCGTAACTCGCTAATTGTCTGTTTTTAACAATCAAATGGGATATAAGAAAGTTTGTGCCGGATCGTTTGTTATGTTGATGACAAACGACTGACAACTCGTCCTGTCAACATTGAATAACTATAATTATGTGTAATTAAGGTATCGACACCTGGTCGACTGTTAAATTGGCTTTAATGTTAACATTCCTCTCCTGGCTTAAGACGTTTTTTAGTCCTTATTAAGGACTTATTTTCTCTGCAAATGAACTCTGATCATTTTAATACTCTTCACGATGTAATTAATCTTTTTTAAATAGATTTAAAAGAATGCACTAATTAACAACAGGTCTAATTATCGGTTGTTAATGTGTTTGTTTGTTTTTTTTCGTTCGTTAATTGCTATTTCCCTCCTTTTGTAATTAGTTAACTTCATATAGCAAATAATTATTATTTGAATTCAATATATATATATTTTATTTTAAATAGAGGTTAGTATATGAAATATTATTGGATTTGGTAATAATATAGCTTTAACTCGATTAGTAGATAGGGCCAGAGGACGAAAAATATCTCGAACATTGTTGACCAGCAAGTGGAGATAAACGAATAGTGAGCGAAAACTAGAACTAATTTGATCAATTATCAATAACATCAAATTATTAACAACATGCTTGAACAAATATATATATATATAAAGTTATTGTAATAGGTTAATGTCTTGCATTACCTAGCTAAATTATATAAATAGGTTATAATTAATAGATTCGCAAGAATACCTGTTGATCATAATACTATATTTATTAAAAAAACAAAAAAAAAAAAATATCTGTTCGACAAACTTACTTTCTTTCCTTTTTTTTAAATATTGCAACTACATAGACATGCTATAAGCAATAATGATATCTTAAGTATGACATTGACTTGATACTCATGATATGAGAAACCATTAGTAGATACTCAAAGTATTAAAGACATAAATATTACTTGTTATTAATTATTATTTAATACGTCACGGGGCCATGAAAAACTCCGACAATTTGCTCATAACAGATTGCAAGGCTTAAATTCAAATTTAAATTCAATAATCTATATATATATAAAACTAAGAGTGACAGTGACTGATCATCAAAAATTCTTCTACTTCCCATTGACCTAGAGATTTGAAATTTGGTACATAGATAGAGTGTACCATAAATAGGAAAGTGCGGCCATTTTGATTTCGATATGTGTCCGCCATATTGAATTATAGCCGCCATCTTGGATTTTTTCATCAGTAATTCTCCTACTTCCCATTGACCTAGAGATTTGAAATTTGGTACATAGGTAGAGTGTACCATAAATAGAAAAGTTCAGGTGTTTTGATTTCGATATATAGCCGCCATTTTGAATTATAGCCGCCATCTTGGATTTTTTCATCAGTAATTCTCCTACTTCCCATTGACCTAGAGATTTGAAATTTGGTACATAGGTAGAGTGTACCAATACTAGAAAAGTGCGGGTGTTTTGATTTCGATATATAGCCGCCATATTGAATTATAGCCGCCATATTGGATTTTTTAAAACACGTGTATATTTTTATGTGTCGTATATCGTTTTAAAGGCCTTGATTAATACTTTAATGTTGTGGTATTTATTTATTTTTAAAATTTTTTGTACGGGTACATTTGTACCGATTTGTACTTTTGGTTCAGGTTAAGAAGGTGAAATAATTTTTTTAAATTTTATTTTTACATTTATTAGAATTCATTAGCCTAAATAATGATCTTATACATGGTTTGATTTTTAAATATATTTTTGGTACCTATGGGTACACGGGTACAAATATGCTTTTAAACACAAAACCTACTTTCATGTATATCGTTGAAAAACTCTTGAATTGAATAGCCCTTTTAATGTAGTTATGTAGTGTTTTGTGATATTTTTACTTTTTAGGGGGGTTAAAATTGAAAAAAGTCCTTATATAGCTGTTTTTTTGACAATGGTTCCTTAGGTTTTGGTTGAAATTTAAAACATTGTTATTATTTTTTACTCTCCTTTTCGAGACGTTTACGAATATACCTCATTTATTTTGTTATCTTCATTTTGACTTTTTCGGGTAAAAAAATCACAGGGGTGTGGCTTGACGATTTTTTGGTAAAAAATAAAGTTTGTACTATCTTCATGAAATTTGTCACGCTTATAAAAATGAAAAATACAAGACGAAAGTGCTCTTGGACTTTTTTTTCCAAGACTCTTAGTTTCCGAGAAAAAGCCACTCAAAGTTCATATTTGGCAATTTTTGGGGTTTTCGATTGGCCATTTTTTGGGCTTTAAAAGTGCTAAATGGTAAACTGACGGCATATTCGTAATCTACTCGACGGGGGCTTTAAAAAAAACGTATAGTTTGTATGGGGTTGTCGACAACTTTTTTTGCCCAAATTTTCCGGCTCAAAATCCGGGCCCAAAAATAGGGAAATTAATAAAAAATTAAAAATATGAGAAATATTGATTCGATTTGATTTAAAATTTGTATACATGCCTTATTTAATATTAGGAACTCGGAAAAAAATTAATACTTGAACATATTTGTACACATTGTACTTTTGGTACATACGGTAGCATTCTAGCGGTGAAATAACAAACTAAGACATACAAAACTTTTACCAACAACAGTTTTATGAGTTAAGATTTCATTTCTGATGCAATAATATTATTAAATAAAAAAAAATTACACTGTTAAACAAAATACATTATCCACATAGTTAGTGCCAAGTAAATATGTAGGAAATATAAAAACTTATGGTTAAATTAATTTATAATGAAAAATATTTTTTATATAAAAAAAAGCAGGTCATATATTTAATTGAGATAAAATGTTTAAAAATAAGCAATAAAAAATAATATAAACTAATTGCACTAAAATACAAAATTATTTAATAAAAAAGATATATTACTTATATTGTTTTAATTATTTTTTACACCTAGCGCCAACTTCTAGACGAATAAGGCACGCGAAGCGTGCCAATTCGGCTAGTATTTATATATTAATAAAAATTGTCGAAACCGTTTTCGAAAAAAAAAAATTTGTTTTTTTTTTTAGTTTTTTGGGTGCAGCACCTCCCAATTTAGAGCTACAATTCATTTCTCGATTTTGACTCGGGGTATGATTTTTCTGAACATGTATGCCAATATTCATTGAAAGTTTAGGGTCCATGCGTCTGAATAGACTACAGACTTCTTTGGACTCAGAGGACCTTAAAAATCCATTAAAATCTCAAAATAGAATTTTCGCTTCTCACAATACTTTCTCTCTATACGTACTATAAAGAGTGTATAGACTCATATACTATGTACTACGTATATGAGAGTGTAAAAAGGTACCTACTAAACAAAAACAATTGATAAGTGTGATTAAAATATAATTTAATGATAAATGAACCTATGCGAAGAGATTCATTTTTTCAGAGACGTGGGATTTTAAAAGGTTGTGTCTTTCTCACGATAACTGCCTCAAATATTTACCGATTTGAGCACAATTCGGCACACTGGTGCATCTCAGCATTTGCAACAACTGTAAGTTTTTGGAAATTTCGCTCTTAATATTAACACAACGCTCCTAATACAAGACCGTAGTCAATATGGTGGATGACTCAAAAAATGGCCTTAATCAGCATGGCATGCTATACATTGTATGTGTGAAATAATATGTGTAACATTATTACAGAAATTGGACTAAAATATTGCCGAAATGAGAGTGTTGAACGAAAAGTTTAATCTTCTATGGCAGTGTTTCCCAAACTTATAACATCTGTGTACCCCTTCTATAATTTTCGTAACACTAAGTACTCCTCGTTAAAAAAAAAAAAAAAACATTTTTATTTTGGTTGTCTCTAATTATTTAATTCTATTTTTTCTAATTGTGTCAATTGGGGTATTGTTTTTTAAAAAAATGAAATAATATAAACTACTTCCTTTCTATAAGGCGGTTATAATTCGTTGCCGCTTATATTAGAACATTTTCAACCCTTTAGGTGTAATCCTTTTTAAAAATGGAGATTAAAAACTTTCTATTTGTCAAATATTTACAAATTATTACTCTTAAATAATAATTTGTCCAAAACTGAAACAACTAAAACCAAGGAGTTAGGTCTAATAATGTGAGTCACTTCACTCATTGGGATTTGTCTCACGACTCTAGTCATCATGGAACAAATCTAACAAGAAATAGCAAGAATAAAAAAAAATAATAATAAGAAAATATGAGTATACTTCAATAACAATAAAAAATAAAAAAAAAAAAATAGTACATAAACGAAAACAAAAATCCAATTTAAGAACAAAATTAACAGGGAACCAAATTATGATGAACAGTTGCCTCAACATAAACATAAAATTGACTGCACAGTCAAAGCCTGGTGCAGCGCGTACCCCCACCAAACTCTTCCTGTACCCCCAGGGGTACGCGTACCACACTTTGGGAAACACTGTTTTATGGCATGCTATATATAATTATTTTAAAGCTCTCTTACTGGTAGTTTAGGAATACATATTTAGGTTTTTCCCAGGCCCTTTGATCTACAAATGGGCAGACTGGGCATATGCCAAAGGCGTTGGTTTTGGAGGAGCGCCAAAATCTTGTGAGAAGGGAAAAAAGGAAACGAAAATTAAAAAGCTCTTGGGACATCGAAAACTACCTCTTGAGCAAAAATAAGGGACGCCCATAAAGGTTTTTGCCCAGGGTGCAAGTTACCTTTATTTAGATAGGGGCCTGGTTTTTCTCAGAGAAATGTTTTTCGGTTAATATTGAAAACAAATAATACCGATGTAAGAGCACTATTCGACGCGAGTTTTTTGTTCGCCGCATCACAAGTTTAGTACCTATGTAATTTGCCGCTTGACATCAGCACCTATACTTTCATCAATATACTTGTATTATGGAACTTTTTGCAGCGAGGGTATTTGGACACTACTAAACTTTCCAAATGATTTTGTCCAGTGTTTTGCTCTTGCTTAGTTTTTACGAGTTTTCGTGGTTAAATTTAATTTTTATTTATCATTTTTCAAAATGGACTCCAATAATAATCCAGCCGGAAAACCCCGATCCTTCCGCCTTTAACTATGTTTTTTTTCAAAATCTATTTTAAGCAACTTTTTTCTCGAACTAGATTTTTCCTGTAAAGTTGCTTAGATTTTTATTTTGTTATTTACATAAACTATAAAATGAAAATGATTGGAAGTTTTTCAAAAGAAAGAAAAATCTGCTCTATCAATTAAACAGATGTAATAATCAATTCAGAAAGAAAAAAAACGGGAGTGTCTCGTTGAAGACAGTGCCTCGTATGTTTATCGGCCTTCTTTAACGAAATAGCAACAAATCCTACATTGTCACGAACGAACGACGACATGAAATCTAAAATTCAATGAGTTGAGCATTCAATTATATGGATTGTATTACCATTAGTTTTAATTTAATTTCAAATGGAGGAAAACAGTTAAACCAAAGAAGGCAGTAGTAGGAGAAGAATTTTTTCTTTTTTTATTAAGGTCTATAAATATGCTTTAGGTATATAATACGCTGTCGATGTGATAATTTTAGATCCCGAGCAACAGTTCTGGGGATTTTTTTTCTTGATGGAAAGAAAAGAATAATATGATTCCAAAGTCTTTTGTTTCTTCTCCTTGTTTTCTTCATTATCCAGTATGGCGTCTTAATTGATTGCGATGAATAGATTCTCTAATTGACAGTCGGCAGCGCTGCTCTCTACCAAAATAGGCCATTGAAAGAAGTAAAAAGGATATAAAGTTTCTTCTGGAAGCCAACTGAAGGCTTAATTGCAGCAGGACGAAGGACGAGAATTAATTGGATCAGGATAGTGAGTGGTCCTGTCGCTTGTTTCGCATCCTTATGGGGAGGTTGTGTGTGGCTGCGATTATCCGCCATTAACCTCGTGTCCTGGACGAGCTCGCACGGTAATAAAAGAGGTCCTTAAGGATATCAGGCGATCCTGAGGTCCTTTCAGCAGGATTCATTCTCAACCGCCATTACTGTAAAGTATCATTTCTTTCTCTACAACCATGTTTATTTCTCTTCCCCTCTTATTGTTAACTTCAGTAAAAGAACAATATATATGTCTGTATATATATGCACACACACGCACACTCATATATATATATATATATATATATATATATATATATATATATATATATATATATATATATATATATATATATATATATATATATATATATTTATATACTAACATATAATAGACGAGATTAATTGACGCTCTCATTTATGTACTAAATTGAATGATGCATAATTATATTTTATTTAAGTAAAAAATCAGAATAAACCACTCATTTTTAAGGATAGGATAATTAATCCGCACTAGTTAAATATAGAAAAATGAATTTACTGTTAAGGATAGATATTGGGAATCATTTATAAAAGCCATATTCTAAAATAGGTTGAAAGGTCATAAAAATTCGCCCTTAATAAGAAGCATAGTGATGTAGGTATGCAGTATGCATAGAAAAAGTATTGTGTATTGTGTTAAAGCCAAAACTACTGATCCCGATCCTAAGCCAATTAATTAATATGAGAGGGCTGTCTCGTCTCGTCTGAAGTCGCTTGTAACTAGGTAAAAATTAAAAATTAAACTTATTAGTGAGTTTTTTGGGCGAATTGAGTAAATTATTATAAAATCATTTAATATTACAAAAAAGAACTCGCCAGCTATTAGACCCGCGTTTCATATAGTTTCCAAAAAAGGTAAAAAATAAAGCACATGCGAGAGTACCTAATAGAAATGTACACATGGTCGAACTCTAGTATGAACAATACTTTTTTGGAATTTTAAAGGTAATTCGTACAAAACAATAGACACATTTTTTAACCACTCCCATACAAATCTCCCTATTAAATATTAATCTTGGGTTTATCAGTCTTATTTCTCGTGGTCTGTCTGTTGATTGTTTTTTGTCTTATCCGACCTATCCTTGAGTATGCAGTATCTATTTCTGGAATAATCTTAATCCAATAGTCTGATGGTTCTACTGCTTAAGGTATTTCTACAGTTGTTTGCCATTACAGTTTAGAACGTATGTGTGATAATCTTATTTTAGAGAAAGCCTTTGTGTAGGTCTTAAAGCATATATAAAGATACATTTTTTTTTTTTTTTTATAATATATATAAGGGCTTGATAACTGCGTTGACTGTTCATAAGTAAGGAGACAAGTAGTGGTTGTTCCTGAAAGTCGTAAAGCTGGTACAGGAAGAATTGTCCTCTGCATGTCCTTTAGTACTTTACGCGTCTTTGTTAAATTTCCTTTTTGTCAATAATTCCAACCACCCTCACTTAAATTTTGTTAAATTGATTTAACTAAATTAGTCAGTAATAGGTTGTAAAAGTATAAAATCATAAAAGTATTGGAAATAGGACACGAGGAATCTATGTACCACACTTATTGGCAGACTATTTGCTTAATCTTTCAAGATTGTTTTTTTATTTTCATAAAAGTGTCAATTTAGCAATATTAATTTACGCTGGCGTTAGTAATTATTCTGGGGTTGTCTGAGGGCAACTTTTTCAAGCAATTAAAAATAAGATTAGTATATTTTCAAAGATATAGTAAATAATTGTTTGCTTTTTCATGTGTACAAAAGTAACTTATATGGGACGAACAACGGGCTATAGCCTACCTTCAAAATTTCAATAAAATCGAAAGATTTAAGTAGTTCGCAAAAATTCACCAGTCAGACAGACAGACCGACAGACACATATGGGGCCAAACTTGTTCCCTGATGTCTAAAATTGATATCTGTCTTGGAATTTTTTAAAGCAAAGACAAAATTTCGGAGACATGTTTTGTTTCTCAGAAAGATCGCATTGTTTCCCTTACCTTCGGTAAGCTTGGAAAAAATAATTCTCTGCCTATTAGTGCGGCACATAGCTTCATCGTGCTATTATAGTGTACTCAAATTATGTTATTCTTATATATATACCATTGTTGTGTAATTTATTAAATTTTTCCCACCTTTTATTTTAAATCTGACAAAATGTTTGGTTTATCTATACGAATAAAATTATCACTTTAAGAATATTTATTATGCGCAGGTTGTTGAAATTAATCTGGGGCCATCTGCAGGCTACTTTCGACACCGTCCATTTTTCTTAAGAAATGGATGAGTACTTTTAAAAATATAGGTGTAAATAAGTGTATGTTTGTGCACTTGTAGAAGATAATTTAATGGGCGCAGAAGGTTGAAACTTATATGAGACCAACAATGGGCTAATTATGAACTACCATCCAAATAGCAAAATTGATTGACGGACAAACAGACCGACATAGAGACACGGGAGACATCAGGGACTAAAGTTCCCTGATGTCTGAAACGGATTTCGTTCTTGGAACTTTTGAAATCGGAGACATAAGACATTTTCGTTCCTCAGAACGATCAATAACTTCTGTATGATCAGAAGGAATAATATTATAAATAAATAAATTAAGAAAGCCGAAATTAATTCAACATAAATACATGGTAAATGTTGTTAATTATTGTTATTGTTGTGAGGTATCCTATGATTCTATTCAATTTAATTCACTAGGTTATTTTTATTTTCAACGAATAAATCTATTTGAGATATTCCAAATCACGAATTTCAGCTCTATTTCAATTATTGTCCCAGTATCATTTAAAAGTTACTGATACTATAACTAAAAATCCTTTAAGATAATTCTAAATTATTATTTCGTTTAGGATATGAAAAGGAAAACCACACTAGTTGAAGTTCTTGGGTGGTCTGTTTAGAAATGTTTTCTTTTCTGTCAAGTGGTTTGTTTTGTAAATAAGTTGTTTTTTTACTCTAAATGAGTAGTGAGACGACAGGGAGTGCGTGCGGTTTTTGATCTGGTAACTAAGTCACCTGGGTTTGTATAAGTCAAGTAACCCAACACTGATCACGTATTTTACCTGGGTGGGCTTCTACTCTTAGTGTCCAAAAACAGACTAAGCACGGCCATATCCAACAACAACAACAACACTGTCACTTTAAAAAAAAAAAAAGAATAAATAAACATCTGGCGCCTTAAATAAATAACAAAATACAACAAAAGGAATTATGCGCTGTGGGAAGTAGCTGGTTTTATAAAGTTCTGCTAATTTGTCACCTTTTCTTTCCTACCTCATAAATTCGATACTTTGAAACTTCCGTAAAATAAGTTAAGTTTTTGTTTATTTTGTATTTTTGTTTTTTTACGTTAATCTTACAGTAAATCTGTAAATTTGTGCCGAAAAAAATTTGAGTCTACTTTTTTTTAGAGTCGCTTGGAGCACATGAGACAAGCTTAACTCCAACTTTGCGGGAACGTCCGGATGGCGGAAGTACAGGGTAGTACAAAAGTCAAAATAGTAAATTCCTTTCATGATGCATATCGTTGGAAAGCTCTCTAAGAGTACAGTAATTGTTGTTATACATGTATACTTTTGTCATATTTTCATTTATGAGGGGGATTAAATAGAAAAACAGGAAAAAATGGTTTTAGTTAAAAATTAAAAATATTACTATTTGTGATCCGATATGAATGAAAATTGGTATAACTGCTTTATTTAATGTCAGAAACACGATTATAAAATAGGTACAAATGGTACCAGGGTACCGTATATTTTCATGTAACTCATTGCCTGCGATTGTAAGATAAGTAATTCGGGTGCAGCTGGCAGGTGCAGGAAGGAGGCTGGTCTCCCACGCTCAGTTCCTTGCAAACACTGTGGCGGAGAAAATTGCAGCAATAAACCACCCGTAGACGCTGAAGATGATTTCCTTGAGGATCCAGACTTTCCCTCCTAAGTCGTACTTTTGCCTTCAACGTCAACCAGTGAAAAAGAAAAAAGTACCTTAGTGAGTAAAGCAGAATCAGCTGAAAATGCATCAGTGGACGATCAACAGGCAAATAAGAGGAAGTGGAGTCAGAATAATAATAAAAAATTGAACTTGAGATAAATGAAAAAAAGAAGATGGATCCCCCGTCCCCTCGCCTTCCTGACGGTCCCGCAAAGTTGGATTTCAGCTTTTCTTATGTGCCGCAACAGTTTATGTAAAAAGAAAGATTCATTGAATTTTGTCGCAGACTGCCTTTTATCACGGCAGATTGACTCTACTTATAGTATTATTTATATTTTTTAAAAAATTATAAAGCATTTTCTTCTTCCATTACCCCCCCCCCCCACCCCCCCCCCCCCCCCCCCCCCCCCCCCCCCCCCCCCCCCCTCCCCCTCTTAAATGTAAATATGTCAAAAGTGCATACAACAACAATTACTGTACTCTTGAAGAGCTTTCAACGACATGCATCGTGAAGGGTATATACTATTTTGACTTTTGTACCCTGTGCTTCCGCCTTCCTGACGTTCCCGCAAAGTAGGAGTTAAGCTTTTCTCATGCGCCCAAAGCGGATCACGCAAAAAATGTAGTCTCGATTTTTTCAGCAGACAGCCTATTATCACGACAGATTGACTGTACTGTCTTGTTATTTAGTGATGAAGAATCGAAGAATAATCTTCCGACTTACAATAAGAAGTTGAAAAGTGTGAAATCAATGCCGGAGGATATCATCTGAGATTTTGTGAATCTCTACCTGTCGAATCCATCAAAAGTCATTCTCAAGGAAGTTGCTCATGATGAGAGTCATTTGAAACTTTGGTCCACAAGATCTAGATTTAATAGATTCTGGTTGCTGAAACCAGCTATAGTACACATGTTTATATAATTCTATAACCTTCCAAAGTAAGAAATCAATTTTAATTCGGCACCGTACGTTTTTAATGTATAGATCTTCCGGATGAGGTCGTCTATGATTTTGTCAATCCTGACATTACAGAGATAATTTCAAGGAAGTTGCTTATGATGAAAGTCATTTGCAACTCTGATCCAGAAAATTTAGGCTTATTCTACTACCCCTGTGGAAGAAACCTGCTGGAATGGGAAACATGATTGCATATACTCCTATTTCATCTAGATTAGAAGTTGAAATAAATTAAGACGAATCAATAATGTAACGGCATGCTTTTAAATTAGCAAAATACTTTTCATAAATAAAAATGTATAAATAAAGATTTCGTTTCGATACAAAATCTATTTACATATTATGTTTTAATTTTAGTTTTCCTTTCCTTTACAAACACATAAAAATAAATAAAGATAATGAACAAGATCCGCCAAGTATAGTATTAAACAAAGACTCTAATCTCTATTATAATATAATCAGTGATAATTACCGGAGGTCGTACATCAAGATAATTAACTAGGTGATAATTGCATGGCTACTTCTGTGTCAGATCATATACTTAAGTAAGAATTTGCAACTTTTTTTCCCATATTTTCTTAAACTAGCGTGATCTTAAGATAATTATCATTATATGCGTTAGATACGGGCTGAGTTATGCCTCATAAAATTGCACACTTGGTTGCAACTTAAATTATAGTAACATGTTTCTTTTGTTATAGTTCATTTTGGTTTCGTTCTAACTTCGTTGATCTCTTGATATTTTATGTATTTACTTTCCGTTAGTATATCTGTATAATTATATATCGTTTAGAAGTACGTATGTCGGTTGTACTTCGTCATTAATACACCGATTTTTATAAGGGTGGTATCAAAGTGCTTCTAATTATTTTCACTTAATTGCCGTGAATTTATAAACTTTTAAGAATAAACAAATCAGTGCATTGCACCTATGTGCTTTATAATTGGTGTTGACCCTTAATTTTCGGATTGAAACCAATAAATTTAAGAACAGTCACCGTAACCTAAAAGACAAGCAATTTAAATTTTAATAACAAATAAAATGCTAAGATTATTTACATTGTTAATATATATTAAAAATAATCTAGAAAATAGGCGTACAACTGTGGCGTATAATCTAATAAATTAGATAGGGAAATTAGTAGACACTTTGCAATTTAATAAATAGGGCGAGTTCGTTCGTTAACCAGCATTATTGGTCCAGCCTTGTTAAAATGCGGCCATTTAAAAGTTTGATCCAGCTATAACTTTTGAACTATATTTTACTACAATGACGCGAAATAAACGTCATTAATTGTCTAAACGCTATGAAACTACTCTAAAGTGTCTAGTCCAATACAGATAAAATTTTATTTATTTTTCCATAAAATGTGTGGCCTATGGAAAAACTTTTTTTTTTGTTTTTGTCAAAAAATATTTTTCCCGTTTATTTGTTAAAACATAGAAGGGGGGGGGGGGGGGGGGGGGGAGGCACGTAAAACGAAATTTATTTAAGGATACATGGTGCTGCAAAGATGGTACAAAAACAAAACCAAATGTATATATCCTTCTCTTCCATTTAACACCCCATGTGATGCATTTCCATTAAAGAAAGCACTCAATCCCTTAAACTTACCCTTCTAGTTTTGGAGGGATGAGTTTTTGGGACCCTATAATTTTCCTGTGATTGGGTGCACAACACACAACTGCACAACACACAACACACAACTGCAAGTTGCAATTTTATGTGTTAAAAAGTTGACACTGTTATTTCATATCGCTAAATTGGTTCCTGTGACTGTCTGTCACTCTGTACTACAGTTCCAATAACTTTTGAATCAAAAGAGATAAAAACATTAAACCCCGCAGTATTAATGATCGATTTGACGCGCACACAGGAAAAATATAGAGAACTAAATATTATAAGCTGTTCAAATTCAAAATGGCGGATAATGTATATTACGCGAAAAAAATCTTTTTTAAAATAAATTTGAGTGGAGTATCAAATGAAAGATATAAATGAGTAGATTACAAAAGTATATAACAATTGTGTAAATCGTTTAATTATCCTCGCCATTTTGTCAAAAAGCATCAACATTTTTTGTGCCCCCCACCTTATTTTAACTAATTTCTTGTTCACAATACTAAAGAAACCCCTTTTATGTGAGACTTCACACATAACCATTTTATTTCATTTTATACCTTAATCACCTTACTTCCCTTAAAGAATTTTCTCTTTAAAAGTTAATATTAAAATAAAAAGGGTAAAATATAAACTTTCCTTGGTTCCCCCGAACCCACTCCTTGCGTACTGCGGTATAGGCATTAGTTTAGCTACTGATTGATCAAAATCTATATTTATATTTGTTTTTGCTAATTTTTTGACGTCGTTCTTTGTTTCAGACAAATCTTTTGGGTGATAAATTTTGATATCTTTGTCTTCTGATAGCGTGAGATCTAAACACTCATTAAATCGGACTGGTAAGATAAATAAATTACACATCTAACATTAAAGCTTGCTTATTTTAATCTGGCTATATTATGAACACTTTGAGTTAATATACTTATTTATAATATTTATTATCTAAAGAAGTAAGAAGCAAACCAACCCAGCAGAAAATATTTTACGTGTATTTTGCCAACTAATAAATGTAAACAATCATCATGAATCTTTTATCTTCTTGTTCTATAGATTATCTTCTTGTTTTATTGATTAACGCGGTTTTAAGGCTGTTTTTTTTTTTTTTTTTTTTTTTTTTTTTCTTTATATAGAATAAAGTATTATAGTCAACTACTGTAATTTTATTGATATTGATGTATACTCTTTTGAATTATTATTTGAAATTATGATTTATTCAAATGGACTGTATAAAATAACGTTCTATACTACAATTAAAGTAATTTTTTAGTTGACATAATGTTATATATAAGGTATATTTTATCTAATTTTAAAGTTTGATAATCACTAAGTATTTTAATGAAGTTTTTGGTTATCTAGTGGTGACCACATCTTGATAGTTGTTAGTGCGGACATTTCGCAGTCAGTGTTGGGCAGCTTTAACATCTTTTTACTTTTTTCTCGTACTCCTATCGAAACGCCTTCACCACTATAGGTCACCTAGAACTTCATTATTATTATACAGTTTTGGAAACCTACTGACCTATTTTAAGAGTGGGATCTAAAAGAAATTGGTGGTTTTTATTGGGTCGAAGAAATTTGTCTAAAAGGATACCACCACACGGTTCATATTTTTTATGAATTCATTGAGTTTATTAAAACTATTGTCAAATGTTTTATTTCAATAACACCCTGAATAATTAGGTCATCGCACGATATTTCTGGAACCAATGAAATTATATGAACAAGTCCCTGTTAGCCCCTAGATGCTCGCAAAGGAATATTTATACGATCCGCAATCTTGATTCAAGAAAGCAGCAATTTTTTATGCGAAATTCGACTTGATGATATCTGCAGAACCAATTACGTTAATACCTTGAACTTTTTTGTGGATTATGCAACGCTTTGCAAATTATGCAAAGGGGTTCTATATCACTGATAACTAGAATTTTCTTTGGTTCGTTTCTTTTCGTGTGCTTTTGTTCATTCATATACGTAGTTCATATATACGTAGTACATATTATATACGTAGAACAAATATAATCTATTCTGAGATGCTGTTTCTTCTTTTATAACTCTTTTGTCTAACCAGCAGTGAAACTCGTCACTAGTGGTCCTAAACCTTGCTCTAATATAATTACTTTTAGCAGAGTGACGTCTTTCTTCATTTCTGATATTATAATTATTAATTTTGATTAATAAAAATAATAATTGACATTAAAGAAATTAAAAGACTATTAAAAGAATTTTGTTCGAAACCTAAAAAAGAATCACGCTAAGCATCTTTGTTAAGACTTGAATAATGAAAATACTAAAATAAAAAAAAATAAAAAAATAAAATAAAGTCTCTTACGTATTTCCTAAGTTTTTAATAACCTGGTAGCTACTTTAAAAAAGAAAATGAGTCAAATACAAGTTAAGACATAGTTAAAGCTGAGTTAGTTATAAGATTAAAACCTGTTGGTTTTCTAGATAAGCATCTTTTAAGCTCAAAGCTCAGCTGCAGCTATTAATTTCAAGTTAAGAATGCTTTGTACATTCGCCTTCACCAAGTCCTCGCTTCTTCCAAACTACATATCAAACATTCACAATTTCCCTCCCCGTAATTATCTCAACTCTCCTTTTTTATCTTCAAAATTTAAAAAGAAAAAAAACCTTTTTTTGGTTGGGATGCATCAACCAAAAATTTTTCCTGATAAACGATAAACACAAGGAGAGATTTCTCTGCATGATATATATTTTTTTATATATAATTACTTTTATCATGATTTATTGGTGGTTTGCACTTTAAAATTTGAGGAAAAGAATACCGCAAATTTTACATACATGTATTTTTTTAAAAAAAAGTTAAAGGGGAAACCGCGTAAAATTAAGCTTTGCAATAAATCATAATACGTATTTGCTTGGATAAAGGCTTATTTTTACAAGTTATCGGTTTACACAGGTACGTTTCTTCCATATCCGAGTGTGTATTTAATATTTTTTGAATTCGCATGTTTTTCTATCAATTTTCTTATTTGTTCATTGTGTACATAGAGAGAAAGTATTGTAGGAGGGTCATCCGGAAAGTAACTTCCGTTTGTATG
This sequence comes from Gerris lacustris, assembly GCA_951217055.1. Classification (NCBI taxonomy): domain Eukaryota; kingdom Metazoa; phylum Arthropoda; class Insecta; order Hemiptera; family Gerridae; genus Gerris; species Gerris lacustris. The sequence continues at coordinate 40,445,159 of OX578277.1, read as the reverse complement.
ATGTAGATGTAGTTGCGGTAGCGCCGCCATTCCTGAATTCCTGAACAGACTTGTGCTTTAACTCAGTAGGGTTCCAGCCTACTTGTAGGAAGGCCGTATGATCGTTCGTTCACCTGCTGCAGCTTCCTTAAATGTGTGAAGTGCTCGCTATTATAAGGTTTCTGACACCAAAACAAATTCCAAGAATGAGATTCATCTTGAACTTTGCGCTGTATATGGCCACCGGATTAATGTACTTAATCCAAGTTGTATTGCCGGTTGCCGGATACAATTCTGTTCAGGAATGCTTATCCTCCTTTGTCGTAACACATAAGAAAGACCAATGCGTAGAACCCATTATTTTTTCTTTGCAAAGTTCACGATGAATCTCTATAGCTGGAATGTGCTTTACTGTCAGAAACCTTATAATAGCATACTCTTCGCACTTGGCGAGATTTTTAATTACCGCACTCATTTAGGGAAGCTACAACAGGTGTATACGAACGGTCACACGACCTTCCTACAAGCATGGCTGGACCCATAATCAGTTAGTGCAAACATCTGTACAAGTAGTTGCGCTACCTTCATGTCGTAATTTTGTTAAAAATTCTTAAAAGATCAAAGATATTTTAATTGAGAAAACTATAACTTATAAAATAAGTACATCAATAAATAATAATTCCTATACATAATGTAAACTTCAAGCTAAACTGATTTTACTCAAGAAATAGTAAAATTTACTTTTTAAATATAATCAAATGCCTGTCATTTTTAAACTAAAGTATTTTGTTTAGAGCAAAAATATGATTTGTGGACTGTCAAAAGTTATGACTATGTTTACTCTTTATCTTTTTGGAAATGGTGTGTATAACGGAAATAGGGATTTGGTGGTTTTAATGTCAAGACCTTTGAACCCTTTATACAATAAGTGTTTTCTTCTTTAACCCTATTTAAACATCATAAATGCTCTTGGTATTTTTTGCCAGAATGCTTTTGTCGAATGTTTTCATGAAAATATGGCCGGTTTTAAGTTCAAATACGTAACGAATCATTTCAATGTTTTATTTTTCCTTGTTGGGCTTTTTGGTGTCTTGTTCAACAGCTGTCAACTTTTTGCTTACTTATGTTTTGACTTTTGACAGCTGGATGTCTCTAGAGATATGAGCTCACTAAGGATTCAAAGTCACATGGGAGTTTGCACCTTTCTTTGGGACAGGTAGATGAAACCTGTCACAAAAATATGAACCCTTTTCAATTGTGATTAAAAAGGGCTATGTTGAATACCAGCACATAAGTTTAGGTTTGTCGGAGTTTGCATCATGACACGGCCTTCGTGCTAAGTCAAAGGACGCCCTCAATGTCCGGGCGAATTATTATACCAGTAGTAATTGAAGCTCTTGGCAACAACGATGACATACTGAAGCCTATGATGGTACATGGATCATTCTCATTTAAAGGCGGCATTTTCTGTCCACATCATTTCAAACGCTCAATCAATTAAGTCAATACGCGAATGGTTAGTTTGAAATAGTTATAACTAGTGCTTTTGTCAAAACCAATATTTATTATTCAGTACTAGAATTGCCGGTAAATATCTCATTAAAACTAATTTTTAGCTGAATTGTTTACGTCAATCCTAACTCGCCTTGTTTGGATTAACGAGGATTATGGTGTTTCTTCAAAGAACGTTTTTTGGAAAAAATCCTTCAATATTTTTATTTTAGAAACTAGATTTTCCCCGGGATTAAATAAAGGTAAGGCTTGTCAAATGAAGCCTTATTATTTATAAGGTTTCCAATCTTTCTCTTAACTGTGTTAGGAGACAGAATGGAACAGAGTAACACTCCTAAAAGGTTAATAAGGTAATAAAAAAGTTATTGCTTTAGATTCTATTTTTTATAGTTTACTCAGACATTGCCGCTGACACCCGATACAAAAACAATTTTATCAATTCCGTAAAATTTTAGAACCGTTAGTTAGTCCATTGTTATTTGAATACTGTTAGGCTGAAGAATCTGCAATTAATAATAAAAAAAACTTTGGTCTACCAGGCGTGACCTCCCACCTACAGAGGGTCCTTTGTTTTACAAATCTCAATATTGCTGTAAAAAAAAAAAAAAAAAAAATTACCTTACATAAAAATATAATACTTAGAAAAAGAAGATACTAATTATGCTATGTTTGTAAAGTACTAATGTATTTTATTTATTTTCTCATACACGTAGTATATAAAAATAAAATTATTGTAATGGCACATAATTCGATTTTGAAATTTGCATGGATTTACACGTTTAAAGGTCCAAAATTATATTTTAAAAAGTCTTTCTGTCTGTCTTTTGTCCATTGTCTGACGTGGAGGCTAAACTCTTTTGCTGAGTTCTAAAATATGACATACATATTCAAAATAGACTGGCAATTGGTGTAACACATTGCTTCCTCGCAACCTATCTCGTACTTTATTAATTTTATGCTTTTACAAGCCAGTATTGTCTAAGTTGTTTAATTGTTTCCCCCCTTTTTCTAATCTGTCAACATTTTTTTGATTTTTACTGGTCTTATATTACTTTGCTTTGTAAGTTTCATCGCACATTTCCGTTTCCCCAATTTTGAACCACTTCCCGTGATTCAATCTTCCCCAAATTTTGCACATAGATACAACTAAGGTGAAGAATACAGAAACCAAAAAAACAAAAAATAAAAACAAAATGGCGTCAAATTTATTTGCTTTTTAAGTTTCATCGCACACCTATTACCCCAATTTTGAACCACTTACTGTTATTCAATCTTCTCCAAATTTTGCACATAGATACAACTAAGGTGAAGAATACAGGAACCAAAAATAAAAAAAATAAAAACAAAATGGCGTCAAATTTATTTGCTTTTCAAGTTTCATCGCACACCTATTACCCCAATTTTGAACTACTTACCGTCATTCAATCTTCCCCAAATTTTGCACATAGATACAACTAAGGTGAACAATACAGAAAAAAAAATTGAAAATAAGACCAGTTTTGAAAAATGGCATTTTTATATTAATTATTATTATTATTACTGGTCTTATATTACTTTGCTTTGTAAGTTTCATCGCACACCTATTACCCCAATTTTGAACTACTTACCGTCATTCAATCTTTCCCAAATTTTGCACATAGATACAACTAAGGTGAAGAATACAGAAGCCAAAAAATAAAAAAAAAATAAAAAAAATGGCGTCAAATTTATTTGGTTTTCAAGTTTCATCGCACACATATTACCCCAATTTTGAACCACTTACCGTGATTCAATCTTCCCCAAATTTTGCACACAGACACAACTGAGGTGAACAATACAGAAACAAACAAACAAAAAAAAAAAATGAAAATAAGACCAGTTTTTAAAAAATGGCATTTTTATAATAATTATTTTCTTTAATTAAAGTATCAATTAAACAAACGTTAAAGAGCGCAGACTGTTCAAAGTAATCTGCGGGCTACTTTCGAAAAATTATATAAGTTTTATACAAATCAAAGTACTTTTAAAGCTACAGGTGTAAATGAATGCATGTTTGTGCGCATGTGGAAGAGAAACAAATGAGCGCAGAAGGTTGAAACTTATATGGGACCAACAACGGGCTACTAATGACCTACCACCCAAATTTCATTAAAATTTGAAACATCTAGTTTTTAAGATACGTTGGTTCGCAAAAATTGAACCCCAGAGAGACCAACACAGAACTATTAATGATCCCTGATGTGTGAAACGGATTTCTGTCTTGGTATTTTTGAATCGGAGACCTAAAAATTTTTCGTTCTTCGGAACGATCCTATAGCTTCTGTTACCTTCGGTAAGCTCGGAAGCAAAAATCGTATCCAGAGGCGAAATGGAGAAATTATTTTAGTTCTAAATTAAGAAGTGTCCCCCCCCCCCAAAAAAAAACTATATTTAATATATATTGATTAAATTAGAAATTATGGAATTTAAATGCCATAATATCCTACAAATCCAAATTCAGTATCACTTTGCATACGAGAAAGTTTTGATCGACTTGTTGGACTTTTACTTTTAAAGGTATTTTATTCCATCGTCTATCTACATAAAATCGTAATTTTTCTTTTTACATTGACGAAATAATTAAAAAGGTATAGAAATTATACAGATTAAATTAATGGAGGTGTACACCGTATTATAACGACTTATATATTTTACATCGAGTTATATATTTTATACCAATTTTCTAAAGGTTCAAAATAGCCATTAAATCAATTTTACAAACTGGTTCAATTAAGAATTTTTAACTTGGCAAAAGATTAAAACAACTCGGAGCGCTCTGAGAAAAAGGGGGGACTATTTATCTTTAAATTTTATAAAACGTTCATTGTATGTGTATAAATGTATAGGTAAATTTATATATATATGTGTGTGTGCACATATAATGAACATTTTACAAAATTTAAAGATACATATTCCCCTCATTCACAGAGCTCATTTCACCATTTCGAGGTATAAACCGCCTGGGGGAATCATCCAGTGAACTTCATTCATTGAAATTAGAGCAGTATAAAGGGGGGCGGGGGCATCATGTTTAAACCATACGGTTTGAAGAGGTTGACGATGTCTTCGTAGTTGAGGACATAACGTTCTGATGTCCCCCTGACGGTTCTGTCGTTTTCTTCCAATGACTTCAAATCTCGCGATTGCACACCATACTGTGACTTTTGGACTTTTCAAAGGCCTTCCTTGATAATCTTGAGCTTTATTAATATTATCTTGTGGATATTTTAATTTTTCAGACATAATTTTCGATGATTAATTGTTTACTGTTACTGTTAAAAAATAGAATGTTGGAAAGTTGCTTAATCAGTTTTAGATTTTTGTTCATTACCTTCATTTCTTGATTTTGGCTGATGAAAAACCAGGCCATCAGGAGAGCTATGGCTTTAGAAAACTTCATACGATTAGCCATGAATTATAAGTAGTCGTTCCTTAGATCCACTCCAGCAACTTTCATAGATTGGTCTATATAATTATAAATAAACTGTTATAGATTTATGAATGTCTTCATTTCCAAATATCACATCTTAATGTGTGTTTACGTTATAAGGAGAAGCATTCAAATATAATTTCAACTTCTGTCAGCGAGCTTGTGGTTTCCCCATCCCATATTTTTTCTCTTATGTGGTTGATTTGGTAGATCGAAAATTCCCTGTTAGCGAATATCTGCATAATACCTAATGAATCTCAATGCCAATTTTGTTTATTCCAGCTGAGCAGTTTTGGAATAAGTAAACACGAATGAGTGAATGGTTAATAAATATATACAGGGTTGTCCAAAAGTCTCCCCCCCCCCCCCCCCCTCTTAACTTTTGAACGGTTTGAGATAAATTAATGAAACTTGGGGAATCTCTACCATGCAAAGGGAAGTTTGTTTTCATGCAATCACCCACTAGGGGCAACCACCCACTTTGCCCCCAAGCCACCCAACTTCAAAAATTTTTTTTTTCTATTTCCAATATTTTGCCCCCTACAGGGGAGCAAAGATAGCAAAATAACCCTTCCGATAATACGTTGTAAAATCTAAACGGTTAGAGATCAATTATTGAAACTTGGGGGATCCATACCATGTAAAGGGAAGTTTGTTTTCATGCAATCGCGCAGTAGGGGCAACCACCCATTTTGCCCCCAGGCCACCTAACTTCAAAACTTTTACCTAAAGTGTATATTTTTGATAGCAGATTTAGATTCTACGTGTAGGGGAGCCAGGGTAGCCGAGCGTGTTAGGGCGCTCGCTTAGCTATCAATAAGTCGAGGCAACTCGAGGTCGTGGGTTCGATCCCGTGCCATGATATTCTGATTTGCATCAATGATTCACGGACGGTGCAGGGCGAGGGACACCCTTTATGGGGACTCTTCCCCCACTCTTTGGTGTGGGTCCGATCCGTGTCATGACGATGTAATTTGTATCTATGGTTTCGAGGACGGAGCAGGGCGAGGGACACCCTTTATGGGGACTCTTCCCCCACGCTTTGGCGCACGCTTATATAGCTTACTAATGACCACACCATACTCGCTTCGGCGGTACAATGTACAAATGTATGATGTGTGAAGTAGCTGGAACTCTCCACCACGGGGCGTAAAAAGGGCCTAAGTGATGGCCTAATTGCAAGGTTCGAACAAGTGGTTCGTCCTACCCGTTCTAGTAGGAAGTACTAGACTACTACTACTACTACTACTAGATTCTACGTCAAAAAATAAAAATATTTTACTTCTAACTTTTTTTTCCATCTCCAATATTTTGCCCCCTATAGGGGGGAAAAGGTATAAAAATTGTAAATTTCAGCGCCTGGGGGCAAAATGGTGGTTGCCCCTAGTACGCAAGTGGATGAACACACTTCCTTTACATGGTACAGATACCCTAAGTTTCATTACTTTATTTCTAACCGTTTAGATTTTATTACGATCTAAGTGTTATTTTCTTACTATTTCGGAAGGGTTATTTTGCCATCTTTGTCCCCCTGTAGGGGGAAAATATTGGAGATAGAAAAAAAAGTTTTAACTAAAAGTTTATTATTTTTCACCGTAGAATCCAAATATGCTATCAAAAATATACATTCCAATTTGAAATTTTGAAGTTGGGTGGCCTGGGGGCAAAGTGGGTGGTTGCCCCTAGTGGGTGATTGCATGAAAACAAAGTTCCCTTTGCATGGTAGAGATCCCCCAAGTTTCATAAATTTATCTCAAACCGTTCAAAAGTTAAGAGGGGGGGGGAGACTTTTGAACCACCCTGTATATATATATATATATATATATATATATATATATATATATATATATATATATATATATATATATATATATATATATATATATATATATATATATATATATATATATATATATATATATATATGTATGTGTGTGTGTGAGAGAGAAAGAGAAATTAAAAACTCGATTTTCAAGTTTTCTGAACTAAGTGTTGTCGCTAAGAATATAGTAGTTTTTAATTGAAACATTTTTTTCTGAAAGTTTATTTTTTTAAATTTTATATTTAATACGTATTTGTGTGTGAGTGTGTATTCATATATATTTTTATAAACTGTGTTTACAATTTTCTTAAGGAGTTGATGGTTTAAAGGTTTTGATAATTATATTTGAAGATGGCGGTGAAGTGGTTACTAATTACAGGGACTTTTAGCTGGGGTACTTTTGAGATTGTGGTAAAGGTGGTACTTTGCGCCTTCCACTTTACCCTGAGGCTGGTACGCCTCCAGAAAATTTGATACGGGTCAATTATAGCCATTTATAAAATCAGGGCTCCCTCCCTTCTTATAACAACTTTACAACATTCTTGACTTTACATAATCTTTTTTTAATTATTAACCAAAAAAAAAAAAAAAAAAAAAAAAAAAAATCAAATACATAAATAAAAATATGTTTATCTATTAATATTGCTTTATTTCGAACGCCGGAACCGTTTTTGACCAAATAATGTGATAATTAATTGTGTTCAACAATAATTTGTAAATAAACCTCCAAAATATATAAGACGATTAATGTAACTCTAGTTCGTTTAAAATCGGCTCTGATGATGGCATTATTAAAAGCTGAAAGCTACTTGATAAATAAACAAGTATTGTTTCACGTGGAGGGCAGTTATTTTGGATCCTTATTATTACGATTATTTTTACTATTATTAATATCTAATTAAATTGGATGACCTACATAACCGATTAGCATTCTTGCAACTTGCCTAAAGCTTCTTCGGTTTTAACACCGACATATCTGTTCAAACCCCAATAAGGTGAGATATGTTTCACTGCGATGATCACATTGAGTTAATGAGCAAGTGTTTGTTCTCCCGTCCTACAATAACCTAATGATGTGTTCAGGACGTAAAATAAACACAAAATAAGTGGATAAATAATACTAATTAAATTTATCCCCGAAACTCCTTTAAAAAATGGAAGATACTAAGTAATTATGTTTATTGAAAACTTTAGTTCTGAGGAGAGTTCGATTTTTTTATCCTATTTTTACTTATACATTTTTTTTTTTTTTTGTTCATATTTAAAAATAAATAAAAAATCTTTGTACGCTTGTTACATTGTGGCCAATGTTTCATGTAAATAGAATTGAAATGGTTCTAAGTAAAACTTAACAAAACCAAATATTTTGTTTCCTTCAGTCCCTTAATTTGTTTAATAGAAATGTCTTAACGGTTGTGGTCACACTATCTTTAATTTTACTTAGGAAAAAACGTGAGAACAGATTTCCAACCCACAAATATTGTTTCGAAGACAAAAAGCTCTAAAATGCCTTTATATTGTTGAATAAATAAACAATGTTAAAAACCTCTTAAATGAAAAGAGTCCTTAGACGAGAGTACTGAGTTAGTGTTTTTTTTTCATTCAAAGTTAAAATAGACCCTTAAAGGTACTAAATCAGTACAGGTGGAAATAAAAACGCAGGACCCTTTTTGTCTTTAGAACCGCACGTTTTGTCCGCAGGACCCTTTTTATATAAACATAATCAGTAAGGACGAAAGGACCTCTTGAGCAAAGCAAAGGACAATGCAAGTGACTGAAGTTGTGACTTGTCGCACGCTCTACAACCTTCCAGCTTGCTTTCCCACGAGCTTTAGTCACGCTTTAGTTTTAAACCAAATTATCTCCACCCTTATTTTCTGACTGCCCAGGGAAAACAATAACAATTGTTTTCCCCCGTTTCTTTTTTTTTTATTCTTGTTACCTGTAGTCCTTTTTATGATTTTTAAGGGCGCCATGAAGTTACCTTTTTCAAAAACAAGAAACTTGGAAGAACAAGGTTTTTATTAGTATGTCGAGAAAAAAATTTGGCAATGAATCTTTTTTTTTCGGATGTTTTACTTATTTCTTCTTGTTTATTTTTATGTATACAAAATAATTAGGTCGAGTAGGTAGATCACATATGTAGGTTAACCATCCATCGCTGTGTAGGTCAAGTTCTTGTGGTCTATCTTGACTCAGGTATGTTATTTAATTGAAGGTCAAGGCTTAGTAAAGGAACATTAAACAAATAGGTTGAAATGTTGACCTATTTAAAACTGCAAGCAGCTGTGCTTTTTACCTAAATTACTTTCTCATCTTCATACTAACCATATAAAAAAGGTTTTGTCCTCTTGTGAAACATTATAAGCCATTTTCAATTTCAATTGATTTAGAATTTTCATTTATTTAGGCAAATAAATAGGTTTGGCATATGATTTTACAGCTTTTGTCGAGTTTTCTTACTTATTAATTACTTGCCAATTTTTTTTTAACGTCTCTTTTATACCTCTTTTAACATTAATAGCGGGGGAATCGGTTAGATTATTATAGGGGGAGGGATCGGCTACTTTACACATCTACTCGAGATGATTTTTATGAAACATGTCTCATCTCTCTATTGGATTCAAACCAACAACCCATAGTACGGTGTTAAGACTTTCGTTTTAAGTATTAAGTAGTCCCTTTCAGCCTCTTTATAAGACCCTTATTAGTGTCGATTATGAAACAAGTAGAATTTCTTATAAATTCATTAAATAAAACTAAAATCTTTTGAGGCATATACGCCAAAGATTACTCTAATGATATGTAATGTCATGTAGACTTAATAGGGCTTTACTTTGAAGGACTTTATATCAAAATGTAAAATAAACTTGAAATAAATAGATGGAGAATAAAAAATGGAAGATGCTAAGTAATTATGCTTATGGAAAATTCTCTTCACTGATGTATTCTTTGATGTAGTAAGACAGCCTAAGTTTGTAAAACAACATTGGTTTTATAAACTAAAGATGGTAGTAGCGACTTCTTTTAACAAAGGCGAACAGAGAGCCCTCAGAGCTCCAATTTCTAGCTCCATGCTTATCCTGAAGTGCCAGTAGCCACTGAAATTTCTAGATGAACGAAATAAAGTAAAACTGACATTGATCGTAGAAAATATAGAACCTACAAGGAAATGATAAGGCGACTGAGGAGGACCGAGATGAGGCTTCGCGTCATTCTCGATAACTAGAGTTGTGCTTCATGATGTAACTCCAGTTCTTTCATAATCAGCACTGATTATTGCCTTTCAAAGACCAAAAGCTGCTTTGTTTGTAAAACAAAAATTTGTTTTACTTAGAGAAAAAGTTTCTTTTAGTTCTTTATGATATATCGTGGCTTAAAATTCTCACCTTTAAATGTTTAGTGGATTAGGGCTTGATTTGATTTATTTATTTTAATAACCTCGGTGAAATGTCAGTATGGAATTAATGTTATGTTCAGGAATTAAAACCTGTTAATAATTATACGATTCAAAAGATTAGAATAAAATGTCTTGCCACGTTCATTCACTTGTTTATTAATCGAAACAGCTTTAGTCTATCGCATACTTGGTCAGTGACACTCTTGTAGGCTCAACCTGAATGGTTTTTTTTTATTTGAATATAAAAAAATAAAATAAGCATGAATAAGGAATATGTTAAGAGTTTGCTGTTCAGCTGTCGTGTCTGTACAAAGTGGGATGAACAGTTGCTATTCTGTTTTCCAACTCCATTTTAAGATTAAATCAACGGGTTTCTCAAGTTTTTTACAATACAAAAATCTATTTGCTTTGTTCTTATTCTGCCTTAGTTTTCTCTGTTTCTACGTCCTGAGATTTATATATATATATATATATATATATATATATATATATATATATATATATATATATATATATATATATATATATATATATATATATATATATATATATATTGTTTTATATATCAAAGTGCCGAGTTGAGTCTGGTTTTCCAGTCAATCAGAGGTCGACTCCTGGACTTCCAAGTGTTCCTCCCATGATGTGCTCTCCGCAGGTGAATCTAACGAGATAGCCTCTGGGGACTGGGTAAATTGTATTGAGCTACTGGATATTTGAAATCAGTAGGTAGTCTTGATTCATACATAATGCAGGAGTATGTGGTCTCCCAGACGTTAAGGCTAGTTGCTACATAGTTTATTTACTTGTATTCGCATGGGACGACACACACCGATACGGCTTCTTTATACCTCTTCTTACAATCCTATATTATATCCTTAGATGTCGACCTAATCTTTTTTCTTAAGGTGGTTTCCGGTAAATGCTTAAATGTCCGATTTAATTTTATTTACAGTTTTTTGAACTGCTTATTTTGTTACAAATGCTGAGAACGAACTTTTTACTTTCTCATGTACAAAGTTTGTAGAGAGAGTGATTTTGAGATGTTAATAGATTTATACGTTTTGGGGGAAAATGTCTGTGCAGACGCGTAGAGCCTAAACCAGGTCAGATTTTGCAACAAAAACTGAAAAAATATGAAAAATAATTTGGCTCGAAAACGATTCCGACAATTTTTAATAAAATTTGTCTATTTAAAAATACGAATCTAACCGCATTAAAGTCGGCTAACTATATAAGTCGTTTTCCCGGAAAAAAATCTAGTTTCCGAGATATTGATGAAAATAAACCTTATTTTGCTGAAAATCGATAGCGAATTGTAAACAATCAGTTGTTGGTTTCTGAACAAGTTTAAGGCCGGGCACACATCTAGAATTGGTAGCAGAGCAAAAATACATTTTATAAAAAGGTGTTTTTTGGGGGGAAAAAATGTTAGGCTAGATGAGTCAATAGTAGAATTTTGTCTTTATAATTTTTGAGCAAACAAAAGACATCAGATTTTATAGTGGGTGGAATATAGCGTGAATATAGCAATTTCTAAACGACTCATCTACTTTTGTACAAGATAAAAGTCGGACAATGTTTCAGACAACATACTTAGACAGATATACAAACATCACTTTTTGAACAAAGAAAATGTAGAACCAGGTTCAACTTTGTTTTATTTTTCAAGTTTTTAATTTTTTCTGTTTTTCTATAAAAAAAAACCAAACAAACAAAAACGAATAAACACCCCCGAAAAAATAAAATTAAACCCGAAAAACCCCAGGTAGGCTGGGTTTTTGCAAACCCTGTTCTATAGACGCAGGGCAAGGAAGCATAGTGTTTTTCAACCGCGAATCAAGACGCTACATGCACTAGAAGTGTCAGGTAGGCCAAGTGTGGCACAGTACTGCCCTGCCCTATTATTTTGATTATTGAAATTCAGTCTATAAATTTAAATCAAATGAATATGACTATTAAGTCCAGGAGATAGCGTGTAATTTTTTAATGTCTGACTAACATCAATCTAGAATTTTGTGTATAAGTTAATCTTTTAGTGCCTTTTAAGAATATGTGGTCGGCTAAGTTTGTCTGCAGGACATAGCTTGCCAATAGGCATTTGAAAGAAACAAACCGGTCGAGAGCGGCCATGTCCCGCCAATTATGGTGCACAATGTAATTTTCATGATCCTGAGCACGGAATTAGTTAGCAGACCAAAAATCAAGTTAATAGTAGTTTGTCCCTTGATATAGGTTAGTTATTCAAATATTACTCCAAATCAAGCGGAACTACAAACATTCAGATCAGATTTTGCATCAAAAACTGAAAAAATGTAAAAAATAATTTGGCTCGAAAACGATTCCAACAATTTTTAATAAAAATTGCCCATTTAAATACGAATCTAACCATATAAGTTGTTTTCCCGGAAAAAAAATCTAGTTTCCGAGGTATTGTTGAAAATAAACATTATTTTGCTAAAAATCGATTGTGCATTTTAATGTAGTGCATTTTACCATACGTCGTTTTCCCCAGGGTAAAAACTAGTTTCTGTTATGATGATGTACAAATATGGAGAATGGAGACTATCTCAATTAAAATGTATCCATGGAAAAGGAATCTAAAGAAAGTGGACTGCAAATTAAATAATACTTAAATGAGAAAGTCTTCGACTCATTTTTTTTAAAATGGTAAATTTTTATAGATGAAAGATGTAAATCAGTTAGTTTATAGGTTTCTCACATAATTATATTATTTGATTTATTTATTAATATGTATACCTACTTAAAATAAATTATTTTTTAATTTATGAAAGCTTTAAGAATTAGCAGTTTTAACGTGTAATTTTATGAATATATCTCTTTTAAAGATATGTAGATTTAAATGGTCCAGGTTTATTTATCTTCTAATTTTTAAAAAATCATATTTGCTGTAGTTATGTTATTTCAATATCTAGTAAAAAAAAATAAAAAAATGAAATGAACGAATTACATTTTTTAAAGATATAAAGAAAGAGGTGATAATTCACGTTAAAGAGAAAAGAGCTTGTCGAAAATGCCAACTATTACTTTATAGAATTAATAAAGCCGGAGCACGAGCTCTATCTATAAAAAAATTAAATCATAGATAGTGAAGGAGGTTACAAGGAATCATAATTCAACTCTGTATCCCAAATACTTTCTAAGCACCACGATGATAGGGTGAAAGCCAACCAAATAACTAGTTATACCTTTTAACTTTAAAAATAAAAATCAATTCTCCACAAGTCAAGTATAACTCATACACTATACGTTATTATGGAGTTCTAGGTCTTCCAGTTGTGACTGCGACATATTGGATGAGTGTACGGATGTTTCACCTCTTATACTGGAGACAACTTCAGTATAATACATGTTAGTAGTAGTATATACCTAGTACTTCCTACTAGACGGGTAGGGCGAACCACTTTTTCGTACCTTGCAATTAGGCCTTATAGTAGACCAATTTTACTTGCCCCGTGGTGGAGAGTTCCAGCTACTTCACACATCATACATATTTGTACATTGTACTGCCGAATCGATTATGATGTGGTCATTAGTGAGCTATATAAGCTTGCGTCAAAGCGTGGGGGAAGAGAACCCCTCAGGGGTTGTCCCTCATAATACATGTTAATCCATGAAATTTTCGTTGTGAACTTTTATAGACCCAATCCGAACTTACTTTTTACAGACCCGAACTGATTTAAACAAGAACCAATGATCTAGTTAGATGCAAAAAGATCCAAATTTACCTAACTGCCCTAATGGTCAACCAATAACAGTTTACCTTCAATTGCCTCTACTGTAGATGAGCAAATAAATAATTTACCTATAATTATCTCTACTGTAGATAAGCAAATAATAATTTACCTACAATTAAATACAAAGAAACAGTCTTTCCATGGAAGATAATTCTTGTTTATTTATCAAAGCAGCTTACAGCTTTTATAAAGCCACCATCACTACCGATTTTGGTGTGTCTTACGTTAGTCTCCGACATCGTATGACTCGCCCACAACATATTTTTTATAATGTAACTCTATTTCTACCATAATCGGAACTGATGATGGCTTTATAAAAGCCAAAAGTTGCTTTGATAAATAAACAAGTTTTACCTTCCGTGGAGAGACTATTTCTTTGTATTTATTAAGATGACTTCCATCAACGCTCTTATTCCTCAAATTACCTGCTATTGGTACTGTATTCTTGCTATGGTAACTACTATTTTTGCAGAGAAAGAAATAAAATAATAATAATTTACCTTCAATTACCTCTACTGTAAATAAGCAAACAAGCAATCTCTGTAGAAAAAAATAGTCTGCCAATTAGTGTGGCACATCGCTTCCTTGCGTCCTAGTCCTTATACTTTAATGATTTTATGCTTTTACAACCTATTTTTGTCAAATTTATTTCATTTGACCCTTCATTAAATCTTCTAAAATTGTTTTGTTTCTTTTGTTTTTTTTACTTGAATTAAAGTATTAATTTAGCAAAATTTAAAGAGCTTCGACGGTTGAAATTAATAGTGCTATTGAATATATAAATATATAAATAGATGTATGTTTGCGCGTGCGCGCATGTGGAAAAGAAAAAAATTGGGGGAGAAGGTTGAAACTTATACGTGACCATCAATGGGCTAGTAATGATCTACCATCTAAATTTCATTGAAATCGGACAAGTAGTTTTTATGATATTTTGGTTCGCAACAATTGAGCGACACACCAACAATTACGGAACCAAAAATGTTTCCTGATATCTGAATCGGATTTCTGTCTTGGATTTTTTGAAATCGGGGACATAAAAATGTTCATTAGGTTCATGAGGCATGAATATGCCCCGGAGAGGGGCGAAATATAGCCATATTTCTAACGCATGATGCTCTGCGTCTGAATTAATTCTTTACCCTTCAACGACCCACATATAAAAAAATTCGATAAAAATGTTCGTTCTTCAGAACGGTCACACAGCTTCCGTTACCTTCGGTATAAGTTCGGAACAAAATACAATTAATAATAAAATAGTTTTTCTTGATGAGTAGTGAAATTTTAGGGAAGTCACTTGATTTCTTGATTAAGATCACTTTAAATTAAGTTTCCAATTTCTGTCTCGACTCCTACACTGATTTTTTTCTTACCCATTTCAACTCGTCTTACTGCAGTAATGATGATCACTTGTGAAAGCCGGCTTTATACAATAATAGTACTTTCGTGAAAGGACGTCTTTCTTTATTCATAATAATAATTGATGATTCAAGTTAGAATCTTAATAGTGGATCTCAAGTTGATCCCGTGGAATAAAATGGACGCCGAATGTACCGAATAAAAAATTCCAGTCTTATTGATTGGTTTAAAATTTAATGGAAGCCATGCTTACTATGAAGCGTTCATCAGTCCATCTAAACAATCTGACAGCCGAGGTTTTTTTATTTGTCCGTTTGGAAAATGAGGTGAGATGAGGCATCGTTAAGGAAACCTCACGATCTCTCATTATCTGCTCTCTTTCACCTCGGCACTAAGCTCAAACTAACTAATGAGCCGCCATTTCTTTTCTAACTGCGCCGACGCGGAAAGTGCAACTAACTACATGGTTATATCAGACAAACAACGAAAAATTGCCTTTTTGAACAAATATCTCAAGCACGATTTTACACACCAAATAAATGATTCTCTGTGAGGTCGGTTATTTTATTGTATCATTATAATATATATACCTGAGGGGGAGGTTTGTTTTCGGATCTAAAGTACAATATATTTTATAACGTACGTTATCATTATATGTTTCTTTTTTTAACGAGCTTTTTTAAATGCTTCATTTATTTGATATATGAAGTTGTGTTTTATCGTTGAAACTTAGGCAATTTGTAATAAATTAAATTTGTATTTTCCCTTTTACAATTGTGTTTTGTTTTTTTAAAACTGACATATCATTTATATAAAACGAATCTTGTATTGACGCCGATAAAGGAAATAAATTATTCTATAGCGGCGATTAATTAGGTTGTTGTGTAAGTTTATTAATACTTATAAGTCCTAATGTATTTTTGATCGATTCACAAGCATTGATGTCCTGATTCGATTTGATACTCCGCCAGGGAGAAATTTTATTTGCTGTAAATCTTGACAAAATGTTAAATAATAAATTTAATGAATATCCATAGATGAAATAAAAAATAATCTGCCAATTTTTGTGGCACATATATTCCTCGCATTCTATCACATATTTGATTGATGTTATGCTTTTAAAATCCAATACCTATTATCTAATTTATTAAATTATTTCCCCCTCTTTCTTGTATCTGTCAAAATTGTATTTTTTTAGTATCATTTATCAATATTTAATGTGCGAAGACGGTTAAAATAAATCTGGGCCTATAGCTGCGGTCTACTTTCGAAAAACCATCCAAATTTATTAAAAATCATATATATACATATATACTTTTGAATACAGGTGTTAATGCATGTGTGTGCACATATGGATGAGAAAATAAATGGGCGCAAAAGGTTGAAACTTATGAAGGACCGATAATAGGCTAAATATTTCCTACCATCCAAATTTCATTAAACTCGGACGAGTAGTTTTTAAGATAATGTTGGTTTACAAAAATTAAATGACAGACAGTCAGACACGTGACCAAAAATTGCCCCTGACGTCTGTCAGAAACGGATTTCTGTCTTGGAATCTAAAATTTTGAAAATAATGTTCGTTATCCAGAACGATCACATTGCGTCCGTTGCCTTCAGTAAGTTGGGAAGCAATAGATGTGTATACGCATGACGCATATGGCAAATTTTATCGGATTTTTTTTTTTTTTTTTTAAATATCTAGGTATATTATGAAGCATGAATGACTCAAAGTAAAAATGTAGAAAAAAGATTAACGTCTTTATGCAGAATTATGCAGAGTATTGCTCTAAGCAACCCTCATATCTCCATCTTCACAACACGTTTCATATTAGGTATGCATACATACAAAACACACTTATACATGAATGTTTATTTATATACATACTATATATATATATATATATATATATATATATATATATATATATATATATATATATATATATATATATATATACACAATTTGCGAGAGACACCAAGGGATGTGCCACGCAAGCGTGACACATAGGAACTGTTCCAACATCAGACATAACGTCATTAAGATGTTGGCTCGGCATTATGCCATGTCCTGCATCGTTTCGTCGCGTCCGACTCATCAGGGGCCCGACGATGCCCACCCAACTCTGGACCTATACTACATCAAGAAGATCAGATATAGGACTTATCAGAGACGAGGGTGCTCTCATACCGCCATTCTTGCTTGGCTGGCAAAACACATCAGCAGAGTAATACCGTGTTTTTGCACACTGCAAAAGGCTACACAATTTGCGAGAGACACCAAGGGATGTGCCACGCAAGCGTGACACATAGGAACTGTTCCAACATCAGACATAACGTCATTAAGATGTTGGCTCGGCATTATGCCATGTCCTGCATCGTTTCGTCGCGTCCGACTCATCAGGGGCCCGACGATGCCCACCCAACTCTGGACCTATACTACATCAAGAAGATCAGATATAGGACTTATCAGAGACGAGCGACGAAACGATGCAGGACATGGCATAATGCCGAGCCAACATCTTAATGACGTTATGTCTGATGTTGGAACAGTTCCTATGTGTCACGCTTGGGTGGCACATCCCTTGGTGTCTCTCGCAAATTGTGTAGCCTTTTGCAGTGTGCAAAAACACGGTATTACTCTGCTGATGTGTTTTGCCAGCCAAGCAAGAATGGCGGTATGAGAGCACCCTCGTCTCTGATAAGTCCTATATCTGATCTTCTTGATGTAGTAT
Organism: Gerris lacustris; assembly: GCA_951217055.1. Classification (NCBI taxonomy): domain Eukaryota; kingdom Metazoa; phylum Arthropoda; class Insecta; order Hemiptera; family Gerridae; genus Gerris; species Gerris lacustris. The sequence goes on along the minus strand of OX578277.1, from coordinate 40,427,149 downwards.
AGGTCCAGAGTTGGGTGGGCATCGTCGGGCCCCTGATGAGTCGGACGCGACGAAACGATGCAGGACATGGCATAATGCCGAGCCAACATCTTAATGACGTTATGTCTGATGTTGGAACAGTTCCTATGTGTCACGCTTGCGTGGCACATCCCTTGGTGTCTCTCGCAAATTGTGTAGCCTTTTGCAGTGTGCAAAAACACGGTATTACTCTGCTGATGTGTTTTGCCAGCCAAGCAAGAATGGCGGTATGAGAGCACCCTCGTCTCTGATAAGTCCTATATCTGATCTTCTTGATGTAGTATAGGTCCAGAGTTGGGTGGGCATCGTCGGGCCCCTGATGAGTCGGACGCGACGAAACGATGCAGGACATGGCATAATGCCGAGCCAACATCTTAATGACGTTATGTCTGATGTTGGAACAGTTCCTATGTGTCACGCTTGCGTGGCACATCCCTTGGTGTCTCTCGCAAATTGTGTAGCCTTTTGCAGTGTGCAAAAACACGGTATTACTCTGCTGATGTGTTTTGCCAGCCAAGCAAGAATGGCGGTATGAGAGCACCCTCGTCTCTGATAAGTCCTATATCTGATCTTCTTGATGTAGTATAGGTCCAGAGTTGGGTGGGCATCGTCGGGCCCCTGATGAGTCGGACGCGACGAAACGATGCAGGACATGGCATAATGCCGAGCCAACATCTTAATGACGTTATGTCTGATGTTGGAACAGTTCCTATGTGTCACGCTTGCGTGGCACATCCCTTGGTGTCTCTCGCAAATTGTGTAGCCTTTTGCAGTGTGCAAAAACACGGTATTACTCTGCTGATGTGTTTTGCCAGCCAAGCAAGAATGGCGGTATGAGAGCACCCTCGTCTCTGATAAGTCCTATATCTGATCTTCTTGATGTAGTATAGGTCCAGAGTTGGGTGGGCATCGTCGGGCCCCTGATGAGTCGGACGCGACGAAACGATGCAGGACATGGCATAATGCCGAGCCAACATCTTAATGACGTTATGTCTGATGTTGGAACAGTTCCTATGTGTCACGCTTGCGTGGCACATCCCTTGGTGTCTCTCGCAAATTGTGTAGCCTTTTGCAGTGTGCAAAAACACGGTATTACTCTGCTGATGTGTTTTGCCAGCCAAGCAAGAATGGCGGTATGAGAGCACCCTCGTCTCTGATAAGTCCTATATCTGATCTTCTTGATGTAGTATAGGTCCAGAGTTGGGTGGGCATCGTCGGGCCCCTGATGAGTCGGTCGCGACGAAACGATGCAGGACATGGCATAATGCCGAGCCAACATCTTAATGACGTTATGTCTGATGTTGGAACAGTTCCTATGTGTCACGCTTGCGTGGCACATCCCTTGGTGTCTCTCGCAAATTGTGTAGCCTTTTGCAGTGTGCAAAAACACGGTATTACTCTGCTGATATATATATATATATATATATATATATATATATATATATATATATATATATATATATTTATATATATATATATATTATATACCCAAACAATTTAAACTACGGGAGACAGAAACAGAGAAAAATTTGCGATTTTTATTATATATATATATATAATATATATATATATATTGTTTATTTATACGAGTACATTGATGATGTAGGTGAGGCAGCGATAGAGATATAAAACAAGTTTTTTATTTTAAATAAGGCTAGCTGTGATATAAATGACGTCTACATATTTACAGCTATATTTATTTGCTATCTAAATTACATACACAAGCAATCTGTTACATTCATAAAAAAAAGAAGAACTGCACTTGGATTCATCCTTCTTAATTATCCTGGTATGAAAATAGAATGATTTATCTGAATCTATTAAAGTATAAAATAATCATGTTGGTAAATGGTTTTATTAAAGAAATTAAAACATGACTATAAATCTTTATACGATTTATTTTTAAGTATATAAATAAATAAAATCTCTGTAAGACGAACTGCCTTTTTTATATGCGACCTCTTTATAGTATCGCTGAAATTGATTGAGAAGCAAATATATTTTGTAGAAATCTATGTTTAACATAATTTTATTGATTGAAAATGAAAATAAAACTTAAAGAACTATGTGTAAATATTCTGCCAATTAGTGCGGCACATCGCTTCCTCGCGTCCTGTTGTTTAAGTGCTGTTATTTGTACTTTTATGATGTTATGCTTTTACAATCCATTTTTGTCTAATTTGATTAATTTTTTGCCTTCTTTTGCTCCCCAGCTAACCGAATGTAACGGAAGGTATACATGGAAAATGTTTTATTTTTCTGAATTAAAAAAATCCAAGCAGAGATCCGTTTAAGACAACCGGGATCAATTTTTTGTCCCAAGTCTGCCCCAACATTTTGCGAACTGACATATCTTAGAAACTTCTCATCCAATTTTATTGAAATTTGATAGTATCCAATGTAAGTTTTAAACTCTGCGTACATATTGGTTTCTCTTCCACATGCGCACTGTATCTTTAAAAGTATATCTAAAAGTGTATCTTTAAGTGTGTGTGTTTTGCTAGTAAAACACTATATCTTTAAAAATATTTGTATGATTTTTAAGAAATGTGGATTGTTTGTCAAATGTAGGCCATAGATGGTCCCATATTAATTTTAAACGTCTGCTCATTTTTAATATAATTAAAAATAAGTGTAAATCCACTGGGGATCGAAATAACTTTGTTTTATTAACACCTATATATATATTAATTTAAAAGTGCTGTTCGGGTTTGTCATCACTAATATTATTATTAATATTTCATAAAGATTAGTGTGTCCCCACTGGGAATCGAAACATATCCAAATTTCATTTGATCATTCGTCAATTGGAGTCTATTTAATTTAGTTGGAGCTAAGCCCTCTCTATCCTAAATACGCCAATATAATTTATTTTTTCTACGAAAATACTAGCCGTGAAAAATAGCAATGAGGGAAACCTTCATAACTTATTAGATATCCACTCGATTAAGAAGGTATGTTTTCCTCCCCAAATTTCCCTGAGATAAATTTTGCTGCTGGTAGGGCTATATCAATGGGAACAAATCATTACATCAGAATAAATCGTCATCGCATTAGTAAGTTAATAAGTGCAATAAGTAATGAAGCTAATGTTGCATGGTTTGTAAATAAACGTAATTTATCTAAGGTTGAGGCATTACAATAAAATTTTGTTACATGTTAATGTAATTATTAGTAATGATTGATTTTGTATGTTATAAAGGTTGTCACAATATGCAGGTAAAGTTAATAATATAAAGATAAAACTAATAAAAACCCGTTTTTATAGCTTGTCTTACTAATCTTCAAACCTTATTATAAATCAATTCAGTAAAGGGGTTTTCCACCAGGCAGTTTCAAATCTGTAAAAACAACCAATCCAGACTCTTCTTTCTTCACCGCAACCGCTTTACCTTTAGCGCTTTATTTGTCTTCCAATGAATAATGGAACGAAGCGAGGAATCCGCTGGCCAAGCGGCTTGGAGACTGCGATTTAATGTGTAAAAATGCAACTGGAAGGCACTGGATGACAAGACCAACTTGTTCACTGTATAAAACCTCGCTGGAATCTAATACAATTTTTATAATGGTGGATAGAGAAGTGTTTTTAGAAGAAGAATAATGGCGGATTCTTCTTCAAAAGAAACCTTATAAATGTTGTTATAGGTTTATTCTAACCTTTTGATCTTCTTTCGGTACAAAGCTTTTGTTCCTCGCTTCAATAATATATATATATATATATATATATATATATATATATATATATATATATATATATATATATATATATATATATATATATGTTTATATTATACATTTAAGTAATTTGTTATATTTTTTTATCGGATAAGTCGGCATGTATGTAAACTTGAATATCCATACTGAAACTATTAAATTCAGTTTTGGCCTTAATATTAAAGTATGTTTAGCGATGACTTCTAAATGGATTCGTGATTGCCCCTAATGCTGGAATCAGCTTAGCATTGATTTGCTTTTTTGTTCATTATAAGTCTAGGTTTACAAAATGTATTTAATTTTTAGGGTTTCGTAGATCCTTCTTGAAACCTTTATGTCGAGGGTGATGTGTCTGTCTGTCCGCGCTCTTTAGTTCATATCTCACGTACCGTTTAAGATAGAAAATTAAAATTTAAAACACAACTATGTGTTACTCCGCACATAGGAAAAATATAGAGAAGTGAAAAATATAATATGCGCATGCGCAATTATTGAAAATGTGGTAAACTCGAATTATATATCATTTTTTAAATTTTGCATATGTATTGGTTATATGAGTTGAAATAGATATATACCCAAAAAGAAATCTTCCCCCAACCACAATATAACGGCTTGTCCTAAAATTTTGAAATAATTCATGCTAATACTTTATGATGGGCGATAAAAAACGTCCTGAAAAAATTTAATTTGCCTTGTCGTTATTACCGATAAAAGACATTGTGACCCCCGGGGAATCGAACCAGGAACCCCTTACTTTACTCGGTTGACTTTGTTTTACGGCCTAACATCTAAATTATTATTATGTATTATTTTTACTTTTCCTCCACTATTGTAGGAAAATGAATGTTTTCACCCAAAACTTTTTTTTAGAGATTTTGACTGAATTATCCGTTTTTGGGTGTTTTTAAGACCTCCTGAGTGGTTTTCAGCATGACGGCTGTATGTGTGTTGTAATCGTAGCGCCCAGGATATTTAACATACAGAGTTAAAACTTCTAGTTGTCCCGCCCGGAAAATCAATTTTTTCCGCCATCTTGAGCCCAGTTTGCAGAGTCAGCAAAAATTTAAAAAAATCGTAAAAAATAGAAAAGTGGGATCGAGTTGAAATTGCATGAACGTACCTCTCTGTATGACAAACCAATCCACCAAATTAAATATTGATATTGGCCACCAAGTTATCGATTTTTGAATTTTGAAACTTTGACGGTTTATAACCCCGAAAGTATAAATTTATATTACTCGACACTGACTAAATTTCTCGACCGTGGCTACAAATACTAAAATACTCGACCCGTGCAAACTAGGCTTACAGTACGAGGTAGGGAAATAAAAAAAAGAAACATTTTTATAATAAGATACCGGATATGCCTAATAATCTAAGAAATCATAAAAAGTACTTGGACGTAAGTACTTCCCTGTGATTTTTTCTTTATATTCAGAATAAGTAATTTTTTTGGTAAAATTATTGTGACTGTGTGTCAAGAGATGTAAATAATTCCGGAGTAGTGTATTTTCAATATCATGGTAAGTACATAACTTTTTGATGAATTTACATGCAAAGACAAGTAGAAGTCACCACTGTAACAAATTTAGTTTAATCATGGTAATTATATATTTTGCAGTACTTGAATTGTGTAATATTTCAGTCTTGCTTTTTTAACAACAAGAAAAACAATAACATTTTATTTTATGAGCATCGGCTATACCTATACTTTATACATATTAACACATTAGGTTATTGCAGTAGGGTAATCAGCTACTTTACACATTTACTATATTTGACCTCGATTAACACATTATGTTTTTCAGTACGGTGATCGTCTACTTTACACAGATTAACACATTAGGTTATTATGGCTTCTTCGCATTTATTGGACGTGTCCATCAATAACACTTTGATTGTTACAGTGCAGTGATCGGCTACTTTATACTTAATTTACACGTCGTGACCATCATTGTAAAAACAAGGCTCCACTATCTGGGATTCGAATCATAACAAGGTACGTCGACGTTGTGGCCTTAGTTTCATTTGAGTTGCGATTGAGCTTACAATTCGGCTACACTCTTCCAACTTCTCTTAATATTACTTTTTTTTTATTAGCTTAATAGTATACCAGCAGTAGCTGTGAAACGTCGCAACCTACAACTTCTCAATGTAGGGGTTACAGTCGTGACTTTATTATCTACAACTTCTATTATCTTTATTATTAACTCTTAACTAATAAATTTATTTTTACTGAAGAAGTCAATTTCATAGTAATTTTCAATGTATTTATTTAAATTTCTTACTACACTTACAGCTTTGTGAAAGAAATGGAATTTCTCCTTTAACTTTATTCTATATTTAGGATCTAAATGTCAGTTAAAATTTAAAAAAAAAGTCCAAAGCTCACAATTTATTTTTTGTTTACGAAAAAGGAACCGCAAAAAAAAATGAATAAAAATATCTGAATCAATTTAAGAAGTCGAGAACATAACGTTTAGAGAGAATAAAAAAACAACCTATATAATAAATAAACAGCTTTAGGCTGCTGAAGTAGCTTTTTACTAAAGGAAAAACTGAACTTAAAGCACCCAAAAAGAAAATAAACAAAATCAAAAAACCGGAGCGAACCAAAATAAGAAATAAAACAAAAAAATAAGAATTCTTGAACGCTACACAAAACTCACCCTTATGTGCAAAACCAAGTTCAGGTCTTGGGTCACTTCTCCTTCGGCGACAAAACTCGCTCGTTAAGAAACTTCTGATAAAAAACTACAAGAAAATAAAATAAAAAAAAAACAACAAATAAATACAATATAAGACAGACCTCGAATGAAAAGGAGGAGAGAAAGAGATTTCTGTTTTTTTTATAAATGCGAAAATAAGGAGTCAAGTTAAAAGAAAAAGAACAATATATATATATATATATATATATATATATATATATATATATATATATATATATATATATATATATATATATATATATATATATATATATATATATATAATGACAAGAAAGGGACTGGTGAGAGGCTAATTGGACCACCCAAGTCGTATAGGATTCTCATTACAGCTTCACACTGAGACAGAAGAACCTTGTAAATACTTTGTACACACTCAACACGAGCCCACATAAATAACATCTCCTGCCTTGTTGATATATCTATAGAGTAGCGCAGTGAATGCGCGGAGAGAGGCGCATTCACTACGCGGCACCCTGCCTATAAACACACCACCTTGGTCTCCTTATTCAGTAACAAACAGCTTCACGTTCCAAACAATAGGTTAATATACTTGCGTTCCTCTTCATTTTTTATGCCTACATTGTTTTATGGAGAAAACTATTGTTTTTAAGGTAGTTAAAAATAAGAAAAAATGAAGAAAATAAATTTAGATGTGTAGAATATACGGGTTTCTCATTTAAATAAAGAAATATTCTAATTTTTGCTGCATTTATTGTTTTATTGAAATATATATTTTATAGGTCCTGTTCAAGACAATATTAGGTTATGAATGGGCAGAGGTATCGGTCACTTTACATATATCTACTTGATCTGATCATCAAGGTTAAACATGTCTCACCTCTCTGGAATTCGAACCAGGTATCTTGGTATTTGGGTAGTGGTTCAGGCAAGTACGAGAGCGCTAAATATTCATCAATCAAGGCTGTAAAACATGCGGCAAGCCAATCTAGTTTTGTTTTATTGTTAAAATTAACTTATAAATATACAGAACTGAGACTGAGAGTAGCTTAGTTAGAAATTATACTCTAAATAAAAAATAATGATTATAGTAGGTAAACATAGGTTAGAACGTTTGCCAATTAGTGTGGCCCATAACTTTTTTAGTCCTATCATTGGAACGAATGATCACATGAGTATATAGTTAAGTATAATGAAAATGACGGGAAACAGACAGAGAAAAATTCACTCCAGCGCCGGGATTTGAACCACGGGCCTCTATATTTCCAGTATAGCGCTCTACCAACTAAGCTACGCAGGAGAATGGTTTTCTCTGACGTTAATGATACCTTGTCCCGAATTTTAGCTTTCAATTTTCCACAAGTCTCAGAAGTCAACAATTAGAAATTCATATTTTACGATTTTGGTAGTATTCATACTACGGAAAGATTAAATTTTAATTAAAATCAAATTAAAATGATTATTAACTACGAATGAATTTATAATTGATTGTACTAGGCACAGGTACTAATTGGGTACTTTATAATTATAAGCGTTATTTCTCGGTCTAGTTCTATGACATTAATGTTGACTTCTCAGACTTGTGGAAAATTGAAAGCTTAAAGGCGGGTTTACACGATCCAAGTAGACTTGGACCAAGTAATTTTGATCAAATCTACTTGGCCGTCAAAGTAAAAATGAAATTTTAATGCAGGTTTACACGATTCAAGTATACTTGGTCCAATAGGAGAACTTGTCAAAAAACCATTTAGAAGTAAAGGAAAAAAAAAAAAAAAAATTTAAAAGAAATAAAAGCTGTCAATACCCTTCTTATAAACAAATCCGTCACAACGTTTCACGTTTTTTCTCATTTTTGACAGCTTTCTTGTCATAATCATATGGTTGACGCTATCCAAGTCTACTTAGATCAAATAACGTCTAACTCAACTTGGATGTCCAAGTTTTACTTTGATAACCAGTTTACACGATCCAAGTAGCGTCAAAATAGTGTCAAAACTGATTTGGTCCAAGTCAACTTGGATCGTGTAGACGCGGCTTAAATTCGGGACACGGTATCATTAACGTCAGAGAAAATCATTCTCCTGCGTAGCTTAGTTAGTAGAGCGATTTACTGGAAATATAGAGGCCCGTGGTTCAAATCCCGGCGCTGGCGTGTATTTTTTTCTGTCCCGTAGTTAATAATAATAATAATTTGATTTAAATTAAAATTAAAATGACTTAAAGCACTAGAGATTTACTAAACAAATAAGTATAGTGCTTTACATTTTTGCGTAGTATATGCTTCGCGATAAGGTGCATTGGGAGTAGAAGATTGAAATTAAGGGACCATTTGTGGGCTAAATCATACTTGCTGTACACAGATCATTAATGTCGAATGAGTTTGTGCGTATGCGAGATAAGAAGGAATATGTGCAGAAGGTTTAAAATAATATGGAACCATTCAATATCATCAATTTTGGTGTTGAAGATGCTGATGGATTGGTTGATTATAAAATGTTCCTTGAAACCTGAATCGTTAATTTTCACTTTTTTTTCGTGAATATGCCCAAAATTATCGGTCCTTGCGAAAAACATTATTTTTACACAATTTCCTGCCTATATAAACAGTTCTATTAATTTTTTGTAATTACAAAAATTTTGGTTACAAAGGAGACAAAATAACGATTTTTCAAAAATTATTATTATGAGTTCTTCCGAACAATCCGATACATTCGGTGAGCTCGGAAGTAAAAGATAAAATAAAACATACAAATAGTTAAATCCCAGCTGGATAAATTATATAATTAGCTATTAGATTGTTTAAAACGTCTCGACTTTAGTCAGAACTATAGTTAGTTCTAAAGGTGCCGCGCTAACAAGCTACATTTAAATTCGTGTTATAGAGACAGTTGTTACGTTGAAATCTATATATATCTATATATATCTATATATACTATATACTTATTTTATCGTTAAGGTAAACATTATAATTTAAATTCTTATTTTGATAAATTATTTTTGAAAAATACAATTTTTTTTTAATTTAGTGCACTATGAAGGAAAATTGCTTAATTTAATGTGTACATTTTTATTCTATGATTTTTCAATATTAGGTATATTCTTACATTCTCGTATAAGGCCATTTAATGTATTTATAAGAAATAATAAGCAATTATTTTGTAAACTTATAATTAATAACTAAGATTAAATAAATACTTTTTATTATTATTTAGAAAATCCTTTTTATAAGAAGAAAAGCTAAATTTAAATCGTAAAGGGTCGATTTGAATTGAATCAATATAAAGTAAAATGAACTGAGAACACTTTTTCACGCTTACAAGGCCTTTAAAAATTTACAAGAAAGGGGGAAAAAAAGGTTGGGGAAGATTTGTCAATTTGTCAGAGAGTAAGATAGGGTGAGTTTGAACAGTGTGAATTGATTAGGCCGGGTTGAGGACAAGAGGGAGAGAAATAAACTGTGTAGGAATAGCTTGGAAACTTGGCAGGCTTGAGTTACAAGTGAGAACAAACTCGGGATAGAATGCAAACAGTGACGGGCCGAGCACGTCTCCCTGACGCACACCCTCCTTGATTAAACCTTGCGTTAAACCTTTGATTAAATTCTTCCCTGACTGAGCTGCTTCCCGTTGAGCCACTTGATGAAACGATCTCCTCTACCAAACCTTCATCAGTCTTCAACTCTGTTCCTATAGCTCGGCCCCTTGTATCTCATATATTCACGTTTACTTATTTACCATCTAAATCTGTTATATATATATATATTTTTCTTTTTGTCTTTCCCTCTCTCTCAATTTAACAAGAATTATTGTGTCATTCATTCTTCATTACACTACATACTAGGTGACTCTCCTCACTGTTATCAGTGGTCGTTGTTTCTTTCCTGCAGTATCTCCTCGTTGTTTCTCTCTTTTGTTCTTATTCAGGGTCACCAGTTTAATTAGAATTAGGGTGTAATCTATACCCTATAAAATTAATGATTTGTCTGTACATTAGAATTTCAAAATGTATTGATACTTTATCCTTTTTGACCCTATACAATATGGCTGATGAATCCATTGTTTATTCGTTCTTGTATGTTCCAATAAACAATATTTATTATTTTTTAGATCCATTCATGCATGATGTAAGTTTCAAAAACTATATTTAATACTTTTAGATCCATTTATGAATGATGTATGGTCCAAAATACAATATTTAATATTTTTTAGATTCATTCATGTATGAAGTATGTTCCAATAAACAATATTTTTCTAACAGCTAAATCTTATTCTGAGTTTGACAGTTCGTAAACGATTCCCATGCTTTCTCCATGCCCATACAAAAGTTCAATAGCATAAAAGTTCAGTGACCGTTTCAAATATATGTTTATAGTTAGGAAACATCCGCCCTCAAATTCATATAATCTTGTTACCGGACTTCCCTAAACACACTTAAAACATTTTTGAAAAAAATAAAATAAAAGGTGGAACTAATACGAGAGGAGTTTGAAATGAACTGCGGTCAGTTGATCTTACACTTACAAAGTACCGAACCCCAACATGAGCTTGGCTTTTCAAAACAGTTCATTGTTCAGGTAACCAGGTGACAAACCTAACTTTTGACCCGCGTCCAGGTGAAAATGTTTCCTTAAACACGCGCAGTTTTTTTTTTTTCTTCTAAAAATTGTTTGACCACAACCGAAGGGCTTTTTGGTTTGTCCTAATGATATTTTGTTTGTGGTCAAAGATCTCAAGCCGACCCTTTTTATATTCATTTTCCTAAACTTTTTTTTTCTTTAAGAATCTTTCCTTACTTTTAAAAGATGGCGTGTGTTGTTACCTTTACTTGTAGAAGAAGGGCCACCGAAAAACAAGGATCATAAATAATACTGAAAACGTTAAGGAAAAAAGCTTGTTTCGGTACGGTTTAAAGAGGTGGACATCTAAAGCCAAAACATTGTCAAACCTAGAACCAAAAATCTATCCTTTTTTTGTGGTGTCCTGTTTTTCAAATGGAGAAAAGGTGACACGACTTTTTTTTTTATTGTGGTAGGCCTTTTTTCAATGTGGAAGATTTAAGAGTACAAAAAGTCAATGATACAGTACCCTAGGATGGTACCCGATATTGTATCTCAACAGAATATAAGCAAAGTACTAATTGCCTTAGCGGCTTCACATCAAAAAGGTCTTATAAAAGTGACATTCTTCTCTGACCTTTTCCCTTTAGTGCAACCTTTAAAATACCTTTTTTAGATATAAGAAAAACTCACTTTTTTATTCAGGTTGTACTGTTGATTTCTATTTTCTCTTATCTATAACTTAGTGACTTGGTAGGTACTTATTCAACCCCCAATAAATTTAGTCTATAGGTAGTCTAAAATCTATCTCTAAATTTATTTTAAATAAATAAACTTTTTTATGTATCCGAGTTCAAAAACTCCTTGACAAAAATCCATTTCAGACATTAGGGAACAAACATTCTCTGTCTCGAGCGTTTGTCTTTCGTTCAAAATGTTAACGAACTACCATATCTTAGTAACTATTCGTCCGAATTTAATGAAACTTGGATGGTAGGTCATAATAAGCCCATTCGCATTGTTGGTCATATATTAATTTCAAATTTCTGCTCAATTTTTACTTTGCCTAAAAATAGATGTGACCCCTTCTGGGAATCAAACCAAACACCTCTGTTTTATTAACAGTATATCTTTAAAAGTATATACTTATCTGATTTTGACCAAAAAAATTTATGGTTTATTGAAAGTAGCCCACAGATGTTATAAATTTACACATATTCATTTCAACCGCCTATATGTGCAAATTCAGTATTGTTAAAAAATAAGTGTGACCCCACTTGGAATTGAAACAGATTAAAATCTCATGATACCATTCGTCCAATAATAGAATGCGAGGAAGCTTGGTGCCAAATTGATTCCTTATTTATTTATTTATTTTATTTTATTTATTTGGACCTCGCAGCTTAAAATCGAACTGAATGACTGAGTTAACTGAGTTAAATCGTTAACGCTGTAACTCATTAAGCCGAATTTCATTCATCCAAATATGTTTTGTTCATATATTTAATTTAAAATTGATAAAATAGTCTTCCAACTAGTGTGGCACACTGCTTCCTCGCATCCTGTGATTAGATAAAAACTTTGTTTTATTTACACCTATATATCTTTAAAAGTACTCATTTTAGTTTAAAGAAATTTGATCCTTCTATGCATATAAAAAATAAATTAAAGAAAAAAAATTGTATCATAAAGACACCCCTAGTAAAGAAGCTATGTGCCACACTAATTGGTTTGACTATTTTACTAAATTAAGAACACTTGAACTTAGTTCTTAACTCATATGGTGTGTATAGTATTTCATTAGAACTAATTTGATTCGACCATAGCCATATAAGTTTAAATGATTGCACATATAAAATCAAATTTTATTAAATGTGTATTAAGAATATATATACCGAAGGTAAAACTCTCGGTCGTTTTTCGATTCTGCGTCATTTTAATTCTATGTGTATTTAGCTAAATCGACCTGAAGTGTGTTTTAAATTTTATAAGCCTTTCTGTTTTACGGTATTTTTATTTAAGGAGAAACTTGATTTTGTTGGATACTGTTAAAAAGTTTATTTTATATTACATATCATCGTAAATTTTTATTATACATTACATAAATGACAAGAAAAACCATTAAAAAAGTTTACCTAAATTGCTTTTTTTGGTTTATCAATATTGATTTTAATTAATAATACACCTATAAATATTTGAAGAAATAAAACCTAATATATTATTACATCTTAAACATGCAGATAGTTAAATAAAATAAAAATAAATTTCTAATTCACTTATATGCAGTTAAATAATATCCTTTGCATATTTGATCCGTATATTTTAAATGTTTCTCCTTATTCATTTTACAAGTATAGCCATAAAAAAAACCAACTTGTTAAAAAAAGATAAAACTAATTTTTTTTAAGGTTATGCAATTTGTTCTAATTATTTAAAGTACTTTATTGCAGCAATGTGTAAACAAATAGTTTTCATTTTAGACATAATTTCATCGTAATTTCTTATATACTCTCTCTCTCTCTCTCTATATATATATATATATATATATATTTCAAAAAATAATATAATTTTATTACCTTTAATTTAGTCGTACATAACTTGGATATATTAATTTTTATGTAGTTTTTTAAACTGATTAAATAGTACCCGTCTAATTTCCCTTGTTTATCTAATTATGTTTAAAATTAAGCTTTTGAATTGCAAGGTAGGTACAAATTTCATTTGATTGGTTTATTTTTTTTTTTTTTTTTCAAAAATTATTTTTCAACAGTTATGTATTACATTTTTTAAGTCTTTTTTTTAAACAGTTTTATTTTTGATTATATATTAGTTTAGGTTTTTTTCTCCTCGTTTTAAAAATTAACAAAGAGGGTTGATATTTATAATTATCTTCTGAAATATTCACTTTGTTAAAAGTTCATATAATTTAAGAATTTCTTTTTATTTTACGAGTATTTAACATAAAATTAAGTCTTTTTTGATATTTATATATATATATATATATATATATATATATATATATATATATATATATATGTGTGTGTGTGTGTGTGTGTGTGTGTATATATATATACTGAATTAACCAATCATCTCAAAAAGCCACATTATTAAAAAATGGCCGATTTTGGTGGTTCATAATAAAAAGAAATGGATGAGGATTTTTTTCTTGCAGGTAATTGGTCGAAACTGTAATTTTAAACTCGTCAAATAAAATAGCATGTCTTTTCTCTTTTTAAATACATTAAGATAACTACAAATTATCTTTCTCTGTCTTTCTCTTTAAACATACACACGGATATAATATGTTTTATATATGTATACACGTACATATAAATACATTAAGGGGTGTTGAAAATTGGTCAAATATTTATTTTTGAATTAGCTTGTTGTTTCTTTCTCTGTCTTTTCTTCAAGTTGTTAATGTGTACTACGTTTAACGAGTAAATAAAATCTTTCTGTGATAACCAGTGGCGTACACAGGGGGGGGGCCAAGGGGCCCTGGCCCCCCCCGAAATGATTACATACCTAAGACCCGCCATACACTTAAAACCAAAACAACACAGTAATGACAGATGCATTCGAATTGGCTGTAAATATTTTCCATTAATTAAGTAATTAAGGAATGAATTAAGTATTATCTTATGGTGTGTATACACTTAATCACCCCAAATAAGCTCGGCCCGGATTTGCCGATAGAATTAAATTCATTCAACACTATACCGGCCCAATTGTCGGCTGGGCCCAGATTTTGCCGCTGGAATTGAATTTATTAAACACTATACCGGCCCGACTGTTGGCTGGAACTGAATTTTGCCGATGGAATTAAATTTATAAAACATTATACCGGCCCGACTGTCGCCTGGGCCCGGATTTTGCCGATGAAATTGAATTTATTAAACACTATACCGGCCCGACTGTCAGCTGAGCCCGGATTTTGCCGATGGAATAAATTAATTAAACACTATACCGGCCCGACTGTCGGCTGGGCCCGGATTTTGCCGATGGAATTGAATTTATTAAACACTATACCGGCCCGACTGTCGGCTGGGCCCGGATTTTGCCGATGGAATTAAATTTATTAAACACTATACTGGCCCGATATTGGCTGGACCGAGATTTTTGCTGATGGAATTAGATTCATTGAATTAAATTAGGATGCATGAAATAAATCGGCTGATTTGCCGACTAGGCCTTGATTTTTGCCAGTGGAACTAAAAACATTAAACTTGATCGACCCGATATCGGATGGGCCCGATTTTTTGCTAATTGAATTCAATGATGTTTTTGGGGTTTTAGTCCAGTTCAATAGCATAGGTTGCATTATAGGACAGCTTCAATTCATTACGAATCCTAATGCAATGAATTGAATTTGGATTCGTAAAAATAGACTGCTCCGATTGACAGCTAGGCTCGGATTTTTTTGCTATAGAATTAAGTGCATTGAATTGATTAGGATGAGTACAATGAATCGGCCTGATTGCTAGTAGGCCCGATTTTGTCGATGGAAATTATGCATCAAAATAAATTGGGATGCGTTCAATAATAGACCCGATTGCCGGCTCGGCCTAGGTAAAAAAGCGTTCAGAAAACATGTGATGTTAAATGTCCCATGTAATTACCCAGCGAATGAGCGAATGATTCTTTTGTTTTGCAATAGGTATTTAATTTTCTTAGAGAAGAATTCTCTTCTAGATAAAAATTAGAAATTCATATGTGCTCCAAATCCACGTTTGCTTTTGCAGTATGGATCACGTTTTGCTTCCGAGCTTACCAAAGGAAACGGAAGATATGTGACAGTTCTGAAGAACGAACAATTTTTATGTCTCCAATTTCAAAAATTCCAAGACAGAAATCTGTTCAACATCAGGGTACAGTTTGGGTCCCGTGTCTGTCTGTCGGTCTGTCGGTCTGTCCTTCAATTTTTGCGAACCAACATATCTTAAAAGCTATTCGTCCAATTTTATTGAAATTTTGATGGTAGGTCATAATTAGCCAGGTTATAACATTGCTGATCCCGTATAAGTTTAAATCTTCTGCACCTATTTATTTCTCTTCCACATTCGCACAGACATACATTTATTTACACCTATATCTTCAAAAGTACTCATCTGATTTTTATGAAATTTTAATGGTTTATTTAAAGTAGCCCGCAGATAACCCAAGAATAATTTCAACCGTCTGCGCTCTTAAAATATTGCTATATTGATACTTTATTCATGTTAAATTTACTCAATTTTCCCTCCTTTTTTAAATTAGTCAAAATTGGTTTGATTTTTACATGATTTAAAGCATCAATTTACCAAAATTTAAACAGCGCAGACAGTTAAAATTAATCTGTGAGCTTCTATCAGATAAGTTTTATAAAATCAGATGAATATTTTTTAAGATGAGGTGTAAATAAATGTATGTGTGGAAGAGAAATGGTGGCACATGTGGAAGAGAAATGGTGGCAGGTGGAGAAATGTGGTGGAGGGAAAGGGGACCAGAAGATTGGACCTTATATAGGACCAACAATAGACTTTTTATATGCTAATTAACTGCCATCCGAATTTCATTAAAACCGAAAGAGTAGTTTTTAAGAATTGTTCGCAATGATTGAGTGAAAGACAGACTAACAGCCAGAAACGGGATCAAAAATGTCAGATAACTGGAACAGATTTCTGTCTTGGAATTATTGGAATCGGAGACATAATCGTTCTTTAGAACGATCACATCACATAGTGAGGTGTTACATCATAGGATTTTAATTTAATTAAATATGAGGTTAGAAATTGAAATTAGAGTGTTGAAAAGGGGGAGAAATTACAATTATAATAAATTATGGGGTATGCTAAACCCGCATATAAGTTAAATTAGGTTGGGCCCCCCCCGAAAAAATTTTCTGTGTACGCTACTGGTGATAACCATACATCTTTGTTAATGACATATCAACGAACCCATTTTAGAAATCAATTTAAAAAATGAGCTCTGAAAACAAGTTGTGAAATAAAATTATTTAATATGGAGGTCGGTAAGGGAAGATTTAATTGAGCTACGTCTCTCCAGGCAATAGATATGACATTTTATTTTTGTTTTGAGTCTAAATAACTGCTAATATCATAAAACCTAAATAACATTTAGATACACTTTAAATTTAATAACAATAGTACATTTAGCGTCTAGTGCGGA
Source organism: Gerris lacustris (assembly GCA_951217055.1). NCBI lineage: Eukaryota > Metazoa > Arthropoda > Insecta > Hemiptera > Gerridae > Gerris > Gerris lacustris. The sequence goes on along the minus strand of OX578277.1, from coordinate 40,410,007 downwards.
ATGTAGCATTTTGCATGCGAGTGTGGAGTGTGCAGTGCACCCGAGTGACAGAGAGGATGGTAAAACCACACGATCAAAGCAAAATGCAGTTTTCGCCCGAGTTGCGTACCGTACTTTATTAACGATTGTGGATTTTAATAATAAATACAGAAAAAAAAAATGTTAAAACTATAGAGTCACGAGAGAGTAGAAATTTGTTATTTTAGATTTATTTATATATTTATTTTTAATTTAAAATTTAATTAAAAGTCTTGTTTATAATTTTTGAATTAGCGTTACTTTTTTTTATTACTTACTTATGTTCTCTGAATGCGCGTAAAATCAATTTTAGTTCCGATCTGCATTAAGTTATTGGAGGTTAGTAATCAACCACTTTTTCGTATGTATCGTTTATTTTTTAGGCGAATACGAGTAAGATATAACCTCTCGGCTGCCATTTCCTAAAATAATTTGACAAAAACAATTCTAAATTAGAAACCAGAATATAAATAGAAACCAGTATATAAATAGAGTGGTATCAACAGTTTCAAATTAGGATTTGAACAACATTAATTTTTTGTCAATAATGACCAAAATGCTCGCAGTACTCTAAACGGGATCGAAAACCGGAGCCAATAGTCACACTTAAGAGACAATTTTGATTGGATTAGCGAGAACTACCTGGAATCCCATAATTACAGAAGATAATAACGTCGCTCAGAAGATGCGGGAGGAAAATTCTTAAGGAGGTTATTTCTGGCAATCCATAGTAGTGACCGATGGCGAATCGGACAAATATTGAGATTTAGCAGCTACATGGCCCGGATTCCGAAAATGAAATCAAACCTGCTATAATCAGATGGCTGGAACACATCTAATAGATGCTTCTGAAAAGAAAATCTAAAATTGTAAGAGGGTTAGGTACCCAGGAGGAAGAAGTTTAAAAGACAGACCCAGAGTATGATGATTGGAAGATGTGCAGCAATTTACAATTTTGAGCCAGAGTTATCAGTTATCATAACAATGCATGTTTTATTTTATTTATTTATTAAACAATTTTTAAAGAGTCCCCAAACAGTTAAAGCCACAAGTGAGACACTCTAATACATAAAAAAAAATACCATAATTATGGCTAACAAAAGTAACAAAAATTTAAACACCTGCTAATCAGGTGAGAGGTAACGAGCATGTATGGATTTCCATAATTTTCCTGCAATTATGGAATTACGGAGCTTTACAAGACTTGTCCTACACTTCATCACTCAGTTTATCTTTGATAAACTATATCAGTCGAAATTCTAAATTGTAAATTTTCAGTTTAATAATAATTGCAAATCTTTAATACATACCTATTTATTGAGGCAAAACAAAAGGGTTAATGTATGATCATATCGAGAATTATTATTCTTTCAGTCATGATCTAAAAAGCCTAATATATAAAAAATATAAAGCCTAATACATGTTGGTATTCATTGTCAAACAGCATTGAGTCAGAGATCCCAGTTCGGACGGTACTCAATTATCCATCCATGCGACATGCTAGATTCAAGATTCACTGCCGCAGACTCTGAACGGATGCAAGTCGGGGACAACCCTGCGAGAATGAATCTGAAAAAAAAATCACATTAAGTAGAAATACTAGGCTTAAAAGATAATTCAGTATATACCTCTTATTACGATTTTAAATAATATATATCTTTATGAGCTGTGGACCACATAAAAGAATATAATATGTCCCTCTATTAATGATAATTAATTATAATTAGGTAATTAATTATAATTATTTCATCGAAAATCTTTCAGATATAAGTTTTAGTTAGTTTTTATTAGATTCAATCTTAATATTAGGGGATGACACAAAAACAAATTTTATTGATGTAGTTGTGTTTAAATAATTGACAAAACTAATTCAATTTATATGATTGCGTTTATATTATACTTATATTGTGAGTAGGTTGTAGTAGGTATATGTCACTTCTGCATACTCCATTCGTAGTCCATATAGTCCATTCGTTTCAATTTCAATGATCTCCACCCGTCGGCCGAGATGTCAGGCAGCTTCCACCTAAAATAATAAATATTTTTCACATAAAAGAAATTTTTTAAACAAATATTTTTTTATCAAATGAGGATATCCCTACCGTCGTTAAAAAAAATATTTTTTAATGCGTATGTTTCTGTAATATACTCTTATAATAAATATCATGTGCTGTAAAAGGGGGGTTTTGGTTACTCAAAAGTGATTTAATATTAATACCCAATATGAAAAAGAAAGAGAAAAAATATTGATACCTTATTTTTACTTTCACAAAGTAACTTAGTGTAAAGATAGGTCTAAATCTAAATAATGCCACAAACTTATTTATTTTAATATTTTGCTTATCAGTTCTCTGTTGATATCTATAAATCATTGGAGTCGTCGGAACTAAAATTAATTGTTGGTATTCTTGAATGAATCAACGGATCAAGTTTATCCCGTGAGTATCTGACTAATGTTCAATAAGAGCCTTAATTAATTTATTGAGAAAAAAAATCAGTAGTTATAGGCTACAAGTTGATTAAACTAATCAACTAGCTAATCTATATAGGTATATATATGTATATCTAAAATGAATACCTGAAATTATATTATTTTGATATAAATAGAGCTAATACTAAATTGCTTTAGATTTTTATTGATAGATTGATGTGTTATGTAGATTATATTGACGTAGGTGTTTTTAATTAACATATTTGTTTTTAATTAAGTGTGATGTGGTAAGGTAAGTCAATTTTTGGTTGAGTCGAGTCACTTTATTATACGACCTTACTACCTGATCCCTATTGTTATTATTAAGCTAATTATGTACAGTGTTTGATTTAACTTGATTTGTTAGTTAATTTGCAAATTAGAGTAGGTTTGTTGTTGCGAGTTGCCCGGGGAGTACCCTGATTACTCCGTTTATTTATCTGATGGTCGGTGTGTAAGTGAAGCTAGGTGAGGATTATATGTTTTAATATTATTTAAAGTGTTAAATAGTTGAAGAGTTAATAAATATGTGCAAGGTGGGTGTGTGAGGTAGCGAGCCGGGGAGAGAGCGGCCGGCTGGAGCTGCCGCCCAGGTAATGATTTCATCAAAGCCTTTAATAAACATATAGACTGGAGGCATCCCAGGGCGCCAATATGTGTAATCCACAACACGGGAATTAACTGCCTCCCCACAATAATAACTTGATCACCCCACGCTAAAAAGCGACCGATTTCTAACAGGGGGCATCAGACAAAAAAAAAAAAAACCGACGTGAAGAAATCGGGAGGTATCCATTATGGCGGTCTCTGTTTTACTCGAAGGTAGATGTAGTTCCGTCTCTGTTTAGCAGTTGTTGATTGGACGGATCGAGAAGGGAGGCGGATCTCGATTGGTCCTTACCGCGCAGGCGGGGACAATAGGTGGGCGTGGTCCGACTCAGTAACCACGCCTACACCCCCCGTTCCCCCCTCTACTTTTCTAAATAGAGCCGGAGACGAGATTTTCAAGTTTGAAATCTTAGTTTGTGCCTGTCAGGCCGTGTGACGGCTTAGCCATGGCGGTGGACGCGGAACGTTCTACGTCTACGTCGGCATTCCACCGTATCGAATTGTTGAGCGAGTCAAGTGACGCCAAGGCGAGGGCGGCTCCGGTCGTCGCCTCCCCGGGCGTCTTGTCGTTTTCCGTAGACAACATCCTGAGACCGGAGTTCGGTGCGAGAAGGCAGAGTCCCCCTAGCCCACCGCCTCCGCGGATCCGCCGGCCTACCGACGACAATCCTCCCGACCCGGCTAAAATCGACCCTAAGATACCGGACGACCCTAAGAGCCAACTGTGGCCCGCCTGGGTTTACTGCACCAGATACTCGGACAGACCTAGTTCAGGTAAACAAACGTTATTTTATTTGTTCTTTGAATTTGAAGCTCTAGATACTAAGTTTGGTACTTGAAATAATCCTGTTCATAACATATTACTCCCTACATGCTTTTACACTAAGTGTCATTCCACCCCATGCTTTAACTGAATCAAATCACCCGAAAAATTAAAATCCATAAATATTCTCATCTCTTACAGACAGATCGGTCTAATTCTATAAATAAGTTCAAATCCCTAAAATTTAATAATATGTAGGTTGCCTAAAACCTAGGTAAAATAATATGAATATATCTAATTAATATACCTATCATTTTTATAACCTAAGTAGAAAATGTACTTAACCATAAAATATTATTTAAGAATATATAGAATACTAAATCAATAGAACGAAACAATAATATTTAAAGTATATAAACATCCTTTCTATTATTATTGTTTTATTTTTTTTTTGAGAAATAGGCATTACATTTTTAGTGAATATTTAGTATCATTTACCCAACTGTGCCTAAATTTTTTAAAAGAACTTTTTATTATTTTTTCGTTGATTATAACCAATCAAAATAATCGAATTTTTTATTTTTTTTATTCGAATTAGAAAGAGCTTAAGTTTACTACTTCGTGTGTTTTTATTGGTAATTTAGTAGAATTGTTGTCATATTAGTATAAAGTTTGAATAGCGTGAAATACTTAACAGTTTTATTATGGACAATTTAATAATGAAATTTATAAAAAAAACTTTATTATAGTACCTATTTTAGATTTGAATGCATTTTTAAACAAATTTTGTTATTAATATTTTATACTGAATAAATTATTATGACAATTTATCGAGTTGTTTTTTTTTTCGAAATAATAACAAGAATATGTATATTCATCTTAAATAAGCTTAAAACTTTAAATCGTAGTATTTTGACGCGTTTTTAAAACTTTAAATAACCTTGTCAACTTTAATTTAATGCTCACTTGAAAAATAATTATACGGAAATTGAACCCCATTGTTAAATTACGTGTTAAAATGATCACGTAACAAAAAATATAATCAAATCTAAATTATTGACATACAAAATTAACCAAAATTCGAAAAAAAAGTTAATATATACCTAACAAATAAACACTAAACACTGCTTTTATAAAACGTTTCCTGAAATAAACATTTGTGTAAAATAATAATAATTAAATCAGTTCTAAAACAAGCGAAATATTAATTTTTCATAGTTGTAATAAATACATAAATATAAAACTAATAAAAATGTAAACCATTTATTATGACTTCTTAAAATTAAAACTAAAACTTTTGGACATTCTTAGTCCGTTGGTAGAATTGCTGAAACAAAACTGAAAGTCTATCCGTGATGACTGTCCAATTAGGTATAATTACATTTGTATAACATTGTTAGTAGGTATAATAACATTTGTAACATTGTTAGTAGGTATAATAAAAACGAACGCCTCTCCTCAAATTCATTTGTGGAGAGGCGTTTGTTTTTAACTTTACTAGTAATATTAGGTTATATTAGTATTAACTCCATATTCCATATTTTCTCACCTGATATACCTACTTTTTTACTGTTTGTAAGATATCAACGAACGCCTCTCCACAAATGCATTGGTGGAGAGGTGTTTGTTTTTTACCTTACTAGTATAGTATTAACTTTACTAGCACAACCTATACATATGTTATTTTTGGTTAAGATGAAAACGAACGCCTTTTAACAACTTGTGGAGATTCGTTCGTTTTTAGGTATTTTATACTAATGATAACAAATCGACTAATGTTTCTACTTCTACATTATATAGCTGTAATTATACAAAACAAACGCTGAACGATTTGCTGATCATGTTGAAGTGACTTAGTTTTTTTTATTCATTTAGTGTAGGTATGTTAAATTTTAACAAAAATCTTTAAATAAAAATTATAAAGTTTCGTATAAATAAAATAAAAAATTAAAAAGTAAATATTTCGAATAAGTAATACAAAAGTTAAATGGGTTATATTTTTGTATTGACAACATAAACAAAATAGAATAATTTGATAAGTAAAAAGATTACCTAAATAAGTAAGTATTTTAACAACAACTAATACAATGTATATTGCATATGTATTGATTTTGATTATATAACATCGAAAATATTTAACATTAATATTAAATTTTCCATATTAACATTTTATACATATCATATATATTATATATGTGTGTGTGTGTACCATATACCTATTTAATATGATGTACGTATGTTAGGTATAATGCCATTTTATACTTGAATTACTGTGTTCTAAACAAAATATTACAATATATAAATGTGTATGACATATTTATTAACATTATTTATTTTTATTTCATTTTGCTGTATGAAATGGCGTGACAATTGACACCTTTTTTTTATTAAAATCACAATTTTTCTTTAGATTGTAATGCTAATGGTTTTTTTAAACACAAAAATAAATTAGATTAATATGCCGAGGTATATTATTATTGTTGAATTTATTTTTATAGTTTTTTTTTTTTTTCAAATTGAGTGACTATTGGTACATTTTATTAGAGGGTGGAATATTTAGTTTTTTTTAATAAGAATGTATTCCAACGGTTGATTGATTAATGTATTTGAAATATATTACACTTCATTATTTTATTTCATTTTAGGTGGAAAATCGTTGTAAATTTTAAGCCATATATTATATGGCTTGGAAAAACTATTAACATTTTTATATTAAATTTATTTGTGATTGATATATAAAAATTTTAAGTTTGGTGTTTTTATTTGTTTGTTTTTTTATTATTTTTTTATATATATATATATAATATATTTATTTATGATATACATACTATATTTTGTCATTTGCAAATTAGGTTATATTGATTTGAGTTAACTACCCAAAAGTGATGACCAAATATATTTTATCCAAAAATGATGACCAGAAATTAACATTTTCTTAGCTTTATAAAAGAGGGTCCTTTTTTCCTTGGTCCTTAACTAATTGGGCTTATATAAAAGTCTTGCAGACAATGAAAGTGTGGTTCTAGAGGCAAAAAGGATGCTAAGCTGTTATTTTCACCTTTAGTGATTTAGTACTATGAAGGGTGTGTTGTTATTCCTCAAAGAAAGGTTGACTGACTCAAAGATCGCCTTCTTTGTAGCATCTTGGTCACTTTTTTATATTGTTAAGTTACACACACAGCAATCTAAAAGGCATTTCCAACCTTTTTCTTCCTTTCTTTGTCTTTGTTTTGTAGGTATAAAATCTGTTCTCACGTTTTTAACTTCTAAAGTATTAAAGCTTAGTAAACACAACTGTAAAGACATTACTGTTTGCCATAAAGAAAGAAATATAATATAGGAAGATATACCAACAACTATCTCAACTTAACTGTATGATAGACATATAATATATATATATATATATATATATATATATATATATATATATATATATATAAACGGGTACTTATAATAATTACTACTATAATAATTACTAATTACTCTGTCCTTATTACAGCGGCAGACGCCATTTGGCTGATTCAGGACAGATTTTTATATTTTTGTGCATCATTATATTTCCCATTCATTTCATTTTCATTTACCTATTCTTTTTTTTTAAGTCAAGATATTTCCCGAGACACTGGAAAAATGAAGGTCTTTTTAAATTACATCAGAAAGGAGGGAAAACATTTGTTAGCGATTATTGCTGTTATAGCTTGTACAACATATTTAAGTATCCATTGGTACATAGTATGACCAAATTAATTCATTAACAAATCCAAAATTTTTTTAGAAAAGCTTAACTGTCCGATATTACCCGACCTTACCCTATATTACTATGATAATATATATATATATATATATATATATATATATATATATATATATATATATATATATATATATATATATATATATATATATATATATATATATATCATAGTTTATAGTAAGTATAAACATTTAATTAGTTATAGGTTTGTTCAATTCTTTGTAAAAAACAATCTATAAAGAAAAAATAGGAAATATTAATATTAAAATATAATATTGATGATTATATAAATAAATAATAATCAATGTTTATTCAAAAAAATATCTATTAATAATAGGAAAAAATATAGGTATAACGTATTACTAAATAATCGTGTCTTAATTAGTATTGAATCAAAACAGGAAAAAGAATATATGCATTCATCAATATGATTATAAATATATATACATACCTATATATATATATATATATATATATATATATATATATATATATATATATATATATATATATATATATATATATATTTAAATATGTATATATTTACGTACATGTATGTAATATTATAAATTAAGACAAATCATTATTCATTTTATTTTCTTTACTTGATGCTTTCGTTGAATAGTTTGTTAAATAAACTGTACGTCAATGCAAAACCTTTGTGTGTGTGAATATATATAAAATAATTTATATGTGTGTGTGCGTGGTGAATGTTATTTGTATGTGTGTTTATAGGGCCGTTGTATAGTTATTGTATTTGTGTGATTTTTTTGCGGTTCTCTCATTTCGTATTCAAAAAAAATATTATTTATGGGGTTCGCGCCGCCTTTTTTGGATCCTCGAGAGAGAGAGAATATTTATTTTCTTTGTTATTCTTTTAAAAAAAAAATCCCGAATCTTTCTCCCTGTTTTTCTGTCTGATTCAGCTTATTATGAAGCAGTGAAGTTTTTATTTTTTACTTCTCCAAAAACAACCTGACTAATAATATACTTTACATTTTTAATTCCTCTTCATTTATCTTTTTCTTTTCTCTTATTTTTTATTTTAAATTTAAGAATATATATATATATATATATATATATATATATATATATATATATATTATATTTTATTTTACGGTTTTTATGTTATATTTATATGTGAAGTCATTATTATTTTAATAAAAATTAACTTATAGTTGCTGGCAGTTTTTAATTCGTGAGTAAAACATAATTAGGTCTACACGGAATTACTGTTATTAGCTTATTTGAAAGTCTTAATTTTTCTCCAATTACTTAAGTTATTATTTATTTTTCTTACTTATTCTTTACTTAAATATGATACATATATTAGATCTAGACCATTAAGTAAAATTTAGTTTTTTTTTATAAGTCGACATAAAAAGCCGTGGTACTAAATATGAATAAGTTTCAACTTATTAATTGTAAGCACTGTTAAATATAAATATGTGGATAAGTTGCAGCTTATTAATTGTAAGCACTTTCAAATATAATGATTAGGGGTTGTGTTGGGTCATAGGTTTCCAATCTGGTCTATACGGACAATGGTCGATTTCCACTTGCAATGTCTTTGGAAATATTTTTTTCCGTGGTAGGCTGTGAAATAGTAACATCAAAGCCTAAAAAACATAGCTACAATCCATTTTTTCATTACGTGGACTTAAAGAATCTTTTCATTACTCCTAAACTGTATTAAATCCTAATAGTAGTTATCAAAAGTGCCGTTTTTAGCGCTGCAATCAAGTAAACATGCTTCTTAGAACGAAGATAGATGTCAATGCGTTTTATCTTTCTTTTTATAGTGCAACCTCTTTAAGGTTCCTTTTTCTCAAAATCTTAAGTATGTACTAATATTTGTTATAATTATATTGATTAATATTTAATGTTTTTTTTTATTTATGTCTACTACCTTGGAAAAAAATAGCATATGCTACACGACTGGGAAGTGTTTTTTCTTTACCTTGGCATTATTTACTTTCTCACTCCGCTCGTCAGTAAATATAATTGCCGCGGCAAAGATAAAACTCACTTCACAGCCTATAGTAACATAATATACTATTCTACGTGCATTTAGTTCTTTTTAAATAAAGCAGATATGAATGAAAAGTATGTATGTTCTTCTTTTTTACAATTATTGTCCTCTAAAACTAACTAACTAACTTCGTAGCTGAATTGTCCAATCTGCACAAAAAATCCTCTCAAAATTAAAAGGACTGTGTCAGCTATCAAAATCAAATTTGTTCCTTTACATGTTAAGGAAAATTCAATATTAGGCAAGCTCCCTATGTCTGTGGGAAACAACAAAGTGGTCTACATAAGCCTATGTGTTAAAACTTAATCTATGTGTCAAGTGAATCTATAATTGCACCAGTGAGCGGATTTTTTTTTTTTTTTTTTTTAGATTTATCGTTTAATTTAGGCATCGATTTTTGAAGTGGTTGATACCATTTCAAAATTACTTGAGTATAACATTAATGGAAATTTTATTTTTAATAACATTTACAGGTAAAATATTTATATGTACGATTCTCACTATTAAAATTTCCATTTCGAAACATTTAATAAATAAATTTACCTACTTACCTTGTATGATTCTTTCAAAATAATCATTTCATTTCTAAAGTAAACGACTGATAATTAATTAAATGATTTTGAAACGATGAGTTTCATGTGGGTGGACTGTTCTCATGAATACATTGTTGTACATAGAACATGTAATATTGATTATTCCTGTATACAAATTATTACATAGATACGATTTCAACTAGCAGATAAATTATAAGCTTAAAGTGTATTTACGTCCCACATATGTCATTTGTTAAAACATATTATTTTCTGCTTTATGTAATTTTCACTGTATATAATAAATTAAAAATAAAATCCTACGATTTTCTTGTTCAAGTAATATTTATTTTTAACTAGGTAGTTATATTTAAATGTTAGTTCTACAACTATGTAATTGGAACAGAATTAGAATTAATGAATTAACTGATAAATTATAAAAATAAGTATAGGTTGCCATTGATTTTGAGTTAATATAATTGCAAATAATGTATTTCTTATTCAATCTCTATTTGATTAAAGTAATTGCATATTATATACAAATACATTTGAACAACAATCATTCAAAAACGCTGTACAATACTATTAAATATTTTTTAGTAATAGAAGCGGAAACTTCCATGGAAATTAAAAGTACCATTAATAGACTAAATACATGGTATTATAGTCCTAAATATTGAAAGAAATCCGCTAATACAAAGCATTTTACGTTGTACCAAAGCGATACGTCACGATTAGATACTTTTATTACGATAAGGTACTTCAAGCTCGATAGGGTACCAAAGGGATACGATCATCCTTATACTATACAGTAAAAAATAAAATTAAATATTGTTTCCTATTACACAGTGAGGGGTTAAAGGTAAATGAAATTAAAATATAAATATCAAAAATTATGTAAGGTAGAAAAATACTATAATTCTATTTCTAATAAATACATCTATAAATTAATGTTAGCACTAAATTAATGTTGGTATACACCAACAACAATAATAAAAAATAAAAAAATAATGCTGACTTGATTGGTGAACTCACCAATTTCTATCAACCAATAAATATATTTATTGGTAAGAGAAACATCATGGATAAAAAAACAAAATCTCTATTTATCATACAATGGAGGTTTTAAAATGGCTAACGAACTGACATTTATTGCTAATTGGCTTTAAGAATTTATATACCTTATGATTGTACTTATTGGATATAAATACATTCAAAAGAAAATAATGTCATAAAATAATATAAATTGTCTTTAAGACTATAAAAATAATAATTGGTATTCTTCTAGTGTTTTCTTTCTTTAACGCAAAATACGTTTAAAAAGTATAGGAACATATGGTATTCACGTATATTAAACAATGATAACTCAAGTCTTATGAATTTAATTATATGTTTGTTGTTATGTGAAGGTATAACGGAAGCTATGTGATCGTTCTGAAGAACGAAATGTTAATTTACGTCTCTGATTTCTAAACAAAACAGAAATTCGTTTCAGACATCAAGGAACATTTTTGGTACCAGGGCTGTCCGGACAGGGCAGCCATGCCACAGGGGGGATTGATGGTGCAACTTGTGCCATCAGATCTTTTGGGGGAAATCCAATTTAGGGATATTTTTCAGATATTGGGGGGAGGGATTTTTTAAATATTCTATTTGTTAGGCAGTTTGGGGGGGGGGGATTTGCGCCATGGGCATTGGGAGGGGGGACGGGCATTAGATACTAACGGTTTGTAAAAGCATTATATCATTTAAGTACAAATTGAATGCGAGGCTGCTTTGTGCCACACTAATTGACAAATTATTTATGTCACATTAATTGGCAAATTATTTATGCCACATTAATTGGCAAATTATTTAATAATATGTAAAACCGGATTCACCAAAAAGCCATATCGTTATAGAAATTAAATGCTGTATTGACTTCAAACTAATAAAATTACAAACTTATCGTTATTATTATTATTAATATAATATCTTTACATACTTATAACTGCGTTTTAATTAAATTCTATGATACAATTCAAATAATAATTAATTTAAACTTAAAATTTTAACCTCCAACTTTTGGTTTTTGCTTAACCCTAGAACAACCCGACATATATTTTTTTTACGTGAACTCCACACAGGGGTCAGAGAGACCCCAATTAATAATTGGGTTAAATTAATTAATTAAACATTTTCTTTTTCAATTAATTATATATTTTTGTAAATATAATTTGTCATACTAAAAATACCATTTAATTTTGACCAAAACTAATAAGGATTTTAAAATTAAATAGTATACATATACATATTTTCATCAAATTTTTTTTTTAGAAAAAATTGTACTTTAAAAAAATATATATATATAATTATGTGTTCGTTAGATTGGGTTAATATTTGTTATTTATATATATTAAGAGTTGTTTAACAGAAACAAAAATGATAATAAAAATTATAGATTTTGTTACATACTCTGTCAAAGTTAAGCATTTTTGGCCTTAAATCCTTACTGAGATCCACTAAACCTTCAACTTTAATGAAGTTATATACGTCTACTAATAGTAATAAAAGTTTTATTTTGGAACTTTTGACAGTCTTAAACATTTCAGCAGCCCCCCCAAAAAAAATATATAAAATAAGTTTTTTAATTTAATAAAAAAATAAGATAGTTGACAGTTGTATTTAAAATAATTACGTTAATGGCCCACAGGAGTCTATGGGACCCCAAAAAGGCGTTCTAGGGTTAAAAACTTCTTTAATGGTCTCAAAACTGTATAAAATTCCAAACCTTATGCATAAGGGACATGGTTTGTTTATATTGATGTTATCACTAACTTATACATTAACGAAAAGAATATATATATATTGTTTTTTTATAATTATTGATACCATAACAATAAATTGCTTTGTTGATAAGGGAAAATATTGGTCCGACCAGACCATCATTGCTTCATTTGAAGTGGCAACTGACCGGGATCAACGCGTAATTCCCATTAGCCATTATCATTATCAGTAGTAGTAATAGAGAGAAAATTAAATTTAGACATTATGAATCATCAAAACATTAGCTTAGAAGATAAAAAATAATGTTTTTTGAGATTATAATACTGTACCGGAAAAGAGCCTTTCATCGATTGTTTCATCTCGGCCCCAAATTATATGTCATCCGGTCTTATAAGATAAATATACATGTATATTGTTTATATATATATATATATATATATATATATATATATATATATATATATATATATATATATATATATATATATGTATAAATTATAACAATGGGAAATATAATTGTCTTGCGTGATCCATGATATATATATATATATATATATATATATATATATATACATATACTAAAAAAATTATGTAACTCATCTTGATAATTCGTAAGAAACTCTAAAAGCCAAAGTTCAGATGTTTTCTTCTATATTATAAAGACGTATATAATTTGTCACTCGTTCATCTTCTGTGTATAGACGAAAACCTTTGTCTCTTCTTTTTATGCTTGTTAAATGCATTGAATTAAAGACGTAGAAAATAAAATTATTATTGATATACAATGAACTCCGTTTATCACAAAACTGAAGGGAGCGAAATATTTTTTCGTGTTAAAAGAATTTTGTTATCTACCGTGATAAGTAAGCTATGGTGATTTTAAACAGATCAATTTGATCTTGTCCTATTTTAAAAAAAATATCCTTATTCGATTTTTTTTTTTTTTTTTTATTACCGTTGAATATTTTGATTTAATTTTTTACAATTGTTTTAAAGTCATTTAAACAATTTTCATTCCACGTTAAACATGTTAAATTCTCATTTTTAACGTGTGTATAAGTTATTAAATAATTAGTTTTGAACATCTATTTTAAATATCACTATTATTTGTTTATAGATATTTTTCTATTTTCATTGGATTCAAATAATGTTTTGATTTTTTTTTTTTAAAAAAACTAATTTTTATGGAACCTAGAACGTTAATTGAAATGAGATAGGTTTATCCAAATAATAAACAAACATTGATTTAACGAGCAATATTATAAAATATTTTTAAAATAGGATACATTATAAATCTCATCTAAAAATATATTTTTCTTCTGTGTTTTAAATATTTCTTCTTTTTTATATTTAATTACTTCATTAATTGATTTCTCTCCTATACTGTTGTAGTGCTCATTAATTTTCTTTATACCTAACATTTGATTTTGTTATAACTATAGGTAATTATCACATAATAATATTTGAATACATTAATATTTTCTCCCTTATAATAATATAAGCAGATTTAGATTCTTGGTGAAATCTATAATTTCGTAAGAACAATACAAAGTTAATTGCAATAATTATTTTGAGCAGATTAAAATTTTCAGTCATCCTTACACGTTTTTTTCTAATTAGTTATTCTTTTTAAAGATTTAATTGCTTTATGTATTGTGTTATTATATTACAGTAAAACCTGGCTAAAGTTTATAATATTAATAATATTACAGTAATCCCTTTTGAACAGTTATTTCATTGGTTACCTTACACAGGTTTTACTGTATTTTATTTGCTATATGCATTGTATTATTATTGTGTATTTGTTTATTTTACAGTAAAGCCTGTTGAAGTTGATCATCTGGTTAAAGTGTTCTTGTTTAATATTTATTTACCTACTTGTTTACTGTATTTATTGTTAATCATCAAACACCAGGTTTTACTGTATTTTATTATGATTTAGTTATTTATTTTACAATAAAACCTGATGTTAAACTTAAGTACCGTCTAAAGTGTTCTTATTTAACCTAAAAGTGTATACCACTTTAAAACAAATGTTGATTAAAGGTTTTACTGTATTTTCATTAGACACCTTATTGTCATTTTTATTAATTTTACAGTAAAACCAACCAAAGTGACCTCTTTAATATTCCAACAGAAGACCATTGATATTGTTTGCACTTAAGTTATTACCAACATAAATTATCTCTTATTAAATGTTGTTTTGTTCTCCTCTGTAATAGCTTTACACTTTCACATGTCTAAAATTTAATTACTTAAATTTTTATGGTAAATTATTTATTTATATTACTGTAATACCTGCCACAGTAATCTATCTGACTTAAGACAAATTAAAATAAAGCACCTTTACTTGTCCTTTCAGAAAACTCTGGTGTACTTTTATTTGTCCTTTCAGAAAAATGTGGTGTACTTTTATTTGTCCTTTCAGAAAACTCTGGTGTATACTTTTTTGTGTCCTTTCAGAAAACTCTGGTGTACTTTTATTGATCCTTACAAGAGGCTCTGGTCCTTTTTTTATATTTTTATTTTTCCCCACAGAGCAACTTTAAAAAAATGGTTCTTACAGAATATACTGGTGAACTTTTATTGTTTCTTACAAAAGACTCTTTTGTCCTTTTATTTGCTTTTACAGAAAACTGAAGTTGACTTAAATGGCTCTTACAGAAGATTTGACTTCTTTAATATCTCTTTGCAGAAGACTGCGTTTGGTGACATCTTACTTAAAGTGTAAACATGTTAAAACGGTCTCTTTGGTACTAACTTTTTTAAGGTTTTACTGTTTTTTTTTAAAACTAAATTTGAAAGTTTTTATTCCCCCAAGAAGAACATTCACATCCACTAATAATAATTCCCTTTTACAGACTGACTTACATATCATTTTTTATTAATTAAGATCCATAAAAAAAAAAATTGACAGTAGTAAAAAAAAATAATTAAAAAGTAAGTTCCACATTAATTAATCTAGACCAAAGTATGTATTCGGTCTGGGGAAATTTATCTACTTATCAATTTAGATATAGATTAATTAAGTTTTTTTTAGTTATCTTGTAAAAGTATAGATTATATCTTTATGTTAATTCCCTTTTTTGTTTTAAATTTCTTATTCCAAATGCAAATTTGGAGTAAGAAACCAAATAATTGTAATTAGTTAACGAGGGGAAAAAGGAGCTGCAATGATTGATTTGTTTGTATATTTTCGGCAGGTGGCCGGAGGCGTAGGACCAAGAAAACCCCACACGAAAACACCTCTATAGACGATGGTTCTTATAAAACATTTTTTTTTTTATTATTTATTTATTTTATTTTATTTATTTATTATTTTTATTTACAATTTATTGTCATTTAACGAAAAATGTATTATGAGATTCCCTGATATAAATTTAAAAATAAGTTTAACAATTGACTTGTTTTGTATATATATTCAGTGGGGAAACATTTAAAAAAAATGACGCCTCCTAAAACCTAATTCGAAAAGAAACAAAAACCTCTTCCTTTTATTTTGGAAGGGGTAGGTATATGTAAGGTTGCCCGACGAACAAAAGAATAAAAATGGAGTTGGAAGAATTATGTAAAAGCCAGTCTTTGCTCATAAATATTGTGAGTATAGATAAATGAAAGGCTGTACCTATTGGCGATAGATATACTATAAAGAATTTAAAACAAAGAGACTTTAATATAAAAGGGTAAAAATGGGTAAAATAATAGTTCATTCTAATTAAAAATTAAGTTACCTTATATACTAATAATGAAAGGCTGTTTTTAACTCTTAATATTATTGGTGATATTTATGTTTTTACCTTACTCCATTTAATAGTGGTACATAGTTCATTTGTAATATAGTTGATCCCCGATCAAAAATGATTGTAAGATCAATGTAAGATTGACCCCATTTGATTAAATATATAAGGACGTAAATCAGATCATGAAATATTAATTATTATTAATTAAGCTAGCTCCAAAGATTAGTTAACATGTTCTTGTCCATTACTTTATTCTCAAATATTTACTTATTTGGGGCACTTTCAGGCTGTCCATTGCTCCAAACATATTAGAACGTATCTCCTTTCCATCCCCGAATGGAGTTGGATTGAGTAAACAAATATTTTATCAAAATTAGTCTGTAAATTTAAGATTAATGTCATTTATTTGATCTAATTACTTTTATTGGTTGCCCGTAAATATTACATAGGTTGATATAAATTTAAAACAAAAAAATATATTTTCTTCTTTTGAATAACTTGTGGAACTCACTAAACCAAAATTTAATTAAATTAAATTATTTAGTAATACATACAGACATCACTTGTAGCTTAATAAACTATTAAACGTATCATTATATTAAGAATTTTTTTATTTGATTAAGAACTGTTAAGTTTACTTATTTGAGTAAGAATGGGTTAAGCTTATTAATTATGTTAAGAACTGTTGAGCTTATTATTTTTTGCTAAAATTTTTGTAAGCTTATTAATAAAAAGTTAATTCAAATATATTACTCAAATTACTTCAAATATGACTTATTTCATTTAGATTTTTTTTTTTTTAAAAAAAAAAAATCAAATCTATTTTCTTAATTATCTTTTCATTTAAGTTAAGTTAACTTTCTTAAAATATTAATTACATATAAAATATTAAGTATAACAATTTTGAAATATTAACATCCTTAAATAATAGCTTCAATCTACAATACATATTAATCTAACAATGATTATTTTTATTATAGCTATTGTGAAAATATTTATATATTTCTTGTTTAATTTTATGATCTTCAATATTTAATGTCATTTTTAAAGAAAATCCTATATTCGCTTAAAATTAAATCAAAACAAAAAATAAAAATAAATAAAATTCGGCTAATTAACAAATTTTTATTTATTCATATGTGGGTTGAATGTAAATGTATTAATAAATTAATAAATTAATTGATTTTATTTTTTTTTAAGAAAACTACTACATAGCAACTGATAAATAAATAACCATTGATAAATAAATTTAGAAATATACACAGATAAATTTACCAATAATAAGTTATTTATGTTTAAGTGCGGAAATATATTAGTAAATTTATATTTTTCTTTGTGTGAAGATAGTTAACTAGTCATATTCTCTCATACTAAATATGTCATTTTCTTACCACTATGATAAGATAAATGTAATAGTGCTTGAACAAATTTATATTTAAGAACTATATTTTCCTTGTTTGTGCCAATTTACATAAACACAACGTAAATTACAATAGGTCTATTGGATTTAATTTTAGATAATATTTGAATATATGTTAGCATAGATTAATAGCTAAATAACAATTAATTTGGTTTCGAACAGATAATTGTTTGAAAAAGGTTTTATTTTTGACATTTAATTGTTTAAATATCTATAGCTTAGTTTTTATATTACAGCATCATTGTTAGTTCTTTTTTATTCTACATGGAACAATTGCTTTGAGTTTTGGTTTTATAGAATTCTTGTTCGGTGACAGTTTTTGCTTCTATTTGTCGATTTATAGGGTTAAATTAAGAATTTACATCATAAGAACGATAATAATCAAATAGTGTAACATATAACATATAGAATGAAAAAGTATTCAGCATGTGATGACATGGACAGACAGGGCAAGCTTTAAACAATTTCAATCAAATTGCGACGTATTTTTACACTTGTAAAAATATGTTGTTTTGTTTTACTATGTCTGCTTCATTATATAACTTTATTTGATACATTTTTCTAAAAATTTACGTAAATAATTTTTGCAAAGTGGCTTCCCTTTTCCTCATCTTCAGTCTGCTTATTTTCTGTTCTTATCGAAAATCGCAAATTTAGATAAAAAAATATATACATAATTTCATTTTTAACTTTTTTTTGTTAAAAAAAAGAAAACCTGATGTTTTTAATAATATAATCAATTTGTTATTGAAACCTTCCTATTTGAGAGTTAAAGAAGTGTAAAAAGATGTTTTATATTGTTAAAAATCATAAAACGAGTTGCTTTGAGTCGTAATACTGCAGTTTACATATAAATGAGCTCTCACTACGTAAAATATGTCTTATGTAAATTCAAGAAAAGGACGTGGGATGGAATAAATGCTGTAAAGGTAGCGGATTCTTGATATAGTGGACAAGGACAATATACCTATATGTATATGTTGTTAATTTTTAACATGTAACACCGAATTTAATACTATTTTTATTTCAAGATTAAAAGCGAACTGGTGAAGATTTTGTTGCCAAAAGCTTAACTGTTAGATATTATAGTAGACAAGCTATCTTCTTACAAACTTGCCTAATTTTATTACGTAATCAACCATTGTTATTTATAACATTTTGAATGAAATTTGTAAAGTTGGTTAATGTCAGAGTTTAGTGAATTACAACTTTTAAAGCTTATACGATCATTATATTCGTAGTCACTAGAGTACAATACGACGCTTTTAAGTTTCCTAATAAATATACTCGAGACTGTTATCTAAGTTAATGAAAATAAAAATTCTTCAGTTACTATTCTTCTTTTGTTTCTAATTCTTTAGTTATTTTTTAATTCAAAGTCACTAAATAACTCAGAAGTACTTAATTTTACTTACAAGTCCGCACCTTGCTTCCGTTCTTTAATGTTTAAGACAGGTTGAGTTAACATCAAAAGAAAAGGAAACGAACAAGAATGCTTACAAATTAATAGTAGCGATGTATTACACAAAGTGTACATTGTTATTGGAGGAGTTAACAAGAACCATGTGCATCCAAGCAAATATACACGTGAACTTGTTCAGTATCATTAACAAAGGTGCAACAATGAACAAAACTGCATTGATAGCATTAGTAAGCTCAAACAAGGCAATAAATTTTCATCCATAGGATGTTTCTTGATTCCCTTTCCTGTCGACAGATGTTTCTTCCGGTTTAATAGATCTTTAAGTTAACTTTTTTTGTTCCTTCAGTGAATTCTTGTTATTTTCAATATCGAAATTAGCATTTTTTTTTTTTCTCTAAAAGAAAACAAAGTGCAGTGTTAAAAGCATTTGGAAAATTTATACTCAGGAAGCAATTTATTCAGATCTTACTTTAGTGTTTTTCATTTACTACTTTTTTCTTACGAGTTACCTAGTTAGTTTTAGTTAGCTTTTAAAATGCGAGAAATGTTCGAACCAGTGATGAATGTGGGTTTATTTTTTTTTAAAAACAAAAGATTAAACAAAATCCTTCTTGATCCTTTGTATACGAGTATAAAGATAAAGGTGTAATTAATAAAGAAAACAAAATAATTTATTACTTCATTGTTGTTAATTTTTGCTAATGTAAACAAAAATTCTTTCTGTAAAATCTAAAGATATAAGGTAAGACAAATAGGTTTTGCCGTTTGTTGTTTTTGAAACTGCACTTAAAAAAATATATATATAAATGTTTAATGTTAGTTTAGTGCGGTCTTTTTGGTTCTTATATTCTAAAGGTTAGGTTGAAAGTTATAATAGGAGCTTTTTTAACTGATGGTCCCCATTTTCCATTTTTATTAGTCAATATCTTGAAATAAATGTTTCCTGTGAAAGACTTAGTATATGGGTATTCTTGGTAAGTAAAAATCAGATTTCCCGGAATAATTGGGATCAAGGTGGGTCCGGATAATAAAATAACCTGATTTCCATACTTATCATCAACTATTTTAAGGGAAGAACATCGATTAATTATACATAATTTATCTTGTTATTGTAGGCCTGAAGATTCCCAGGTATGGGCGAAATATAGCCAAGTTTTGTAAATGAAAATATTTTTATTTTAACATTTCTCATTCCTAAAGACTCAAAATATAAGAATATCAAATACCATAATAAGAGATCAACCAAAGAAAATTGACAATATAAATTTATCGATTTCAAATCGTGGTATATTTTTTTTAAGCATGTTGTATATTGTATATTATGCCAAATCACATCTAAATAGGAGCAGTAGTTTGTTGTTTGTAGTGTGGTTCCCCTCCACACGACTATGCACGGACAACAGACAGGTATTTTTTTTTGGACTCATGAGACTCTAAAATGTGTAAATCAATCAAAATTTCAAAATCGAATTTTCGTGCCATCCCTTTACGATCTCTTTAAAAACTCTACGTTTATAAGAAAGTTAAAAGTAAGGAATAAGAATGGAACAAAAATAGGGTAAAGTTTCCATTTATAAAAAGAATATTGTAAAATGATTAGAATTTACAAAGCTTATTCCATTAAGAAAATTACAAACATGTTAACTATTTGTTTGTTGGATATGTTTGTTAAAATGTTTACTTTGGTTGTAGGTGTTTCATTACCATAGCGCCACTTAGTGGGAGGTGTCAACCCTTGTAGTCTATCCAAAAACTAATCAATAGACTGTTTCTTTTATACAAATAAAAACAAAACCACAATGTAAACACGTATATTACTTGTTTGTTTAAGCGCAACTATGCCTAATAGTATTAGGAGGAGAAAAAAAACCTTTACGAACCTAAAAAAAAATAACAATAACGGAAGTTAAACAAAAGAAAAACTTATAAACAAACGCCCACTTATATTTCAAACAAAAACGGAAAAGAAAGTAAACATGACTGATTTAGTTTACATCCTTCTTCGTCTTAGTGTTTCTTTCATGTATACATTCTTTCAATTTACTCATTATTACTTCTTTTTATTTTGTGGGAGATATTTTATTTTTAAATTAAAAGTAGCTATTTCAAAGAATCACTTAAAGAATAATTTAGTTCAAATATTGATGTTTAGTAAGGCGACGACTCGGTGTTTTTTTTTTTGTTATTTTAGGGCGTCAGTCGTTTTTTAGTTATTTGGACAAATTTTTAATTCTAAAGAAGAATTTATTCTTTAAAACTTTAACTAATACTACCTACCTAAATTGGTTTTTACTTTCTCATATAAAGAGAAAGTATTGTGATGGCGCGAAAATTCGATTTTGAGATTTTGATGGATTTACACGTTTTGAGGTCCCCTGAGCCCAAAAAAGTGGTTTTTAAAAAATGTCTGTCTGTCTGTCGTCTGTCGTCTGTGCAGACGCCTGGAGCCTAAACTACTGGGCCGATTTTGACGAAATTTGGCATACATGTTCAGAAAAATCATACCCCGAGGCGAAATCGAGAAATGAATTTTAGCTCTAAATATGGGGGCACTGCTCCCCAAAAACTCTGAAAAACGTGAAAAAAAATTATTTCTCGAAAACGGTTCCGACGATTTTGATTAAAAAATTCTAAAATATAGTCTATTTAAATACGAATCCAACGATATAAGCCGTTTTCCCGGGAAAAATCTAGTTCCTGAGAAAAAAGCTTAAAACGCGGACCGAGAGAGCCCGGGTTCGATTCCCCGCCCGGGAGAAGTTATTTTTATGATAAATTTTAATGAAATGCACAATAATAATTAAATTTACATACGAAAACTAATAAATGGAAAACACTGGGCTAAATAATTATGAACTCCTATATGAGAAAGTTTGTCTGAGTTGTCTCGGACTGATTTTTGCTTATATACTTTCTCATATATCTAAGTAGGATGTAAAGAGAGAAAACCTTGTGATGACTCTAAAATTCTATTTTGAGGTTTTGATGGATTTACACGTTTTAAGGTCCTTTGAGCCCAAAAAAGGTTTGTTTTTTTTTAAATGTCTGTTGTCTATCTACAATAGGTATGTGTAGACGCGTGCAAACAAAAATACTGAACCGATTTCAATAAAATTTGGCTCCCACATTTCACAAAAATCATACCCCGAGGGTAATTAAATTTATTAAAAGTTAATAAGGGAAATGCTTTCAGTACGTAATTGATGATCAACTAAATTGGTCGAAGCTGGTCTGCATTAATTGTCGGTTATTGCGTTTTTTTACAGTAATCTCATCAATATTGCTCTAGTTTTATTTACTTATCGAAAGAAAGTTCTAATAAATCATAAATCCCAGTTGAAATAGCCAATTGTCTTTTAACTTCTAAAGATTATAAAAAGAAGAAAGTTTTTAATATTAACTTCTCTATCTTTCTTTTCTTTTTTTTCAAAAAATGATTTGAGTTTGCGTGAGGTCTAGAAGAAGCTCAATCGATCTAGTCCACATGACAGAGGGTTAACTACCTGATATTCTTGAAAATCGGCCGACGGTATCTCCTTAGATGTTGTCCAAGATAATCTTGACTATGTTCTCCCCCCTGGGGAGGTTTTTATACCGCAGATTGATGTATCTATACGTTGTCATAACGACAAGACAATCCTACACATCTAGTGTCTAACTCAGCTCTAGGATTTGTGCCACAAAAGCAAAGTCAACAGGTATATTAAAGTTTTACATCTTGTAGTACCAGATTTTTTCACGGCTACTATCTACATTTTTTTTTTCTCACAAGAGTGCGTCGAGGGCGCTCCCGTCACACGCCATGATGGATGAAGACAGGCTATCTAAAAACTAAATATTATTATATATATATATATATATATATATATATATATATATATATATATATATATATATATATATATATATATATATATATGTATATATATATATATATATGTATATATATATATATATATATATATATATATATATATATATATATATATATATATATATATATATATATATATATATATATATATATATATCAATCTCAGAGGCTAAAATAAGAATTTCATAAATATAAATGACTTGATTATCTGCTTTTGAAGATAGTAAAAACACATGATATTTTTTGTTTTCGAAAATGAATATTTTGCGAATAACTTGTAGAAATAGATTATAATGTATAATTCAAAATAATTAAACCGAGTGTTCATCAATCCCAAGTATAGGAGCAAGTTAAACTAGAAGAGACTATATACCTATTCTATAGGTATAGGTACTTTTTATTTCACCATTTTGTATGGTCCAAACCACCTCTTATGCTAATTATTGGCCTTCTTAGCCATATTTTGTTAGTTCTACTGCCATCAAGCGTATCATATTAACCCTTGTTTTAACATCATCCTACACATTGTTATATAGCTTAAACTATCTCTTTACTAATCATAGTGTTATTCGACTTAAATTTGACACTATCAATAATTCTTTATGAAAGTGCCATGCACATATAAACGTGTCCTTAAGTTTAAATCCATTTTTTTTAACGTTTTGTATTCCTTCCAGGGCCGGATATAGCTACCGCCAGCCCCCGCGGTGCGGGGGGGCCCAGTCAGAGATGTAGAAGGTTTTTTTTTGCAACAAAAAAGGCAAGAAGGATATTGTGATCAGTGGCGTAGCTATGGGCCCGAATTGCGGGCATGTCCCCGGTGCCAGGGGGCCCACAAATAAAAAAAATGAAACTGTTATCTTTGTACCGCAATGTCGATGGGGCCCCTTTAGAGTATAATTAAATTTAAACTGGAATTATATTCATATACCTTTGTCAGGGGGCCCCATTCAGTGCTGAACCAAATGTTTCAATTATAATTTTTTTTGGCGAGGGGCCCACTGCCCTAGGTTCGCCACTGATTGTGATAAACTTAAAATTTTTCCTAACATGTCATGAGTACAAACGGAAGTTTGAAATTTTTTGTTTCATTTAGTTACTTAAATTTTTGTGATGTTTTCACCTCATTCAATAAGGTCAATGCTAATTTAAAGGAGAGAAACTGACTGATGACAAATCATATTAACTGATATTAATAAATTTTACACTTTTTAGCTACAAAACAACTTAATTATTTGTGTTTTTTAGCCCTCCTTATTAAACTTCAAAATTCGTCCCCGCGCCAAACCTCTTTTCCTGTAAGGACAAACTTGCCATCAGAAATCCTTAAAACTCATCTTTTTGCACTTAAATTTTAAAAAATTCTCCGGACCCCCAGCCGTTGTTTGTTCAAAGGGGTCCAGATGCTAACTTGACCTGGGGCCCGAAAATCCTCTCAGCGGCCCTGATATATAATACATATATCTGGTCATTATACATAATAACCAAATCAGCTCAGTTTTATTTTTACCTAAAGATAAAATAGGTATCTTCGAAAAGGACTAACGAAAAAAATTTAAGACCCCTTTTTCGGATAAGCTTGAAAAAAATTGTATTTGAAATATTACAAAAGTTGATATGAAAAGGGAATAGTTATAGGACACCCAGTATAATATTGTAGTTGTTGTGAGGAGGTAAATTGCATTATTATTTATTAGAGAGATATTCGCAGTATGTTACCCTTCATTTCCATACTATGCTTATGATTCTTATTTAGGTCTTTAGGGCATTAATAACTCCAAAGTCAATCCGTTTTTGGCTATATTTCAATTTCACCTCCTTTGAGGCATCTTCAGGCCTAAAAGATTTTTAAAATTTTATTTCTTATAACTACATTAACTTTTAACTTACATCTTTATATAACATGTTGACACAACTTTTAAACAAAACGTAACACTTTTTTAAAAAAATATACGTGTGGCGTCGCAGGACACCCGTAAGGAACGAAGTTCCTTACGCTTTTCATTAAATATACAAATTATAAATTCACACTACTAAGTATACGATGCTAACTACTTATACATGGTGGAGTTAGAAAAGAGACAAAATTAATAGTAATTAACTGTTTGTACCTAGCGGAGTTAAGACAAAATTAAGAGAAAAACATTGTTTGCGTCATTGAAGCGAGTGCCTTGCAATAAATACTTATGTATTGAATATTGAGAAAAAATTAATCATAATCATGATATGTTGATATAGTTAAAAAGGAAGGTGGTAGTAGGTGGGAAACAGGGCTGTTTTCCTCTACCCGGCCTACTAATTTAAAATATTATAAAATATATCTCTTCCCTATTCAAAAACGTCTGCTTGTATCAGGTTGAAATTTTACATGCCTGTTCAATTTTACTTTACATTACTTTGTGTACGACGTGTTATAAAAATCGTTACGTTAGAACGTAAGATATCGGTTAAAACGTAGTTTTCTCTATTTTAAACAGTTTAGGTCCGCTTTATAAATTTAGCGACCATTAACACTTCATTGCAGTATCGGTGTTGATTTAACTAAAAAAAAAAAAAAAAATTTAAAAAAGTTGTATGTCTCATTGAATAGAATAAGTTAATTTTTCCCGTCCAAAAATTTCAATTTTACATTTGAACGTTTACGCGAGCGTTGCTAAAATAAACATGTCTTCTACATCGGTCAACTTTGGCGAGGTAGTTCAAAAGCGAATTTGAGATGAAGAATGAATGCGGTGCGTGTAAAATTAGGTTGTAGTGTGTAGTTTTCTTACTTTCTTTGCCCATCACGAGGCTCACCGATAGTGTAGGACTCCCATTCTACACTAACCAGTAAACTTCTCCCCCCCCCCTCCCCTTCCGAATAGGACCTGGCCTGGGTAGGTTGGGGGCCCATTGGAGTTTTTCGCGGGGGGGCCCGAAAATTGAAAATCCGGCCCTGATTCCTTCTAGGTATTTATATTTTTATATTACATCATTCTAAATTTCTTACTTTACCTGTACAAACCCCCTACTTGACTACAATGATAATATGTATTTCTTTGTTTGCAATACCATAACAGTATACATACCATATTCTTAAGATTAAACTACCTCAAATTGTACCTTCTATATTCCCATGATTAAACTATCTTAAACTGTGCCATAATCAATATTACTATGTTTCTATTACCTCTAAATAAAATATACTATATTCTCTACTTCATTGAACATAATTTAATTTTACATAAAATTGTATTAAATATTTTTTTAAACATATATATGGACTTTTTAAAATACTAAAAATAAATAAATTAAGCGAAAATGGTAAAAACTATAAACTGATGTAATTCATTTGATTATGAAATGTTTAATATTACACTAATGT